>JAWVGU010000055.1:0-91703 GCA_037039885.1 Miamiensis avidus
ACCCCAACCCCAACCCCAACCCCAAACCCAACCCCAACCCCAACCCCAACCCCAACCCCAACCCAAACCCCAAACCCAACCCCATTAAATTATTTTTGTATAATACATGTAAATATACATATATATAGATAAAAAAAAAAGCATTTATTAACCTTTTCTCTTTTTTATTTCTTTCTAGTAATAACATTATAATAATATTTTTAAATATAGCAGAATACTACTAAAAAGTACTCCTAAAGAAAAATATAAATTCCTAAATAAAAATCAACTATATTAATAAATATTTCTATTTTTTTTTTTAAATATTATAATAAATCATTAAAGAGAATTTGTTAAAGATAAAATGAATAAGCATTTCAAATTTTCTTGATTCGCAAAAAATTATATTTATTAATCATCACACTTTTTTCAAAAATTATGAAATTACATTAAATTACTAAATTAAAAATATATCTTTATAATAATAAGAAATTCAAAATAATCATATCTTTGCTATTTCTGTCTATTATCACTTGTTATTTAACAATTTCACTAAATAATATTCATATTCTTAGAATATAGAGTTTCTAATTTTTAGTATAATTAAGTATTTAAAGGATAATAGACTTTCATCATTCATCTTCAGAGTCTCCTCTGGCGTTAGCTTGAGCTTCTTTAATCATCCAAAGGACGTAAGGGGGGTAAACGAAAGTGAAAAGTTTAAATCCTCTAAGAAGAGATGCCATTTTATATATTATTTATTTATTTGTGTCTGTTTATTATTTGTATATTAATTATTAATAATATATTTTACAGGTGAGATATATATTTAATAAAAGGTCACTCCTTAATATATACACAATAAAAGAGCTTTATTTGCTTAAATCTTATTTTAACTAATTTATGAATGTTTAATTATCAAGGATTGGTTATTAAGGAAGTCTTATATCCATATATTTAATTGAAAATATTATATTTAAGCTACATAACAAATATAAATATTATTTTCTAAATTTAATAGAAAATTTATAAAAAATAAATTATAATAAATAAATATAAAAGTAAATCTCAAAATATTTGGCAAGCAGAACAATTTTCTTTTTATTTATTTTTCTAAAATTTATATTTTATATGAATTATTATTAATATAATATTAGCAATTATAATATAAAAGTATTATATATTATACCTTGTTTTTATCCCTCATAGAATTTAATTCCCTAGCTTTTTAGTTGTATTACATATTAGTTTCCAGGATATCACTCCTATAACATTTATAATTATATTATTTAAATATACAAATATTAATTAAAGGTTTTTACTCCATATCTTCAATTTTTTATTTCAATTATAGGATTTCTTCTTGCTTTTTCAAATCTTACTACTTTAAAAAGGTATTTTCTTTTGATAATTTCTCTTACTAATTTAATTTAATTTTTGAATATTAATATAAGAATTTATAATTAATTAAAAAAAAAATTACCCTTTCTTCTTCTAATTTTAGAGATTCCTATAGCAGCATTATATCAGCTTTAAATCCTTCTTCCATATCTGAAAATATTTTTTGTTTTTTTTCAATATATTCTTTATTAACATCTACCTAAGCTTTTGAACTCAGCTATATTTTTTAAATTATACTGGGAAAATCATTAATAATAAATTCATTTATTGGCATTTGAGAATTTATATCTATGCATTCCTTTTTATATTTAGCTACGACCTCAACCAGATCAGTAGCCATTTCATCTAAATTGGAAAATTAGTAAACATCTTTGTTTAGATTCATTTTAATTTTGTTCAAGTTTTTATCAAACAGTTCCATATTGTGCCTATAAAGGGTATAAAATTAATTAATTATGTAAAAATTTAAATACAAGTTACGCATCAGCAGCTTATTAATTTATAGCTAACATTTCTCTTTCCTTTTAATTCATATAATCAACTAGTTTATTTCGAAAATCTTAAAAATAAATATTCTTTTCTTTTATTCCTGCAATTTACTCGAATATAATATAGGTTTCCTACTTTAACATACCTAGCTATTGGTAAATTTCTTCAGATTATAGGGCTTAATCTCCTTAATCTGAATTTATAAATAATCGATAACTTGTATAAAATAAAACTATTTTATATCAAATTTTTTGTATTTCTTACTTTAGAAAAATTGAATGATTTATTCATCATAGTAATGTAAAGCTTTATCAAGTCCTATTTGACACTCATTTTAAATAATGAATTCCCATGAAGATTAAATGTGTGGAAGTATCCCTTTTCTATTTAAAGCCTAAGCATAGCTTTTTATCAAAGAACAAAACATTCTTGAGGTTAGAGGAACAGTATTGATCCGCTTAGGTTACGACTGTTCAAATATTTTCTGTCTAAGTTAATAAATTTCTTCTTAGAACTATTCTCTACATTCTTCTAATTTCATATTTTCCAAAGAATACAATTCGCTTTCCGATTCTACAGGTCTTATCATAGTCATACAGTCTCTTTTTTTGAAAACTCTAGTAACCACTTCTCTAACTCTTCCATTAGATTGTTTGAGTTCTGTGTTTTCTTGTTCTTTATTTTCAGTTTCCAAAAGTAAGCATTTTTCTAAATAATGTTGGGCTGAAATCTCCTGGCCTTTACTATCTGCAATCTCTAAAGTGAAATCTCTAAGAAGCCACATAAAACTCGGCCATTCATAATTGCTCATTAAATCATCGTTATGCTGGCTAAGTACCGAGTCTCTGTTTTTAGGCTCTTTAAACTACTATTCATTGGCTTCAGACTTTGAAATAATTTGTGAAATTTTTGTCATGTAGGATAGTTCACTAATGCTCTTTTCATCTATGCACCCCACACTGTTATATATAACGTAGGAAGAAAGTAAAATTGCTAAAGCGCTCAGCTTAATATCTCTATCCTATTTATCTTAATCTATAGAGCCAGTTCCTTCAGAATCTAAATGTTTAATAAAATGATATATTACTGTTTATTAAATATATAAATTAAAAAATATATTTTACCCAAAAAGTATATATTTACATCTTATTCTGCACAATAAATAGGCTTGCTCCACATCCATATTCCTTTAGTCTAAGATTTGACAGAAGGGTCTACTTTGAACTAATTTATTTAATATACTTAAATCATATATTTATGTTATTAATAATCAAAAATAAATAAACTTACCCCTCTACCTGGAATGTTTCCCAATAGCTTATTCATAATAAAACTTTTCCCTGTTCTATATTTACCTATTATAGATACAAATCCTATTTTGGGTTTACTTTTTTATATCATTTGTAACGCCTCTTCATTTACTTAAAACGAATTTCCTTAATAACTGATAAGTTAAATAGCTTGCCCTTCTTGCATTTTCTAAAAAGCAAAATATATAAATTAGTAACCAATAAAAAATTCATTTATTTTTTTACTGAATATCTTGCATTTGCAATAGATGCAATCTAAGACTATCTAAAGTTTGCATTACTATTATATAAACTGTCACTATCTCTTTGATCCTATTACTATTGACAAGCTTTTACATCACTAAATTAAGAAAATCTCATGGATTCCTTCATTTCGGCAATACTATTCCTACTTTTTTAAATATTTTTCTGTGTATTTCTTTAAATACTCAACCCAACCATATTTTAATTTTAAATCATTGCCTCAGGATGTAGAGAACTAAACATTCTTTAGGGTTTAGAATTATTTTGATTAGTAAATTAATTTATATTTTTAGGATTGTGAATCATAGATTAAACTCGGATGGGAATTTATGAGTTTTCTATTTATAATGAAAAAATTTATTAAATATAATAAAAAGATATTTATTAGTGTAAAAATTAATTACCCGTTTATTTGGGTTCTTTTTTATCTTATTATTTCTATTAAATGAATTATTATCCTGAATTTTAAACTTTGGTACTCTAATCTAAAGTTACGCTGTCATTTTACAAATCTTGTTCGTATTAACTGTTATATTCTTATATTATCTATTATTATGATTTCTCTTATGTTTTTTTTCTATTTGCTATATTTTCAAGTCTTATTATTAACCTTATTCGGTTTTTGTTTAATTATCCTATTCTTTATAACTTTCTTTTTATTAACTCATATGATCGTCACCATATAGATATTATTTTAGTTACTCGGATGTTCTTATTTCTTAGACCGGTTCTTGTTGCTATTTAGAAACTCTTTAAAATCCAGATGATATTAATCCTGGAGTAATGTTTTTTTATTATTCTTCGATTTTAATATGACTTTATTATTATTACTTCATTTTGTCATTAAAACTCTGTTAAAATTAATTTTAACTTTATTTACTGGTACTATCATTAAAATTTTAAATTTGACTCTAAGCAAAATTAGGATTTTAAAATGAGGCCTAGGAAGCTTTTTAAACGTTGGATTGTATAGAATCCTTTAGATCTTATTTAAATCCTTGTTAGTCTTGTTGTTGTAATTATTATTATTGTTGTTGTTACATTATTTATTTATTTTGAGAGCTCAAAGGCACATTTAGTTCTTTTTATAGTTGGCTGTGATTATTTCCTGAATACTTTGACTATTGTTTCAAAATTGAAGTATTTTTACTTTTATAAAATTCTTCATAAGCAGAATCTTCTTCATCTGAATCCGCAAATTATTTTTTTTCCACTATTGTTCCTCTATTCGAAAATCCCACATTTTATTTGGTATTCCTTTGACTAGGAACTTCACTTTAAAATTAAGAATAGCTAAACTTTTATTACATTTTCTTATTGCGATGCTATTATTATTTATTTTTTAATAGTTTATTTTTATAAATATTTTATTGTTATTTTTATTGTTAAAATACGCTAATTAATACTTTTTTAATGTTTTTGATTTAAAAAGAAATTAGCTTAATAAGCCTTTGAGTCAATGCTAGTGGTAAAATTAATTAAATGATAATTCACTATTTTATGAAATAGAATAAATATTATTATTGTAATATAATGAGTTATAATCTTAAAAAACAAACAGAAAGTAGAAAAAGAAGATATTTTCTTTTAAATTACGTTAATAATAATAAATTTTATATATGTATATCTGAAAGTAATTTAAAAAATGATACATATAAGGTTTTTTCTACTAAATAAAGATATATAAAATAATGAAGTCTGGAATTATTCAATTTTTTTATCAATCAATGATTCAAAAGTTTATTAAAGAACCCATTTTTTATTTATTTCAATTCTTCAACTGAACCCTATTCAACGATGTTTCCTTTTTCTAACACAATAATTCTATCAAATCTATAAAAATTATTGATTTTTAATATAAATATATAAATGTATTATTAATTAAAAGTAAGATTATAATTTTACTTATGAATATTCTCTAGTCTATGAGTAATAACTAAGAGAGTTTTATTTGCCGTAAATTCGAATAATTTATCGTGCAACAATTAGTCTGTTTAGGGATCCATATTCGAGGTGGCTTCATCAAGGCAAATTACATCTTGTTGTCTTAAATAAATTCTCAAAAAATTGATAATTTGTTTTTCTCCATTGGAGAGATTTCCCCCTGAGTCCTCAATTTCAAAATCAAGATCAATTTCTTAATCCTTAACTTCCACTGTTGTATCTTCAGTATTTTTTAAGAGAGGCTCTTCATTTTCAGAAGCAGAACTGTCTTTTTATCCTTAGCTCTTAATTTTGTCCTTTTCTCCATTGCTATTGTTTTAGACTTGTTTTCTTATTTTGAGATTTGTTTGATCGATTAGGTCTTTTAAATTGTCTTTTTCGTATTCTCTTTCGGGATCAAGATTATCTTAAAAGCTGGCATTGTACAAAAACCCAAATTACGGAATAATTGACAGTTTTTTCCTTAAGTTCTCTAAGCTTAAATACTTTATATTATCTCCATTCAAATATATCTATCCCTCTTCTTCTACTTCATACATTCTAAAAAGGACATTGAGTATTGAAGTTTTACCGCTTCCAGTTCTAAAAAATGAAATGAAATGACTAGAAATAATAATTTATTTATTATTCAAACAATTTACCTTCCTACAAATGCAACCTTTTCTCCCTTCTTAATTTGCAAATTAATGCCATCTAATGCATATTTAGGATTAGGATTTTCAGCTTTGTCTTCATAAGTCAATTTTACATTTTTAAATACTATGCTGTTTTCACTTAAAGTCTTGCTATCTAACTGGGGTTTTTCTTCGTCTTGTATCAACTCAGGCTATTCTAAAATTGCTGTTAGGTTTTCCTAAACATTTTGCTAGATATACTGTCTAAATCTCTCAACACTTACAAAACGCTACTCAACTTGACATAAGTTGTAAACTACATTGTAAAAATAATCTGAAAGTATCATGGCATAGGACAGCGTGAAGACAAGCGTGTTCGGTTCAAAATTCTTGTCAAATATTATTATAACAATACATAGAATGCACACTGAACTCGTAATCAAATTGCTCAACAGTAAAATTCTGACTTGCATCCCTACAGAATAAAAATAATGACAATAGAAACACAGTGACACATAAAATAATGCTTATATATACATATGAAGACGACTTGGGATAAAACCCAACTTGATAAGCAGTCATTTAGCTTTTCAATACAATCATTTATGGCATACTGCTCGCTTCCAAAAGAACGGATAACCTAAACACCCTTACAGTTTTCGTTTAAAATTGTGAGTAATTTACCTTCATTTATAGAATTAAGTCTTCTTAATTCTCTATTAGAAGCTCTGAATATTCTTTGGATGAAATATATCAGAATAAAAGTAATAACAAAGAATACCAACATCCTTTTATATAAAAGAAATTTATAAAAAATAAAATGTATAAACATAGTTCATTACCAAGGAATCTACATTGCTATTACAACAGAATCGCTAATAACAGTTGATATTGATTCTAATAAAATATGGAAAAACCAAGGAAGCTCATCTAATTATTATAAATAAAAAGTTTAACGATGGAATTATATTAATTTATGAAATTACCATCTACTACTAAAACATCGTTTGACAATCTATTTATGATTCTCCCATTAGGATTTTTATCAAAGAATTACATATTACTGTATATAATTGAAGTATTGAGCTTTTTAAATAATCTGTAGCTTGATACTACATTAAATATAATAATAATTATTAATTAAATCATATATTGTAAATTTAAAAATTTCTAATTACATTATACAGAAACGACATAAACAAACATTCTAATGGCAGTTATACCAAAGTTAAGCATAATGAAGAACAAATAAGTTCCTGAAAAGCTACCGAAATATTTATCTGTCCAATCAAATTTATGATCATCAGGAGTAACTTCAGATTTTAACCAGAAATCAACCAAAGATCTACTTCCCTGCATTAAAAGACTGAACAAAACAAGATTTACAAACAAAACCCAATTCATAGATCTAAAATAGGTAAACATAGTTTCCATTGATATTTTACCTAAATTCATAAAAATATCATTAAATCGCAATTAAATAAATAACACACATGCATACCTTGGTCCCTATATTCTTCATTTTTTTCAGTTTCTTATTCGTCTTCCTCCAATTCTACACCTTACACTATCTTTTTTTAGCCGGAAGATATTTTTTTCTTGAGTTGCAAGTCAGCGTCTGTATCCAAATTATCATCGTTTTCATGCAGAGCCATTTGTTGTTGTGCTTTTCTTTCTTCTTCTTTCTTTTTCTATTCTTCCCACTCTTTTTCCAAGTATTTTTCAATCACCTCCTTGTCATTCACAATAGAGCCTGCCTATACGAAAACCAAATCAGTGGAATCTCTGTCTTCCATCAGGTACTTGTATTGAGAAGTAATCATTAAAACAGTTTTCTTTTTCTGCTTGATTAGCAAGTCTTTAATTCCCTCCTAATACAGTTTTTCGGCAACATTTGCATCTAGACTCGAAAATACGTCATCAAACAAATAAATATCACGATCTTAGTAAAGGGCTCTGCAAATTGAAATCCTCTATTTTTGTCCCCCACTTAGATTGCTTCCATTCGGACCGACTAATTTCTTATCCTTGTTGGGGAAAGTATCCAAATCATGTTGGAGCTAAGAAACTTTTACACATGTATCATACCATTTTTTATTGTATTCCTTTCCAAAGAGAATGTTTTCTCTTACGCTTCTATTTTGCAGCCAGTGGTTTTGAGACACATATGCTAAATTACCCCAAATTCTTAAATATTCTTATTTTTCTACCATTGTTTTGAGTCTGATTTCTTCTTCTCCTAATACTTAGCTATTATTTTAAACAGAATTTTTGTCTATTTTTGAATAAAAATAATATAGTGGTTAGTTAAATAAAATTTATATATATATATTACCAGATTTAGAATGCTCGAAAATATTGGTCATTTCATTCAGAATGGCCTAAAATAATGCACTCTTACCTGACCCGATTTTTCCAATAAAAAATGTCAATTTTTAATTCTTTATTTTTAGATCGTCTATTGAAAGTTAAAATACATTTTCTTATTATTCTTTTATATCACTTTCATTGTTATCTTTTTGCTTTTTTTATTTTTTTTCATTTTAGTGATCAGGTTCTGACATTTTAGGCCATTAAAATTTCATTTTACTAATCTCAATAGCATAATCAGTTTGAACTGGAATTTCAGTTATTTAGCTTCCAAAATCTCTATTTTGTGACGATAATTATTGATCTCTCTATTCACTGTTATTTTTATAGTATTAATAATTGGTCATATTATCAATTTCATTGGGATCGATGTCTTTTTCTTATAAATAAGTATTAATTCTCTTATACGATACTCTACTCTTATAAATAAATCCAATGCACCAAGGTAAAATCCCTAAGGGAAATGTAAGCAATTCGAATAGTACCATTACTACGAAGATATTCGTATCTCTTAATGTGTGTCCTCTATTTAAAAATGTAACAAGGAATACATATTATAAGATCAATCTGAGAGTATTCCAAAAAACTCCAAGAATTCCGTCCAAAGCTCTCCAGTACCAAAGCAATCTGAATTCTCCTTTTCTAATTTTATTTATTTTTTCTTCGAATATTCTTTCCCAGCATAAATATTTAATGGATTTCATTCCCTCGATCAAATCAGTTGTTAAGGCAACTCTTTTATCTTTATATTACATCAATTTTTCAAAGAAATATTGCATTAATCCAGAAATAATTAAATTTAGAATCATTGCAATAACCTAAAATTCATTTAAATTGTTTATTTTCTTTTTAAAAATCACTTAAATTGATATAAAAGTAGATTATACCATTATCAATAATCCATAATACACAGAATCCCCTAACTACCAGTACAATAAGCAAAATACAGTAACAACCATAACAATACTTAAAACAAGCCAATGAGAGCACCAAAAAATTGCATGAGTTCATCAACATCAACCGTCATCAAGTTGTTTACATTTGCTGAACTTTATTAATCTTCATTGGTTTCCTAAGAGTAGTTAATAGAATGTATTAATTTAATATTAAATAAAAAACACACTCTAAAATAAATCTAATATTCTATAATTATGTTTTAATTAAAGATAAAGTTAAGTTAATACAAAAATCTTAGAATTTCATTGATTTATATTTCCCAAAAAAAACCATAATTATCTAAACATAGTATAAAATTATGATAAATATAATATAAGCATTACTGATTTCTTAGAATTAAACTGTTTCGTTCTAAGGGCCTTTTTGTACACCAAATACTAAATTGTAACTTTTAACTTTGATTTCCATTAAACAGCACTCCAGTCGTATTTAACTTGAGTCAAAGTTTTTATAATATAAGTTAATATCATTGCACAAAGCAGACCTATAGCTATTCCCTCTTTTTTTTCGAATAAGAATTAAGTGTATCTGTCACTTAATTTAGAAGCAATACTCCTCCAATTGAAGTAACTTTGTTAAATAAAAATCATTATTTTATATTTATTGTGAAACAGTTTTAATTTATTTTAATTTAAACCTTAGTCCATAAAGGTAAAGAAAAATCCTATTACATATTTTCTCATAGTCATATGTGATAAAACTTAAAATAAAGTAAATTTATTCTATGTAGTTGTACAATAGGCATCTAACTTTTCTAATAAAATCTTAGTATCTGTATTTTTAGTTAAATATTCTTAAATGTGATGGTTTTGAATGCAGCGATCTGAATCTACGTTTTTGCCCTTGCTATCTTCAGAGTTTTAACTTTCGTTATTAACTTATTTCTAAAATTTATTTATCTTTTTCACTAGAGGAGTTAACAATGTAAAAAGATATTATAATCTTTTTTTATTTTTGTGCTTTTTGTTTAAGCAGAATCAGGAATAGATTACTATTGTGAACCCACTTTTTATATATTTATATTTTCTTCTTCCATAAATATATTTCAATTTTAATTTTATTTTTTATTATTGTTAAAATTTGTTTGCAATTCAGCAAATATATCTCTCTTAATTATAATACATTATTAATATTATTATTAAACTATTATAAAATAATATGGAATTTGGAATTATAAAATTATAATCCGTCAGAAAATAATTATTTCTAGTTATTAATAAAAGAATTTATTAGAACAAGTAATTGAGTTAAAAATATTTCATATATTATTAGTATGATAAAATATATTGCAATTTATAAGAAAATAGCATCAATTTATAAAAATTCTTATAGATAAAATATTAATGTAGACATTAGTTAAATAATATGGGATAACATTATTTTTAATTCGTATTATAACTTTTAATTATTTCAATTCTATACCTATCTAATATTCTATAAAAATAACTTTTAAAATATAGTTTAAAATGAAAAAATCACAAAACACTAAAAAACTATCACTACTATTTATTAATATATAAATAAATGTGTTTATATTCAAACGAATGAATAAAGATAACGAAATATTTTTTTTTAATTTTTAATTTCTATATATATATAATAAATATAGATTACTTAATATTTATTTTGTTTTAACCACTATTTTTATATCTCATTATTAATTATAAAATAATATTTTAAGTGAAATCTTAAAATATATATTTAAAATTCTAATTTATTTATATGTAGAAATAATTAGCTACATAAATAAAATAGGTTAAATTTTATTTATATACAATTCCAATCATTTATTTTATAACCATTCTAAAATAATCTTTATACCAGAGGTAAACCCAGCAATTAGCCCCGCTATAATTACTTATTTAACCAATTTATCATCTACCTTAACTAATCCCAAAAATGTTTCTGCTTTTTCTATAGACTCATGCTGAAATTCTGACCTAACTTAATTATATTTTTTTAATAAATCATCAGCATATTTTTTGGTATCAGTAAGCAATAGTTATTCATTAAATTCAGTGTTTTCAGGATGTCTATTAGATAGTATCAATCGTATTTTAGCATTTCTTTTAAGCTGATAAATTCCAACCTTAAATAATAAATCTTACACAGCATCTTAATCTAAAAATTTATTTAAAAAATAAACTCTTTTATAAATTAAGTTTATTATTTTTTAATATTTCCAAAAAAAAAAAAAAATTTTATACCATCTCCTAAAAGATGACCTGCCTCTTCATCATCGCTATCATTTTCAACACTAAAAAAAAAACAAAAAAACTAAGATAAAATTCATTTTAATCCTGATTATTTTAAAATACTTATATATCATTTCTGGCAAATTTCTTGATATATCAGTTACTAATCCTATGATTCCATTTAATTCGTCAATTATAGTATCGTAGGTTTAGTTTAGCTCAACCTAATTAATTATAAGAATGACGCTCTATCATAAAATTTTATTTAAATTGTTACCTTAAACCATAAACTTCTAAAAACTATAAATAATATAACAAATGCATCTATACCAAACATTAGTATAAATTTTAAATCTTTAACTAATAAGAACTTATCCCAAAAAGCACCAAAAACATCCAAAATCATAACTATATTTAAAAGATTAATATTTTAATAAAAGTTTAATTCATTTTTTATGTCATTATTTTACTTATAATCATCGATATAACAACAAATCCGTGCAATGTTATAGCCTTGTTAATGAATGAAATATAAATGATAATTTTATATTTATTTATTCATTCATCCATAAATATACCATATCTTTAATGACATCGACTCTTCGAGTTTTCGCATAAGTTATCCTAGCTAAGTTATGCCAACTTTCTAAAGTGGTAATATCAAACAAATTAACAATGGGAACTTCTCTTGGCGTTCCACTCAATTCTTTGGAGGTGATAAGGTTAATAACCCTCTTCAAGTATCTTAGTTTAATCTTTTAACCTTCTAAAATATTGAGACCACTAGGGATTAAGTTAAAATTGTATAATAACAGAGATTGAATTATAATCATTAGTAAAACACTTATATTGGTAAACCCTCCTTTATATTATGATAAACCCACAGGAATAGCTACAGCTCTCAGCAGAATTAGGAAATATAACTTAAATTGTTTTTATTACATAAATACGCTATTTATATTATTATAAATTAATTACTTTTAAAGATTATAATAATTCAGTATAGCTTCCAGGCCTGGCCAATTCATATACACTTTCCACAATTTGATCTGGATCCTTTGAAGCTATAGGCTCTGGTTCGTATATATATCTAGAAGATAGCATTTAAACGGAAACCCACTATTTTCCAATGATTTTGATCCTAGAAGCCTTCTTTAAACTGGGACCTATAATTAACCCAAGTTTGTTAATTGCCTCATCCCTGAAACAAAAAATGTGCATGAAAATTTAAATATTAAATATCACAATATTTACTTTTTCGGAATAATGGGAAGAATATTTCTCATATATGTATCTTCGATATTTTCTAAAAATTCTATATAATAACTTTTTTACGAAACCTAGTATTGATTGATATCATACCTTTAGTAATTTATAATTTTTACGGATAGAATTTTTAAATTGAAATTATAAATTTATTTACATATCTTCTGTGAATGCATTAAGAATGAAAAAATAATCAGAAACCAAACCAGCTAATTTTAAAATAGCGTAAATAAATATTTGATAAAGCCAATACAGCATAAAGAAGATAACTAAATTTTATCCAGAGTCACTTAATTTGGAATAATTCGCCAAATTTATACATATAAATATCAAACTTACAGCTAGAGAAATCTATCTAAGACCTTACTATAAACAATAAATTAAGATAGATGGAATAAACTAGTGCTTGGTTTTAATGTTAGAACCAGCATTAAAATAAGTATTTATTTCATCTATCGAGAAGAACATGGCTTTAAAGGGAATTATAGTACCTATAAAATAATAAACAAAACTATAGAAAATACTTATACTTTTCTGTTAAATTTTTTTACCTATGAAGGTCCAACTAAATATAACAAATGATATTTTGAGAAGAGCAATTGAAAAATTGAATGAAGATTCTAAAATTTCATCTACAAATTATTTAGTTTTCTTAATTGTAAAAAGAGAAACCATATTAAAATGTTCAAAATTTGGTAAGATATTTTCCTTTTTATATTGTTATTTTAATTTTTTCTTTTTCATATCTTCATACATTTTTTCATTTTAGCACATTAATAAATGCCTCTTTGATATTTGAGTCATACATTTTGTATGTTTTTATATATCATCTATCTATTCCTTTTATTTAGCTTCTTTCACTTCGACTAAATCTAAGTTATTAATTAAATTTTAAGTACAGAGCTATCTGTAAATTTTTCTAACAATTTCTTTGCATTTAAGATAATTCAAAGTGGATTCTTCTTGTGATTCAAATGTCTCTGAGAGACTCTTCATTCCCTTTACAATTTCCGTGTATTTTTCTTTATTTGGCTTACATTATTGAGATGATTTTTAAAAACTTGTAATAGAGATTTCATTTCTTCTGGTTTTTCTATAACAATTTTTAGCTTCCTTACATTTTCAAATAGCACATTCTTAGTACTTAATACTTTAAAAAATCTCTTTAAATTTTCATAGGTCTCATTCGGTTTAAACTTTATTCTAAATTTAAGAATATCTAAATTATCTTCATCTGATTTTTTGTAATTGTCTAATTCAAGGAACCTTTTTTATATTTTATTTTAATAATTTGTAAAATTTCAACTTTATTACGTTAGAATAAAACCTGCAAATAACAAACTACATGTATTATTAAAAGAAATTTAAACTATTTGTGGCTTTAAAGGAAATATCAAATACTAGCAATTAGGTACAACAAAACTGAAAACGAGACGGAATAATTTATTTTTATAATATTGATGATTTAAAAATTCTTATATAGTCATATTTTCATTAGGGATTCTATTTGAATCAAACGTAATCACTTCAAGGTCTAAAAGAGATTTTTCCTCATTTTTGTCTACGACTATGGCTTTTCCAAAGTGAATCAATATATCTTTATAATTTTAATCATATACTTTGTTGGGTATTGTATACTTTTCTTAAGGATCTCTAAAATTAATGATACAAAATAATTTTTATATATTATTTAACTATAATTATAAATAGTAACTTATATACCTTACAATTATATCAAAATAATTTACAACTTTTTTAACACCCGCTTTTTGTCTTACGTAAGAAAAATTTGAATGACTCTAAGCCCTAGATGCTAGCCAATTTCTCTCACTACTAACTATTGATTTAGATCCAACATATAATCTTAAATAGTGCTCATTTTTTGTTTAACCTTTTGTTTTTCCTTCGTCAATTTAAATATGATTCTAAGTGTTATTATAAAGATATAAATATAGTTGTTATAAATTAAACTTAATTTAATTGAAAACGTTCAATTAAGAATAAAAATTAATTTCTATTATTTAAATGTATTTATTTTGTGTTTTTATATCTATATTTATAATATATTTTTTATATCTAGTGTTAAATCTAATCTAGCATTACTTCTATATCTTCTAATTTTTAAGAACTATTGCTATACTATTATTTTATAGGATGCTAATCTTCTTAACACTCTCTCTGTGCTGATTCTTCTGAGTCAGCAGCAATCACCATAGCTTTAGTGATTTCTGGAGTTATTTTATTATTATTTGACATATAATTTAGTTTTTATTTTATTTTAAATTTTTATATTATTTTTATGTTAAACTATACTATATATTATTCGTAATTAATAGGTAATATTATTGAACTTAGTGATTTAATTAGATTTTACAAGTCATTAAAATCATAATTTTGGTAAAAAATAGTTATTTATTACGTTTCAGATTTAATAATTCAACTATTTATTTATATTTTTTATGTTAAGTTATTTTATTTATATTTATTTTTTTTATATTAAAATATATCATATTTATAAAATATTATTTCTTATTTTTTATATTTATGAAATATATTTTCTAAATGGATTAAAAAAATATAAGAATTACTATAGTATAAATTAACATTTTTTTATATAAAATTTTAAAATAAATAAAACTTATTTTTATGTGTGAATAATAGTTGTATGCGTTTAATTTACTAAGTATTTATATTAATATACCAAATTCTTCAGCTTATACTTTAATTTTTTTAATCAATGGAAAAATAAAATATTCTTATAATACTATAAAATTAACTAAATAAAATTCAATTCATTTATAAATGAAGTTAAAATATAATATTCGTTGTCGGCCATACTAAGGCTAAAGCACCGGATCCCATTAGAACTCCGAAGTTAAGCGTCTTAAGGCGTGGTTAGTACTAAGGTGGGGGACCGCTTGGGAAGTCCACGTGCCGACAACCTTTTTTAATATTTTTTATAATTTAACTTAAAAAATACACTAATATAAAAGAAGTGTTAATAAAAATGTTTTAAATTTGTGATAAATTAAAGCTAATTTAATTATTTATATTTTGAATTTAACTGTTCATCTAATCAATCATACATATATAATATAGTAAAATATAGAAAAATTTAAATACTAAATTAAATTAATTTTATGGATATATTTATTATAATTAATGGACGATAATAAATAAATTCAAACATAATCGTAATTCTATAAAAGAATTGTCCAATTAGGAAGAAATTTAAATAAAGTTATCATAATTTCTTTTCTAAATTTAAGCTTTTTTTAGTATTTTTTTTATAAATATGCCTAGTATACAGTAGAAACTATTTTTATTAGTTTACTCTACATGTAGGCTCTCCATTTTTTCAATACATCACATTTATTGCATAATTAAAAGCTAATTTAATAATCATACTCCTAATTGGTATTTGAACTATTGTAATACGAAGATTGTAGCTATAGGAGAATATGAAATTATCTCTAATATATAACTTCAGGGTGTCTGACTTTTACAAACTATAATTCAAAAAATTAATCTTCCGATTCAAGAATTTATTTTTTAAAAACTTAAAAATAATTTTATTCTTGTTTATTTGTTTTTTATTGTTGTTATCCACCATTATTTAACATTGGCTAAACTAAATTTTCATCAATTATCTAACGGAAGATTTTTCTTGATTCTTAAGTAAGTTCTTAACGAGGTCTACTAAATTCCATATTTGTCTCAATAAGCAAGCATTCCTTAATACTTTTAACAAAATGCTAAGTATAATTAGAATTTATGTCTTAAAATGGAAATTAAATGTAATGATAGGCGCGACCGTATGTACCTTAATTGTATTTTTATTTATACTCTTTGACCCATTTTTCTTAAATTTTAGATTTAAAATTATACACTTCTCTTGCATATCTATGATCTCGAAATTAATTATGAGCATCATATAACATTATTTCAATAATTTTTTTATTTAATATTTGTAATCGCTGGTAATAAAATTAGCGCAAAGAAGCATATTTTTTTAACAAATTTTACTTAGCATAGTACTTACAAAATTATTACAATCTCTTTTTGATGCACACAGGTAATGTGTGTAGACACACTTCTTATTTACATTAATGGATCTTATTATTATTAATTTTTTAGGGAATAAATTCTTCCATTTCAATAATTTTTTTTCTTAATTTATTAATTTTAATTAATTATTTTTAATAGTTTATCTAAATTTTTTTGTTTTATCTAAATATCAAAATTTTATTATTATTGATCAGTGGATCATTAGCATAGTCTATTAATTAAAAATAATATATGATTATGTAGAAATTTAAAAATTATTCTAATAATCAAGTAAATGAATAAAATAACTAACAATTAATATGGGTAACACACCATTAATTTATCGTTGTCGGCCATACTAAGGCTAAAGCACCGGATCCCATTAGAACTCCGAAGTTAAGCGTCTTAAGGCGTGGTTAGTACTAAGGTGGGGGACCGCTTGGGAAGTCCACGTGCCGACAACCTTTTTTAATTTTAAAAGGATGGTATATATGTAATTCAAAAAATGGTGTAAATATTATGTAAATAATTTTTATTTTAATCAAAATATAATTTGTTAATAATACAATAAATATATTGACAATTATATAATTAATGCAAATTATATTTTAATTAAAATATAATAACTTAATATATTCTATAATATTAAATATAAGCCAAATAATATAGATCTTAATAAACATTACCTTTTTTTTATGCAGATATGCTCATGGTAGAAGAAATAATTATATATTAAATAATTGGTTTTATTTAAAAATTTGGTTTTAGTTCTTATATTCTACATAATTTTTAAAGAAATTTAAAATAAAATTATTAAACTTAAAAATGTTATTTATGATAATTTATATTTTTTTAAATTCTATATATAAATGACATATCTTCCACTTCTTATATAATTTATTGAGATTATTTATTACAATAATTTACAATATCGAATAATTCTTTATAATATATATTACTAAATGAGTAAAGTATAAT
Source organism: Miamiensis avidus (assembly GCA_037039885.1). Lineage (NCBI taxonomy): Eukaryota > Ciliophora > Oligohymenophorea > Philasterida > Glauconematidae > Miamiensis > Miamiensis avidus. The sequence goes on from JAWVGU010000055.1 coordinate 17,794, forward strand.
TCATATATTATATTTTTATATAACAAATAAACTGGCTAGTAATCTTTAATATTATATTTCATTTGAATTTATTATAATTAAATACAATGTATATTCCTTTAATATATTATAAAGTAAATACAGATTTATTAATTACACTAAATAATAATATATAGTTCTGAAGTAAAAAAATAAAAAAATAAAAAACACATATGAAATAACAAATATAATTGAATAATAATAGATAGAGAGTGATTCCATAGGAATAAATACCTTTGAAATAAAATGACCAAAATGTACTTATATACTAATTATAGTATTTTTTAACCTGAATATTTATAATATTAAATATTATAATTTTTAAAAAAGAAAAATCCTTAATAAAATGGCAGAGCTAGAAAATAAAGTCCCAAGCTCGTTTAATATGACTTATAAAACAAAAATAATGAGGATATTCCTGTTATATTAAATGGAAATACAGAAAATCATTAAACTTAATAATAAAAAATTAGAAAATCAATAATGAACTTTTAAACAATTTCTTAGTAAAGAATTAGAATAAATCTGAAAAGCACTACTCTTACTGTGAAATAAAGCGAAATAATTGAAGATTCATTAGAATTGACGAAATTCAAGTTTAAATACTAGTTGATAAGAAATGAGGAGAAATAACTTTAAAAGAAAGCAAAAATAAATAATATGGGCAGACATATAGATATTATTCTAACAGAAACCAATGAGTTTTATAAAATTCCTAAAGTATATAATTTTTTGATTGCTATAATTTAATATATATGAGTGTTTTTTTTAAATCTTATTATTTATCATAGAGGGTCATACACAAACATTATCAACATATATTAGATAATTTAAAAATAACTCCAAGAAAAAAAAAGGTCCCCAAATAGGAGCTAAAAATTTATCACATAGAAGCTATTGACTTTGACTACACGAAAAAACCTGATGAAGAAATGACAATGAAAGAATTTGAAGAGAAATATAAAAATAACTACTATTATATAAAAATCAACTGTGTAGTAAGTACAGTTTAGTTATTTTTATATGCGTTAAAGGAGAAAACTATCAGACTAGCATTTGGTCCTTACTGTACAATGGTTATGGCTGGATTTATTTTATTGTACTATATTTTTACTAAAATAAAATAATAAATATATGTTATTTATTAAAATTCTATATTAATTTTCAAATAAGATGCTTAGACAAAGATAATTATGACAACGTTTATGGAGATAACCTTATTTCTATTACTATAGAATAAGATTACGGTATTTATTCTTACAGAGGTCTTAAGAGATTCTTCAGAATAGTACATGAAGGAGATATCATTTTTGAAAATTTGTAGTATCTAAAAATAAAAATCAACAAATCTAAAGAACTGCAGGAGGCAATATAAAGACATATTCAATAGAAAATTGAGCAAAAAAAAGAAATAGCAAACTTTTGTCCATAGATACTCTTGATGATATTTTTGAAGTGGGCCAATAGAAAAAAATTACAGATTAAGTGAAAGTATCTATTAAAAATATAAGTTAATAAGAATTATCACGTGATGAAGATCTATTTAATGACTTTAATAACTGCAAAATTATGGTTCGTAAGATTTATAGATCTCTTTGTACTCAAAATCTGATTAATGAATTCTAACTCTCTAGATAAAACAAACCCTTTAAAGATCCTCAAAGGCATTCAGACCTCAAATAGTTATACTATAAAAATATGTATGAAATTTCTCAAAAACATTAAATTCTCTGCCAAAATGAAAAGCTCTATGAACAACTATAGCTAAATAAATGGAGAAAATTGTATTTGACTTCTAACATTTTACCAAATTTTGAAGAGTTTAACAATGTATCTATTTTTACAATTAAAAACACCAAATACTATGTTGACGGACTATTGGAATCATCAACTATATTTTTTTCGAATTTTGCAAAATGATTTTCTTAATTGGTAAAAACAATGAAACTTAATATAATATAAAATTAATAAATGAACTTAATTTAAAAAGGAATTTGTTGGACATCATTTGGAGTAATTATCCCCATAAGACCTTTATTTAAAACAATTAGATAAATCAATGGATATTTTAATATTGCTGGAAATATTAAATCAAAAAGATAATACATTCCTTAGATATTTTAATATATGCTAAAAATGTCTTTTATCCAAATTTATTAGGGAGGCAGTATTTTTATAATAGCTTATAGTTATATAATTTTACACTAAAATGGAGACGGAGCTTAATCAGGAACAGATAATTTAATGGTACTGTATATATTTTTCTGGGTCTATCACATTCTAATTTAGTCTATTTTGGAAATTGCTAAGATGGTGGATAAATACTTTTAGATGATAAATGCATTTACAGGTATTAAGTGAATTAATAAAATAAAATAAGAAGCTATTTTATTATATATTTCATTATATAGAGGATATGCATGATATCAATGAGTTTCAGATATCTTAAAAAACTAACTATTTTGAGTTTTTAGAAGAAATTGAAGATTCTTATATGAGAAATATAATTCCAGTTGTTCCTTAATAATAATAAACTATCAAGAAATTAGGATTTATCATAGCTGAAAATTTAAAAAAGGCTTAAAATTACTAGCCTCACATCAAACAATGGATTTCATAATAGGTATTAGTAAAAAGATATATAAATGAACGATAGCCGATTGTGAGTAAAGATCCTGATTCTGTTTTGAAAAAAGTATATATGAAATGTAATTAAAATAAAAGCTATGTAATATTTATTAAAGATTTTTATTTTTCATTAAATATTTTTATAGAAAGAGTCAATGCCAAATCTTATAGATTAGAATAACTTAAACTTTATTTCGCCGTATTTATCAGAACCTTTGGAATTCCTATTGGTTTACATTTTGGAATTAAGAAATTTTAAAATCACTCTATTTTTGCAATGGTTATAGTTCATTCTCTTTTGATTTATTTATTAAATTTAATTCCCTCTGGATATTAAATTCTAAAAGGATAATAGAAAAGACTACAAAATATCTATAGAGTTATTAATTTGATTACTTAGAAAGAACACGAAGGTAATACTTAATGAGAAATTTTTATAAAGAAATATTAAAATATATTTTATTTATATATTTGTAAGGCTATCCTAGGGAAGTACCACTGATAAATATATTTTGCATAACTAGTTTAGAGACATGGCATAATATAGCAAAGTTAACGTATGGAAGAACCCGGAGAGTAGATATAATAAAGGATATGGCGATAACTCTTCATGGAATAGCTGCTTTTTTATGATGGTTGGTAATAATTAATTACTTGTTTAAATATATAATAATAAATTTATATAAATTTAATTTTTTCTACAGTACTAGTTTTTGATGTCTTTGGATTACTTTGGGAAAAAAGATTACTTATTGATGACATTAATTTCATTATAATGTACATTATTGATTTAATAGTCATTTTATTTTTCGTATTTAGAAGTCTATGGTTTAAAGTAATTGATACTACTTTATAAATACCATGTCTATTATTATTTTACTAATTATTATAAATTATATTATTTATTAGGTTTAGCATAATCTTACTTATGATATAACAATAAAAGAATTGGAAGATATTATTTCTATTGTTACTGATATTTCTAGAAATTTTCCTGAAATGTTATATATGTAAGAATAATTTTAATTTTAATAATTATACGAACTAGTCAAAAAATAGGAATATTCTTTTAGGTTTGAAAGAGATAATGATGATGAAGAAGACGAAGCATTGATTAATAATGGTAGAAAATTAATCGAATTTTTATTTTTTCCTTTTTTTAATACAATTCTTATTTGCTAAGGTGGGATTGCAGTATTCGATGCTTTAATGAAGATTGCTCTTTATTAAATTAAAAGGAATGCATAAATTAGGATGTTTTTAATTGATAACCAAACAGATCATTCATAGGAGGAGACAAGACAAGCAACCTAATAATATGCTCTTGATTTGCTATAAAAATATTAATAAGTTAAACAAGAGTTTGAGTATGAAAGTTAGACGAAATGCGCAACTTTCTTAGGATTAGTTAAAGTTGATGATAAATTAGTTAAAAAAATTGTATTAGCAGGAGGAATAGCTGCTATAACTTCCGGGTTTTAATTAGTTTTATCTTATATATAAAATAAAAAATGAAAATATAACAAATTAGTTTTTTTTTTATTATATAAATAATATCTTTAAAGTTTAACATAAAATTATAAGATTGATTACTATCTTCATACAAACGCAAAAGTTACTAATTAATATAATTAACAATTTATTGCTGGAATATCAATATTTTTTCTCTTTAAGTTGATATAGTCAATGTTTTTTATTAAATAAATATATAATATCAAAACAACATATTTGTTACTACTTAAAATAAAAAATTGGAAAAATAAAAATAATAAATTCATGAAAAAATAGTAGCAGCAATAGTATAGTATTAATAATAAATCGAAAGTAATTCCTCACTAAGAAGAAGAGCCATTCAAATCAAATGATTAAAAGGTTTATAAATACATTATAATACTATAAAAGATTATTATATTTTTGATAAACTCATAGTATTAAAATAAATATTTAATATAAAATAGAAAACAGAAAAATCAGAGAATGGAAAATTAAATAAAGAAAGTTCAGCTCCCATTTCAGAAAGTTATTAATCTGAAAAAAATATAACAGCTAGTATCTAAAGTGGAGATATTGAAAATTAAGAATTATAAATAAAAAAGAAAGGAAATAAAAACTTAACTTTTAATCTATTTCCTAGAAAAGGATTAGAATAAAAATGAAAAACACTGTTCTAACTGAGAAATAAGGCGAAATCATAGAAGATTGCTTAGAATTAACAAAATTCAAATTTAAATATCAATTAATCAAAAATGAGGAGAAAAAACTGTAAAAGAAGGCAAATATATATAATATGGGAAATCATATTGATATTATTCTAACAGAAACCAATGAATTTTATAAGATACCAAAAGTAATATTAAGAATTTCTTTGTTTTTTTAAAATAAATTATATTTGATTTTTTCTCATTTTTAATATAGAGAGTTATGGATAAACAATATAAGCTTATATTGGAAAATTTAGATATAAAACCAAAGAAAAATACAGCAAGTAAATAAGAACTTAAGGTTTATCATATAGAAGTTATCGACTATGATTACTCAAAAAAGCCTGATGAAGAAATAACAATGAAAGATTTTAAGGAAAGATATAAAAATTAATATTTTTTTATCAAAATAAATTGTGTTGTAAGTCCTATATAGGTATTTATGTTTGTTTTAAAGGAGAAAACTATTAGACTTGCATTTGGTCCAGCCTGTACAATGGTTATGGCTGGCTTTGTTTTATAGTATACTATTTTAATATATTATAATTAGCAAAATTAATATTTTACAACTTTTAAATATTTAGATGTTTAGATAAGGATAATTATGATAATTGCTACGAAGATCACCTTATTTCTATAATTATAGAATAAGAATATGGAACTTATTCATATAGGGGTCTTAAGAGATTTTTCAGAATTATACACGTTGGAGATGTTATTTTCGAAAATTTATAATATCTAAAAATTAAAATCAACAAGTCTAAAGAACTTTAGGAAGCTATATAAAGATATATTACGTAAAAAATGGAAATTAAAAAAAAGGTAGTAAACTATTATCTACAGATACTCTAGATGATATTCTTGACAATGGTAAAGAGAACAGAAAAAAGTAATAAAAAAGAAATTCAATAAAAAATTTGAATTAGTAAGAAATATCTCACGATGAAGATCTATTTAATGACTTTAATAATTGTAAAATTATGGTTAGGAAAATTTATAGATCTCTTTGTACCTAAAATCTGATTAAAGAATTCTAAGTTTCCAGATAAAATAAACCCTTCAAAGATCCTCAAAGGCATTCAGACTTTAAATAGTTTTACTATAAAAATATGCATGATATTTCTTAAAAACATCAAATACTATGCTAAAATGAAAAAATTTATGAACATTTAATGCATAAAAAGTTGAGGAAATAATACTTAACATCTAACATTTTACCTAGTTTTGAAGAGTTTAATAATGTCTCAATTTTTACAATTAAAAACACAAAATATTATGTTGACGGTCTATTAGAATCATCTGCTATATTTATCAAAGAATTTTGCAAAATGATTTTCTTAGTCGGTAAAAATTGAAATTTAAAATAATATAATTTAATTTAATAAATAAATTTATTATTAAAAGGAATTTGCTGGACATCGTTTGGGGTAATTATTCCCATTAGGCCTTTATTTAAAACAGTTAGATAAATCAATGGATATTTTAATATTGCTGGAAATATTAAATCAAAGAGATAGTTTATTCCATAGATTATATAAAATATGCTAAAAATGTCATTTATCTAAATTTATTAAGGAGGTAGTATATTTATCATCGTTTATAGCTATGTTTTATTACACAAAGACGGAAAGGAAGCTTAATCAGGAACTGACAATTTAATGGTGCTGTACATATTTTTCTGGGTCTATCACATTCTAATTTAGACTATTTTAGAAATTGCTAAGTTAGTAGATAAATATTTTGTGATGATAAATGCATTTACAGGTATTAAGTGAATATATAAAATAAAAAATGAATAATCCATAGCATAAATTTCATAATAAAAAATAGAGGATATGCATGATATCAATGAGTTTCAGATCTCTTAAAAAACGAACTATTTTGAATTTTTAGAAAAAATTGAAGATTCTTATATGAGAAATATAATTCCAGTCGTCCCCAAATAATAGTAAACTATCAAGAAATTAGGATTTATAATAGCCGAAAATTTAAAAAAGGCTTAAAATTACGAGCCTCACAGCAAAAAATGGATTCCTTCGTAATTATTAGTAAAAAGGTATATTAATGAACGACAGCCGATTGTGAGTAAAGATCCAGATTAACTTTTAAAAAAGTTTATAAAAAGAGTATATTATTATTATTAAACTATTTTTATTTAAAAATATTCATATTTAAATATATTCGTTTTATATAGAGAGATTTACAGCTAAGAGTTAAAAATAGCAAAGGTTTTAACTTTATTTTGCAGTTATATTAAGAACTTTTGGTTTTCCTATTGCTTTACATTTTGGAATTAAAAAGTTTGAAAATCACTCTATTTTTGTAATGGTTATAATTCATTCTCTTTTGGTTTATCTTTTAAATTTAATTCCTTCTGGATATCAAATTCTAAAGAGTTAAAAGAAAAGATTACAAAATGTATACAGAGTAATTAACTTGATTACTCAGAAAGAACATGAAGGTACTATATAATAAATATTTTTTCAATCTAAAGATTTATTTTTTTAATTATTTGCTAAGGATATCCTAGAGAAGTACCATTGATAAATATATTTTGCACAACTAGTATAGAAACGTGGCATAATATGGCCAAATTAACTTTTGGAAGAACTCGTAGAGTAGATATAATAAAGGATATGGCTTTAACTTTGCATGGAATCGTTGCATTTTTTATGATAATTGGTAATAACTAATTACTGCATAAATATATAAAAAAAAAGTTATATAAATGTAATTTTTTCTATAGTATTAGTTTTTGATGTCTTTGGATTACTTTGGGAAAAAAGATTGCTTATTGATGACATTGATTTCATTATAATGTATATTATGGACTTAATAGTCATTTTATTTATTGTATTTAGAAGTTTATGGTTTAAAGTATCTTATTATTGTAAGTAATTATTATCAAATATCTAATCAATTAAATTTTAAATTTAGGTTTAACATAATCTTACCTACGATATAACAATTTAAGAATTAGAAAATATAATATCAATAGTTACTGATATTTCAAGAAATTTTCCAGAAATGCTATACATGTAAATTTTTTATAATATTTATGTAAATAAAATGTTTAATTATTTAGGTTTGAAAGAGATAATGATGATGAAGTAGATGAAGCATTGGTTAATAATGGTATTAACAAAAAAACAATTAATTTGTTAACTAATTTTAATAACCTAATTTTATTTTTTAGGAGGAATTGCTGTTTTTGATACTTTAATGAAAATAGCTCTTTATTAAATTAAAAGAAATGCATAAATTAGGATGTTTTTAATTGATAACCAAACAGAATATACCTAAGAAGAAACAAGATAAGCAACCTAATAATATGCTCATGATTTGCTTTAAAAATACTAATAAGTTAAACTAGAGTTTGAGCATGAGAGTTAAACGAAATGTGCAACATTTTTAGGATTGGTTAAAGTTGATGATAAATTAGTTAAAAAGATTGTATTGGCAGGAGGAATAGCTGCAGTAACTTCCGGATTTTAATTAGCTATATCATGGATATAAAATAAACATTGATAACAATATACCAAACTAATTTTTTAAATATATATATTCTTATATAATATTAATTTTACATTCAAATATTATGTACTAATAATTTAAAAGTATTATTTTGATCATTTTAAATTTTTTTCAATCATATTTATATTTATTTAAGATTGATTTCCAATTTGGTAGAAATTTATAAATGGATATTTTAATTTCAGGCCTTAATTATAATTGATTTTTATATTTTTTAATGCAATATGCTTGATATATTGTTGCTATAATTTATATTAATTTTTTAAAATTAAATTTCTTAACTATTAGATAATGTAACATTAATTGCAATACTAAAAAGTTACTCTGGATTCATGTAATTTTTAATATTAAGATTTTGAATTTGGATTCCACTATAGACCCATCATTAAGTGAAAATATCCGTTTAATTCTTTGTTTGATAACTTATTTTTAACAAAAGTTAAAGGAAAATAATGATCTTAGGATTCCAATAATTAACTACAATAAGTTTATAAATGGTTATTCTGCTTTTCTTCAAATTATTTATATATCTGTTCAGGTTTATTTTTTTTTTATTTTACTATTTTTTAGGAAGTTTCATTGGGTTCTATAAGATATTAGTATAATATATTATATATTATTTTTAACTTTATTCTGTAAATACACTACTATAATTATTCTAAAATTTATATTTAAGGGAATTTTCTTTTATTATTAATTTCATTTCTTTTGTAAAACTAGTATTGTGTATAAAATTCATTTCTAGAGGAATATAAATGGTTTAGTTTTTATATTACCAATAAAAACGTTCAGTGGACATATCCTTTTAATTTATCCACAACGGAATTTCTTTAGATTCATATTTAAATTCCTATATAATTAAATGCGTATTTTAAGTAATATATATTCCAATTTATTTATGCACAACATTCTTTATTAAGTTATTTAAGGTACTATCTGTTGAATTCTTCATTTCATTAAAATATTCTTATAAACTTTTATAATTTTTTTGACGACACCTCAAAGTAAGTTGAGAAATGAAATTTTTTAGTTCATATTTTATTTTTATATTTAAATTAGCGTATTTTATGTTATTATCTTATTAAATATATTTTAACTAATCCATTTATAATTTTTTATTTTTTTGTTTTTTTAATATTATTATTTTATTGATTTTTAATAATTTTTCTTTTAATATGTAAGACATAATATGTTTAATTATTCTTTTATTAAGTCTATTACATTCTGAAAGGCTATTAAAATATGACATAATAAAAAAAGACTTATTTTCTCCCAATATTTTTATTATATTAAGTAATATTAGGTTTATTAATTAAAATATTTAATAAAATAGAATTACTCTAATTAATATTATAATTTGTTCTGAATCAAGTTTTTATTAAATATTTCTAATAAAAACTCTTAATATTTTAATTTAAACTAACAAAATGGAATAAACTTAGTTTTGTAAATAATAAAAATAATAATTTCATTTTAATGGAGTACCTTATGATTATTATACAGAAAAAGAAGCTTAAGTGTAAATAAATTAATTAATTTAACAGTCCTATTGGATAACTTATAGGATGGGATTTTCCCCAATTTAAAAAATTAGTGATTGTACTAAAACATATAAAAGTGATTCCGGATGGGGTTGCATGTTGAGAGCTGGGCAAAATATTGTATCAGAGGGATTAAAAAGATATTTTAAATCAAATAATATAAAGTTTTCAGATTATGAATTACTTTAAAATTTCTTTGATTTTGAAGAAAAGAGATTCTCAATACACAAAATTTGTTCTATAGCGCTAAATCAATATTAAATGAGTCCTGGAGAGTGGTATCCTCCCAATCGCATTGCATCAATTTTGCAACAAATTTAGCATGAAAATCCAATGGAAAATACAATAAAATTTTAAATTCTTTCTCTTAATAGTGATGTACCTATTATTTATGAAGACATAATTAAATAAATAAGTAAGTTTAATTCGAGTTAAAATAGTAATGAAAATAAGTCAGGGTTGTGTAGAAATAAGGAGCATATAAAAGATAATTTAATTTGCCCTATTTGTCATGAAGACAATAATAATATTCTTTTAATCATAAATTCAAGAGTAGGATTAGAGGGAATTTCTTAAGAATATTAAGAAATAATTTTAAAAATTACGCAATTCAGTTTATTTGCTGGAATTATTGGTGGTAATATGGGCTCAGCACATTATTTTTTAGGGAGTTTAGGATCAAATTTGATATATTTAGATCCCCATTTTACACAAGATGTTGTAAATTCTGAAAAAGACGCAGATATTAATTCTTATTATGGAAAATCGGCTAAATACTTACCCGTTAAGTATCTTAATCAATCATTGGGAATTGGGTTTTTTATAAAAAATTGTGAAGATTTTAAGTTATTCCATAAGTTTATTTGTGATTTGAATAGCTAATATAAAGATTTCTTTTGGTTTTTCGAAGATGAAGAATAAGATTATATGAAACCAGGACATTAAATTACAGAAATTGAGAATGAAGAAGATGATGAAGATGGATTTATAATCCTAAAATGAAATATTTTATATATTATATATATAAAAATTATTATATTTATATATTAAATTATTTTAATTTTTTTTATTATTTACCTAGTAATTAAAGAGTAACCCAGAAGTAATAACTATTAAATATTGTTTTAACTATCATACAAACACATGTTGTATTTTATTATTTTAATTAATTTTCTCTCTAAGTCAATATAGAAATTATTTTAATATATTAATTAATTCATAAAAAAAATTTTAGACAGGGAAATCAATAGTCATTTACTCAAAGTACAATTATATCGAAAAGTCAATTTGAAAATGAAATTTATACTGTCCTCCTGTCTTATAGTATTATCGTTGCTACTCTAAAAGGTGCAACCAAGTTAGTGGTGGAAAAACGTAAAGGCAGTTGCATTGACAGAAAAAAATTTAATGATTATGTAGGGAAGGAAAAACATGTTATAATAGAATTCTTTACTCCTTGGTGCAGATATTGTCAAATGATGTCGGGAGAGTGGAACTAATTATTTGAATATTACGAATAAAAAGACACCAGAAATGATGTTATTATAGCCAAGTTAAACTGCGAAGATGAGTCTCAATTTTGCCAACAACATCACGTGCATTCATTTCCCACCATAAAGCATTATGCCAAAAACTAAGTGTAGGCTACAGCCCATTTCCATGGGAATCGATTATTTTCTGTATTTGTCGAATGGATCAACTCTTCTTGTGGAGAAGAAGATAAGTAGTTAGAAAAATAAAAATAAGAAGAGGAGGAGAAGTAAAAACAAGAGTAGGAACAACAAAAATTGTAAAAAGAAAAGGGAGAAACCGAGCAATAAACTGATGGACAAATTATAGAAGATTCCAACTAATTATTGTAGGAAATTAAAAGTTCCTTGTCAGATGGGATAGCTGATGTCGGGAAGTAAGCAAAAATAAATGATCATGGGAATTTCAATTAAATGAATATAGAAGAAAAGGCTGAACTTTTGTTTGATGAAGTGCATCAGACAAGGAGAGAAATGAGTGAACTAAATTTAATTAACAAAAAAATTTATTGCTTTTGCATAAAATCATATAGTAAGCTGATAAGCTATAAGATGAAAGAATTGCTTTATAGGACGAAGTGGGTAAAATAAACGTAGTCATTGATGAAAAGAAAGATTAGATTTTAAGTATTTTTAAAGAAGGCAGTAATGAAGGTGATCATTCAGATAAAAATAACACAAATAAAAAGGAAATTTAAATAAAATAGAAAAGGATCTAAAAATAAAAAAAACTATTATGAAAAAATAGAAAATCAGAAAAATATCGCCACTTCTCTTCTCATTAAATACTATATTGGTATACTAATGATAGGGGTTGTGATTGGATATGGAGTTACGGCACTTATATTTAATCTAACAAACAAAAAGAAAAAATATTTTGATGAAGAACACAATGAAATTTACAAAGATAGTTGAAAATATATATTTAGATATAAAATCTAATTTTTTCATATTTTAATTTGAATTATAATATTTTTTTAATAATTGGTTTTATTTAATTAAAATATAGTCATTTGTATAAGTTTTATTAAGTAAGTTTGCGTATTTTATGGGAAAAGCATATTTTATTTTAAATATAGCTTTGTTTTCCAATAGGCTATTCAAATTTCCTTTACAAAATATATTGAGGGATCTTTCACTAACTATGATTTAATGAATTCTTTTAAATTTTCTATTTCTGCATTTACTATTTTCAACATATCTAAAAAATCTGGTTCATTTTAGTATTCTTCCGTGATCTAGTGATAGATAATTAAATTTTTATTTTTAATAAAATTGTTATGTTTTATTATGTTATTTAATTTATTATCTACGAAAATTTACTTTATTGAGGAATTCCTTAAAATCAAAATTTTCCTAATTTGTATCTTAGGAAAATATATATTTTTAAAGCTAGGTAGTAACCACATCAGAATATTGTTATTTCCAAGTCTTTAAAAATTAATTTTTTTGAAACCATATTTTATTTTAATATTTAAATTACTTAAAATCTGTCTTTTATATTTGTTGTTGACTAGTTTTCTTTAAAATCTAATTTCATCTAATCAACTACTTTTACTAACTCGGAATTCAAATTTTTCAGGAAGTTAAATACATTTTCCTTATCAAAATTAATATTTTAATTCATTTAATAATATTTTTATTTTTGGATTGATTTATTGAAATTCTTTGATAAAGCTTGTTCAGAATATTAAATCAATCACAAACAATATAAATTAAAAGAGATATTAAAGAGCTATTAATATTATAAATAAAAAATGTTTAGAAGATATAAATAAAATTTCAAAATTAAAATTAATATAAAACTTCATTAACCCAGCTAGTAAATTTTAAATTTATAATATTTAAAGTTACAATTAGCAACTATATTTTGCTTAATTAAATTTATAATAATCAAGATAATCTATAATTTAAAAATCATTAATTATAATATTCTGTAATTTAAATAATTATTATATAATACCTTATTATTTAGAATGATTAATAATAATTTCCTGACAGTGATATCTCAGATATTATTATTTATTTATAAATAAATTATTAATGAAAACGCTATAAATATTAATTAATATTAACTGTACTTATAAAAAAAGGAAATTAATAAATTATTTAATAATTATAATATTATAAATCCAAAGCTAATAGTGAATACATACATAAATAAATGGAGTTTCATAGTCAACAAGCTTCAAAACGGAATTTGAAAGGATCAAATAAATCTAACACTAATAATAATAAAAAAAGTAAAGTAAGTTTGGCTGACTAAACATCTAAATCTGCAAATGTTTAAAAGTAAAACTATACTCCCTATGGACTTTCGCCACAAAAATAATAAAAAAGAAAAACATTTGTATCTTAAAAGAAGCAGACTGATAATGAATATACTCCTTCTCCTTAAATAGTAAAGATATAATAAATTGCTTAATTTTTAGCTTTAAAATAATATAAACCACTTTTTAAAAATAATTCTTTAATTTTATATTTTATAATATTTTTTATGAAAAATTTAATTATTTAATCGATCTTTATAATGAATAATTTTTTATTTTTTTAATTACTAAAACTTTTATAATTTTTTTTTTCATTCCTAAGAAAAGCGAGCAAAATTCTATAAATGGAGACAAATAAACTACCTTTGGTCTTATGGTTAATAGCGTTGCAGTTGAATAACCTGAGATAAAAGTAACTAAAGTCATGCCTATGGGAAAATAATATCAAAAATTACAAGGTCAAGATTCTGAAAGATAATAAACTGGTGGATAAAATGAAGCCCCTAAAAAACGGACAGGAATATAATAACTCTTCCAGGTAAAAAAATAAATATTATTAAACTATTTTAAAGCTAGTAAATATAAATAAATTAAATGTTCGCATTGTAATTTTTTTATTTAATTTATGAATTTCTTTTTATTTTATTAGGGCAAAAAACAATTAGTCAGTAGAAAGGCAGCCCGAGCGTCTTAGTTTAGTACAGGAAGTCAATTTGTTAGGGAATTTTTAGATAAAATGACAGCTAACAAATAAGTTAAGAAAGTTGCTGAGGTTAAAGTATGCAAAAGTAAAGTGGATAGGGTTGATAGACTTAGAGGAATAACTATTGTGTATCCGAAATATATCTTTCCATAAAAATCTCGTTTTAAAATTGTGTGGGAAATTGTTGTTTTGCTTTTTATTATATATATTGCTATATATGTCCCCTATTAAATAGGTAATGACAAAGATAGTTTTAAATATACTCTAATATTTTTTTAATTTTTTTTTAATAGGATTTAATGTCAATATTCAAATTCTAAACACCATTGATTATATCATCGTGGCATTCTTTATTATTGATATATTCATAAGTATGAGAACTACATACTTTAATGACGATGGAGATGAAATATGTAAAATAAATAATAATTAAATATAAAATAAATTTAATTATAACAAAACCCAAATTTAAAATAAATTAAATTAAAATAAATATAAATATAAAATAAAATTAAATTTACGATTAATTTATAGTGGAAGGAGAGAAGATATTTTTAAACTATGTAAAAAGTGTAAACTTTTATGTGGACATTATTAGTGCAGTTCCCATTGCTGAATTTTTTAATGATGGAGATAAATCCATTAGATTGATCAATCTTGTAAAAATTTTGAGACTTTTAAGACTTACAAGACTGCTCAAATTGCTTTAATCAGACAAAGTCAAATACTTTGCTCTGTTTATGAAAAGTTTCTTTGCATTTATGATGGTTCTTCACTGGATAACTTGTACCTGGTTTCTTGTTATGTCTTCAGATTACGAAAAATCAGGTGCCAATTTTGTGAATACTTGGATTCCTTCTAACATAAGAGCCATTGCTGAATCTTCAAACACTGATGAGGATCAGGGAGTACTATATATATATAAATTATGATAAGATATTAATAAATTTTATAATTATTTATTGTATATAGATATTAGATTTTTATGACACAAAAAAGACTTCAAAAGGGTACCAATACATTTATTCCCTTTATTCGATTACCATGCTCATTTTGGGAGGAGATATCGCTCCAGTTGGAATGAAATAATCATTTACCCTCTCTATAGCTTGTATTGTTGGGCAAACTTCTCTGGCTATTTTGTTTGCCAACATGAGTATGCTCATTTTCAAAATGAATCAAAAGAAACAGGAATACATCAATCATTTAGAATCTCTGCAAAGAGCTTTTGATAAAACCAATTTGTAACTGGAGCTCAAATCAAGATGTCTAGAGTACTTTTAGTACTGTTGGAGAAAGAAAAAAGTAAGCAAAATATCTTTAATTTTTTGTATTAAATTTAAAATTTATTTATTTTTACATTTTTTCCCAGATATTTTAACCAGAAATTTCAAATTTTTCCGATCTTTCCAAGACTTTAGAAAGAGAAACCTTACTTATCATTCATCAGGAAATCGTCGCAAATGTGCCGTTGTTTAACTATTTGGAAATGTGGGAACTACTTAGCATTATTCAGAAACTGAAGACGTATATCTACATGCCAAATGAGTGTATTTCAAGAATAAATGATATTTCAAATGAAATGTACTTCATATCAGAAGGAGTTGTAGAAAAGACAGCTTTGAAAAAATAAGAAGATTAGGAAAATCATTAAACTACACAAACTAACATTCCCACTTTTGTTGACATAAATAACTATAGCAAAGTAGATGGGGATATGACAACAAAATATAAAATGATTTTTTGTTTTAACAGAAGAGAAGAAACAACAAAAATGGTAAACAAAGTGGGACAACCCCTAATAATAATAATATCAAAGGGCTTTTAAATTCCTCAGACACAGCAATAATTAATATAAATGGAGGTAGAAAGATAACTCCTTAGATTTAAGAAGAAATTAAGCCAAATTCAAATAAATCCAGCACCAATTAGCTCGTCAAAAAGAGTTAAGTTTTAGGAGAGGAAAAGATTCAAGAATTAATCAAAAGTGAACAAAATAGGAAAAGCAGGTTGCAATTTGATAAACTTAAAAACGGGTCATTGAAAAACATGAATGAAAATGAAAAAGAAGTCACTTTACTAAAGAAAGGAGACCATTTCCTCGAACTTTCTCTCGTGCACTCGATGAGGAGCGAAAGTGACTACACTGCTTCTGTGTTTTGCATTGTCGAATAGTTTTCGAAAAAGGACTTCGACATTTTAAAAAAAGAATTTCCTGGAATTGAGTAGAGACTTTAGAAGGTAAAAACTAATTGTTTATTTTTATGATAAAAAATTATTTTTTTTCAAAAAGGGAATGGAAATTTACAGAAACCGAGAGAAATAAGAAATGGCTTAACTCCTGATATAATGTCCCCTTTTTAATGGTTTTAGTTTAGAAGAAGTTGAAGTTCTATACTTGGACTATTTCTAAGACAATTATTTCGAAAGAAATCAAATTGTATTTTCCTAAGGAAGTCTACTATCAAAAATCCACTTTATTGTTAAGGGAAGAGTTGCCTAGGCCTATAAAATAAACAATGAATAAGGCGAAGGTCCTAATGATTTTATCACCATAGATGACGATATAGAGTATATCCACAATAAAAGCACCATTATCTATGATGAAGGAATGGTTTTGAAAACTGTCAAACAGCTAAGAAAGGGGGAATACATTGGGTTTTTAAATACAGAGAACTAATATACTTCTAAACTGTTAAACACCAACTATTATATAACAAAAGAACCTACCCATGTTCTTACAATCAATAATACTATTTTTGAAAAGCTTGAATAGTATGACCAGACTATAGTGAGAGATAGATTAATAGCTAACTTAAATTAGTTGGAAAACTAAAATAAAAGCAGTTTGTAAAATCTGGACAATGAAAATAATATTAATAATCCTTATATTCGAGTCCCAATTGCAGTAGGCAACAATATTTATGATAGTGAAGACGAATAAGAACTTTTACACACTCCGATTCCATAACTTTAAGAAAAAAGAGAATAGAAATAATATTAAATGTCTGGTGGAGAGAATGGAAAAAATATTAATAAAAATTTGGTTGGTACTATTAATAAAATGCTTAAGTAATAGTAGACTTATCTTAGTTCATTCAAATAAAAAGCAAAATAAGTTCACAATCAACAACTTTAAAATTTAAATAATATCGAATGATATATTATTTTATTATTATTATAAGACATATTTAAATTTAAATATATATATATAATTAAATTTATTTTACTTTACTTTACATATTAAATTTTTAATAACTTATTTATTTTATTACGAAAATTTTCTTATTAATTCTGAGAATAATATCATTTATAATGATCTAATTAAATCTTAATTATTTTCCCATTCATTGCTAGTTCCGTGAACGGAATTATCAATTTTGTAGATTTTGTTTTGCATTTCGTATTTTAACATATTGGATTATACTATCCAATAAATGAATTAGTAAGCGTATTAATAAAAATATAAATAGATTATTAATAGAATCAGCAAAAGGTTATAGAAATATAGTTTATTATAATAACAGCAAAAAATCAAATGTATAACTCTCGTCCGTTAAGGAAATTATTAATGAAAAAATTGTAGAGATTAGGAAAAATAAGGCAAAAATTTCCCTCATTTCACCAATACAACATTTACTTTTTTTCTAAATAAATCATATTTTAACTGATGCATAAAAAGTTTCTTATAACACTTCCCAAATTCGTCATTTCCATTTAAAATAGAAGAATATTTGAGCAATAGTCTCTTGAAGAGCAGTTAGGGAAAAATCATCAATAGAGAAGGGTGCAAATGGATTTTAAAGATATCGTTGCAGCACTTAAATAAAAGCAAAAGCTGTTAGCTAAGTTATAATTGCATTTAGCTTAGTAAAATATAGGAGAAGTACACGTAGAGATGAGACTTGAAAATAGAGGAGAAACTGTTTAGGGAGATTTTTCATGTTTGGAAAACAAAGATCTTTTCGTGCATTCTCTTCAATTAATTAATAACCCGTTTCAAATGGATTTATATGACTTAGACGAGGTGCTTACGGTGTAGAGTGAGTATAATGGCAAAGATAGTAAAGAATATAGTATATTATTATCAGAAAGTGATCTTTTGAGTTCTATTGACTCTTCTCTTGAAAATAACCTGGAATAGTACACAGATATTGATAGCAATGAAAGAAAAGATGAAAGCATAATAGAAGAAGAAGATGAACGGGAAGAATATGATGAAGAAGAATCCAAACAATAAAATTAGGGGTTTTTCTTTAACAATTTTGGAAATATTAAAATTAAACATACAAATGTAGAAAACGGGGGAAAACATAAAATTCTTGTAGAAGGTACCATGTCAGCAAGAGATATAATCAATAATAGTTCTATAAAAGAATAAAACAATATAAAATAAAATACAAGTGCTAAATTCAAGTTTATTTGATAACACTATAAATTAACTAATTAATTAATTTATTATATATTGTAATTTAGAAAATTTATTATTTATATATAAACTCTATAATTTAATATGTCTATTAAAATTTTATATATAAAATATATAATAATAATATAATTTTAAGATGTTATTCAGAATTTAAAAGAATTTTAACATTTTTAATTTTTTTATTATACATTCATTATAAAATAAACAAAAAAGAATTTTAATCATTTGAAAATCTTATTATTTTCATAATACATAATATCCCTTTAATTTCTGATTTTTAATTAAATATTAATTTTTTTTTTTATTGCTATATTTACTTAATTTCTCTATATTATAAGTTTGCTCATAAAAATATTATACATTTTTAATTATTGAAAAACAAAAAGAAGAAGAAAAAAATAAAAATGTTAAAATTATTGATAGGAATAATCTTTTCAATCATCTTATTTTCCCTTATATTTTTCTAATAAGGATTAAATGAAGAAACAATGATGGAAAACGTACTTAGATAATAAATTGCAAATAAAAATTAAAAAATGGAAAAGGTTTGTCCTTTTGTTTAATCATATAAACTACCTAAGTTTTAAATTTAATTTTTTAAAAAAAATAATAGGACCTACTCAGTAGCTTATTCAATAGCTATTTGAGAGATTAAAAAAGACCTAATACGATGGCGAACGATTAATTTATTATTTCAACGAAGGTTTATATTCAAGCGATATAAAACTAAACATAATTTCAAAGAACATATCTTAAGAAAAGTTTGGGTACTGTTCATTATTCTAATTATGAATATTTTTTTGTTTACAATTTTATTCCATTTTTTGACATGAAATGAATGATATTTAATAGTCAAACTGCTTATGTGCCCGATAATAATATGTTTGCCACGAATTTCGTGCTTTACAGTTTAATCCTGTGTTAGAAACTAGGAACCATTTCCTTTGACGAATCATATCTATAACCTGCCATCGATGCCCTTTTGTCTTTTTAAAATAAAAATGTAGACCCTGATGTACCAATGTACACATTCTGGCCCCAAGTACAAGATCCAAAAACTGGATTTTGGGTGTGTACTCCTTCAAACCTTTACGTAGCCAGAAGTATTATAGAAAATATGCCTGAGGATATGCAGAAATTGGTTGAAGAATTGACGGGAGTTTCCTTAAAATATTTCGACATTTTTACTCAAGCTTTCAAAATACCACCTGGTAATTTCCAAAATAACAAATTTAGTTTCTTTTTTTAAGTGAATTTTATCTTTTTTTTTATATTAAGATAACGATGATACAGGAATAAATGTTGTTTTGGGTTCTTTGCTTAGAGAGAATAAAAAAAGTTATCCTAATATATCTAAATAGTGGGTACTTATTAATATTAATTACCTCTAATATTCTTACTTACTTAATTACAATACATTTTTATAGAATGATATAAATACCAATTATAAAGAATTATATAGACAAATTAAAAAATATGCCTATAAGCCATTCAGTGATGATATTAATTCAAATTCAATTGATCCAAGAACTTACTACTATTTAAGAGATTTCATATACAAAAATAAAATTAAGCAAAAGATGAAGGAAAATAACCAAAATTAATGTTATTTTCTACTTGGATAACTAATTTAAAAGATATGGTAACTTTTATAAAATATTACAAATTGAAAATGTAAATATATTTAATTTTCAGAAAATTAATTATGATACAATGCCTATTTACATTAACAATGTTGACGCAACGGTTAATGCTAACAGTTTGTATGGTTTGGTGAGATTAATTTTAACCCCTGACAAAACTGATTTGGAAGATTTGTTAGAATTTTATGATTAAGAAATCAGGTAGTTAATTACTGATGTTACCGATTTTTTGGTTTGGGCTATTGAATCTGAAATAGTAATTCCCCCTCTTTATCTTTTTAAAAAAATTGACTTATTTTTTTTTTAGATTTTAAAAAGACCAGATTTAAGTTTAACTTATTATCCTAGTGAATATGATTTTTATTGGTTCACTGCAAGAATTGCAAATTTTTTAAATGAATCTGATTACATTCCGTTTAAAGAATTGCAATACTGTTAAAGCTAATTAAATAAGGTTTTGTAAGGAGCCCAAACCAGATAGTTATTAGATTTGGTGCAGCAAGATAAGTAAGGCAATAAATATTGGGAATCATTTTTGGGAAATTTCAAATTTGGAAAGAAGTAAAAAAAAAAAATAGTTAATTTAAGCCTTTAGAAACAAAAAAAATTAATTTTAAAAATAAGACATCTTGATAGAGCCTTTTCCACTGCCACAGCATTAAATTCTTTACTTGATATATACACTAAAAAAAATCCGCATACGGGAAAACTAGTGTACATAGATGAAACTTCTGAAGATGTGAAGGAAACTATACAAAATGCTATTCAATATCTAAGCGAATTGATGAGTGATGAAAAAACATCTTTATAAAATACTCTTTTTTCAGGAAGTGTGAAAAGTGCTGAAGATAATCCTTATTTTTATCCTTCTAATGCATGCTACATATATTGGTAAAGTGCAAATAAGAGGCAATATTTGGATCCTGCTAAACCGAAGGCAGAAGAATTTGCAAACTCAGTGAAAAACTAATGGATTAGCTAGGGGGCCGTTCCTAAAGATATTATTTTTGTCCAATCTATGTCAGGTAACATTTTTATTTGTGTTTAAGTTTGTTTTCAATTATTTGAAAAAGTAAACATTTACACTTTTTTTACTTTAAAATAGGAGTAGTAAGTGAAGAATAATATACTAACTGGGTAGAAAATTACACCTGGTGGAACTATACCACTCCTACTGAATTTAATGGATTTAATTAGCCAGGTAATTTTTATACATTTTAATTTCTTGTTTATATTTTAATATATTTACTATTTAGATACTAAATTCCCTTATTGGAGTTCTAAATCTACAACATTGTCATTTTCTATGCTGGCATTTTCTAAATATTTGAATTTAGATTGAAATATATTTATCGATAAATTATATAAAGCTTTTAGTTTTTAATTTATTTTAATATTTAACAAAATAGGGAAAATTTATATTTATTTATTTTTTATACCAAGAATTTTTAAAAACAACAGATTCTTACAGTCTATATATTTATAAATTATTTTATAGAAAAAAACTTCTAAATACGCAGAATTATTTCTTTTAATCATTATTGCTTTAAATACATAAAAAAAAAACACCCATCAATATTATATTACTTTCCTTAATACATAAAAAAAAAAAAAATAATTTAAGAAACTAAAAATGAAATAAATTTTTATTCTAATTGTAACTTTTTATATAATATCCTTAAGCTTTTCAAAGTTGTTAAGAAGAGAAGGAAAATTTTCATCTGAAAAAAACTATTAAAGTTACGAAGGTATCGCGAATAAGAAAAGTAAACACTTTAAAACTATATTCTAGTTTTTTATTTATGCGAAACAAATAATGATACTTAAAAATTATATTTTAAGTAAACGGACCATCAGTTGAACTTGTAGAAGATCTATTTAATCGTTTATAAAAAACTTAGTATACAGGAAAAGAACCAATTTTTGATTTTTAAAAAGGACTATATGAAAGTTCAGTAAAGTTGAATATAATTTCAGAAAATAAAAAAGCTGAATGGTTTGGGTAAAAAATTTAAAATTTTTTTATAAATAAAATTATGATTTTCTATCATAGTATTGTCATAGAATTTTAAATAATAGTGTTATATTATTATATTTTGATTGAAAAAAATAATCTTTATACAATAAGTTTCTTAAAATAAAATATCTTCCATTGTTTTGTTTTTTATATATAAAAGTATAGAAATAAACGATAGTCTTTAATTAAACCTATATAATATATCATGTTTAAACCCTTTTGGTTGAAAATGAAGTATTTCATTAATTTAAATTTACTGCTATTTTAATTAGATAAAATGGAGATTTGCCCGACAATAATATGTTTGTTACTAATTTTGTTGTTTATTCTTTAATCCAATGCCATAAATTAGGAACTTTACAAATCTCTGAGTCATATTTGTAGCCTGCTGTTGAAGCTTTGCTTTCATTCAAAAATAAAGATGTACCTGACGGAGTGCCCATGTATACTTTTTGGCCACAACAAGATGATGATGGCCATTGGATTTGCTGGCCTACAAATATGTAAATCGCAAGAAATTTAATTGCCAATGCTCCATATATTGTAAGACACTATCTAAAGAAGTGGTTTGGTTTGACCCCTGAATTATTTGACCAGTTTGCATCTGTATTTCGTATTCCTCCTGGTAAAAAGTCATTTTTTATGATGATGATAAATGAAATTATATTATTTAAGATAATGATGATACAGGAATCAATTTAGTTTTGGGTTCTTTAATAAGAGAAAATAAACGAATATACCCTAATTTAAATGAATAATGGGTAATTTTAAAATTAAAAATTTAATATAAATATTTTTTTTATAAATAAACTATTCAAGGCATAATAAAATACGAAATATATGGAGTTGTATGATTATATTAAAAATATACATATAGGCCTTTTTCTGACAATTGGAAACAAAACTCAATTGATCCAAGAACATACTTTTACATTTCTAAATTTTTAGAGGAGAAAAAAAAGAAGCAATAGACAAAAGTTAAAAGCCTAGTTTAATTTTATTCGCCACTTGGTTAACCGATATTTAAGATATGGTAGTTTTTTTTAATTTTATATAAATTTTAATTTTTCCTTTAACTATTATATATAGAGTATAGAATATTCTAAAATGCCTTTTTCAGTAAATAATGTTGATGTAACTGTCAATGCTAATGGTCTTTTTGGGTTGGCTAGCTTATTATTAACATACGATTAAGCAGATTTAGAAGATTTACTAGCATTTTATGATCAAGAAATTAGGTAGATAATAAAGGATGTAACTGACTTTTTAGTCTGGGCAATTGAAAGTAGAATTGTAAAAAACTAAACTATAAAATTAGTTAAGAAAAGATTAATATTCCTATATTTATTTTTTAATATCTTTAGATTCTATCTCGGCCAGATCTTAGCCTTACTTATTATCCCAGTGTTTATAACTTCTACTGGTTTGTTGCTAGATTGGCAAATTTCTTAAATTAGCACGATACTAACTCTTTCCCAGAGCTTACCTATTGTAAAAATAAACTTAACACTGTTCTCTACGGGAAAACAACAGAATAGCTAATTGAATTAAGTTAAAAAACATCCGAGCAAAATATATTTTGGGAATCATTTTTGGGAAATTTTCCTGATGGAAAAAAGTAAATATTCTCTCATAGTATTCCTTTACACAACTTTAATTATTATATTTTAGGCATATTGACAGAGCTTTTTCTACTTCTTTAGCTATCAATTCCCTTATTGATATATATACTATCCAAGATAAAAATGGAAAGCTCAGCTATAAGTAGGAAACGAACTAGTAAGTAAAAGATATGATCGAAAACGCTACTAATTATTTGAGCCAGATGATGAGTAATGAAGAAACACCGTTGGGAAATTCTTTTTTTTCCGGAAGTGTAAAGACTTGGGAAGATTTGCCCTTCTTTTACCCTTAAAATGGTGATTTTTATTATTGGTAAAAAAATGATATGAAGGTACCTATCAATGCAGCAGATCCTGATTAAAAAATTTCAGACATTTTAGAAAAAATCAAAGACAAGTATTCTAATGAAGTCACCTTTGTCAGTAGCTTTTCTGGAACTGTTTCTGAAGACTAATATTAATATATGGTAGATGGCGAATCATGGTTTGGAATGAAAACGCCGAAAGAATTTGGCGGCTATAACTAAGATGATTCAGCCTTTCCTTACTGGTCTTCCAATTCAATTACACTTTCATTTTCTATGATGGCTATTTCTAAATATATTAATATATAATGAACAAAAAAATATTGTAATTAAATAAGTACATTAATTAAATGTTTAAAAATAAATGAATGTTCGTCTTAATTAATTTTCAATTAGTTTATTTTTATTTTCACCCTTTTCCAATAATATTAATCTACCATAAAAAGAGATTAAATTCCATAAAATTATTTTTTTAAATAACACTAAGTATGAAATTAAATAAATTAAAATTACTTATAATTTTTATATTAAAATTATATTAAAATAGTTAAATATTATGAAGTAGTTATTATAAAATTAATTAAAATTCTGAAAAATATAAAATTATTTAAAAAATATATATCTATTATATCATTTTTTTAAAGCTTGACAGGCTTCAAAGTATTTTTATTAGTAAAATTAATAAAAGGGTAAAGGAGTTATCTAAAAATTCAATTATTTAAAATTGATATTATTCATATATTTAAAAACCTCCGAATTAAAGCTTTAAGAAATGCTATTATTATTATTTAAGGTATTTATTATGCCTTTCTATTAAATTAATTTGGAATTATTAATATTCTTAATTTAATCTCCCCCTTACTGTATCTTTAAAGAATGAGAAGATGATTAATTTGATTAAGCCTATTCTATATTTTATTATTATGTCAGAAACTCAGCGATTTCAAAATTAATTTCTTTTCTCATTAGTCTTTTCCAAAGCTAACTGTCCATAAGTTCTGAAAGTTAAGCACAAAATCTTTTATTTGTGGCTTCTTAACATTTCTTAATAACAAGTAGTTACCGAACATTCTATTTCGTTTTCTAATTAGAAATGTAATGAATAAGCGGTGCTTTCAAAAACACACTCTCCACATAGTAATTTATGGCTTCTTTTTTACGTCCGAGTGCTACCAATCCGTGGCCTATATTGAGATAAGCATCTGCGAAGTCTTTTTCATATTTAAGTCCTTATTTATATGCTGCGATTGCTTTTTCGTGTTGACTCAAACTTGTGTAAGATTACCCCATACAAAAATGAGCCTATGCATATCTTTAGTCTAAACTGATGCATTTTTGGTAGTCTTTTATGGCTTCTGCGTGTTTATTCATATTAGTTAGTTGGCTTCCCCTACCAAAATAGGCATGTGCGTAGTTATTATCCAATTATATACAGGTGGTGTACAAATCAATAGAGTCCTAATACTTGAGTAGTCTAGAATAACAATAGGCCTAATAAAAGTAGGCACGGATGTCAGTTTTATCTATCTGAATGCATTGTTTGTAGTTTATAATAGCCAGTGCGTGGTCTCCAATTTTGCTGTAAGCGTCACCCAGGTAAAAATACGAATCTTTGTCTTTAGGGTTTATTTAAACACACTTTTTAAATTGTTCAATTCCTTAGGCGAATTCCTCTAGCTGAACGTAGGTTCTTCCCAAATAATAAATGGCCTTAAAGCATTTGGGATCTAATCTAACAACCTCGTTATAGTACTCAAGCGATTAAACATATCTCTTTAGCTAGGTTTAGGCTTGGCCTATCTTAAAATAAGCAATTTTGCAAGTTTTGTCAAGCTTTATACAAGCTGAATACTCCTCTATAGCTTATATATGTTTTTGAGAGAATGTGTATATTAGTCCTAATAAATTAAATAATTATCACTATTTAATAAATGGGAATAACAAGGCCAATAAGGGAAGTAACGATTTATTTTTAATTAAAAAAATGAAATTTCAATTCGTTTTCATGGTTTTTGATATATCAGATGATAAAAAATATCCTGAGTTTCAATTTTATTGCGAACTATACTTCTAGCCTTGGTACTAGAAATAATACCATAATAAAAAAAATTAATGAAAAAATACCTTGTAAAAAATGCACTCTGACCACATTTTTATGGCTGGGAAATTAAAAAAGATATTGGCAAAGTAGCTCCTGAGCTTGATTTAGTTTCTTCTGAGTTATTATATCTTGAATTGAGTCCAGTTGTTGAGATTGTTCTGTTGTAGGTACTATTGGTTAGAGTTCCATTTCTCCTTTTTATTAGTTTTTATTTTAAGTTTTTCTCGGGATGTGAGATTAATTAGTAATAATTAAATCAATTAATGATTATATGATCATTGTTCCACCAAAGCCTTTGTAAGGGTATATTTTATACACATATTATAAAGTTATTAAGGCTTATAAAATGACTAATTTCATACCATACAATAAATAAAATCTAATTATTGTTTGTATGTGGCTGTACTACAATTCTCTTATTATTAATAAAAGATTTAACATTTAATATAAACAAAGTGTAGACCGCGAATAAAAAATTTGTATACCATATTTTCTTATTGTGTTCCCCAAAAAAAGGATTCATAACAAAAATCAAAGATATTATAATTAGCTTAATTTCTTAAATAAATATTAGTTTTATATATTTTATTTATTTATTTATATAATTTAGCTTAATTTTAGTTTATGCACTTCTATCAGTTAAAAATAATAAAATTTAATTGAATTATCAGTGAATTAACTAATAACAGCATTTAATAAAATTAAATATTTTTATAAAATATTATTTTCAGCAATTTAATTATATTAAATAGTAATTTTAGGGAAATAAAGGGGAGAAGAAATAATAAATAAATATATAATTTAATAATTAATAAGCAAATAAAAACATAAATACATTTAAGTTAAGCCAAATTAAAATAAAAAATTATATAGTAATTAATGAGATAATGATAATAAAATTCATTTCTTTTTATACTTTTTATTTATTTTCTTATCTTTAATTTTTTAACTTTAGCTTTACTCTGGTTTTTTTATTTATTAGATTTCATTCTTTTATTATTATTATTCTTATTTTTATTTAGTTTAAATGGAAATTTTATTTAATTTCTTGTTTTATAAAAATGTAGAAACCAAATCAAATTTTTAAATTTTTTAGAATGTTAACTTAGCCAAATTTTTTTCTAATCTGTCACATTCTTCTATAAGCAAATAACGGTATTATTAATTAAGTTTCGCAGCAAGTGTTGAATTATGAGAGGCATTTAATCCATCGTATTAGATATTCTTTTTAAAAATTACAACTTTATAATATTGTACCAGTATGATAAAAAAATGAATTATATTTTACAGTATCTTCAGCTTCCTTTTTCCATTAATCCACAGTAGCCAATATTTCTTCAGAATTTAAATAAAAGTGTGTTAAAATTTCTTATTCAAAGCCTACAGGAGGAGTTTCTATCATTTCATTAATTGCATATTTTAAATTAGCATATTTAACTATATTCTAGTATCCTTTATTTTAGAGTTGGTATGTTGGGTTACTCCTTCCATTACTGTAAGCAGGCTCTTAAAATAATATATCTTCATTCATCACAAGTGACTGATAATAAAATTATATTTAGTAATTATGAAATATATTTAAAAACAAATAAGTATGAATAGTAATAAAGTTGTAATGATATTACTTAAATTGAAACTAAAACTTACAAAATATTCGTTCTCTTTTCATCCCACTTCTCTTGAGCACTTCCAGACCATGTTCCAAGAATGCTTAGACAAACATAACCATTGGAATAGAGGTTTGGATTAAATCTGTCCAATTATAAAAATCATTAAAATATATACATTATTAAGTTGTTATTTTATCAAAAATATATCGCTTATTTACCTTACAGTATTCCCACCCGTTGTAAGTAATTTCATTTCAGGAGCTTAGTTAGGGAAGGTGTCATGACATTTTATGTCAAATAAAAAGGCTCCAAAGGCATAAGGAGTATTTTTAGATCCAGTTATGACTGCTTAAAGGTGATTGATATTTTCTATGCTTTGGCACGTAAATATGGAGTTAGTTGAATTAATAGGCAAGTTTTTTGATAAAATTTTGGTTTCTGCTTATAATCTTTTAGATATATTGGGGGTTATTATATCTTTTTCTCCTAAAAAAGTTTTTACAAAAATAAAATATAATAAATATGTATTAAAAAATTTATCTGTTTTTACCTTTTTTGGGGATCTTACAATCAGGAAGGGATATTAATTTAAATGCTCCAGGGGTTAGTATTTCAGTATAGTATTGAATGTTTATAGATTCTATTTCATCTGATTCTTCTTATTCCTCAGTTGAAATTTCGTCTGAGTTGTTCTAAAGTTTATCCTTTTGCTCTGATAATTTAGATTATAATAAGGTCTATTTATTCTTAGTTTTTCTTTGACAGCAAAGAGAAGACGAAACTTAGTTACCCATTTTATTTATTTTATGTAGATTTGAAATAAAAAATCTGTTTTCTTTATTATGATGATCAATTATTATTTTTATTTTATTTTTTTGTAAATATGCATTATATTAATAAATCACATAGTTATTACTACCTGATTGTATCTGATGAAATCTAAATAAAGGAGTCTATTATATTAAAAATAATTATTTAAAATGGAAAATTAAATCATACTGCTTCTCTTTGCCCAAGTTTTTTCATTACTAAGAAATATTTATAAAAATATGTGCAACTTTTTTAAATTACAAATATAATTAAACCTAAGATAAATTTTATAAAAGAAATTAAAATATTATACTATAAATAATTGATTATTAAAAATTTATCTATAAATAAAAAAAAAAGTCATTTAATTTATTTTATATTTATAAAATGATTTGAAGAAATCTGAGATTTAAAATGGTGCTATATGAATTAAATTAAAATTAGTAATAGTATCTATAAAATTGAATTATATCTAAAAAAAGATAAAGGAAATATTGAAAATTTCTATAATCTATAAATTATTTGAAAATTTATAACTTTAAATTATTAAAAAAAGTTAATTATATTTTTTTTATTCTATAATGTTATATATGGAGGTTAATTATAATTATAAAATAAATTAATTTTCAAAATGTTTATTATAAATTTGCAATATTTCTTTCTTTGTTTGATATATCTTTTTAAGGATAAAAAAATTCTATACAAATATCACCTTAATAAAGAGAGACTTAGAATGAATGCTTACATTAATACTTTTTAAATCAATTAATTCTTATTAATTAAATTAATCAATTGCGTAATATATTCTGGTTGAGTAACACTAATATTGTTAATTAAAATTATAAGAGTTTATTGATTTTATTAAAAAATAGCAAATATTTGAGAATAAAAAAAAATATAAAAATTTAAACATATCAATAATATAACAATGATGAAATATTTATTTATTTTAGCTGTCATATTATCAGCTTTCAATTGTTAAACCGCTGCTGAAGATAAAGTTGAAAAATTCCCAGGGTAAAATATATTCATATTATATAGACAATAAAATAGAACCCTTATTTTGAGTTTTTAGAATTGAATATAATTAGATATTTTAAAATTAATAAAACATTTAAATATACTACTAACTATTAGTTAATATATATTTATAAAATACATTTTTTTAGATATCCTCAAACATCTTTTGGTATCTACAGTGGAATGCTTAATGCACTTTCTAACGGTGAAAGATAATTACATTACATTTTAGTAGAAAGTTAAAACAACCCTTCTACTGACCCTTTAGTTATTTGGCGTAATTAATTCTATTTATTTTAGCTTTATTAATATCATTAAATTGTTTTTTTATTTAGTCAATGGAGGACCTGGATGTAAATTAAGTTTTTTTAATTTTATTTTTAAATGGATACAATTTCTAAGATTTACATAAATATTATCAAAATACCGTAAAATAAAATTTTATTTAATTTATAAATATTTTAAGGTAGTTCTTTGCTCGGATTAACTCAAGAAAATGGGCCTTTCTTATTGACTGGAATTAACACCTTCTTTTCAGAAAATTTGGAAAACAGTTGGAACAAAAGAGCTAATGTTTTATATATTGAAGGACCCCCTGGTGTTGGATATTCTATTAATAATTCTAAAGGATACTCTTACACTGATGATAATACCGCTGAAGATTTCTTATAAGCCTTTTTAGTTTTCAGAGATAGATTCTCCTCAGTTTTGAACTTTCAAAATCCTTTATGGTTAAGTGGAGAAAGTTATGCGGGAATGTATTTTGTTTAAATAGTTTAATTTAATTCAAAGTAAAAATATAAATTATTTTCAAAATTAGGTATATTCCTTACTTCACCAAAGCTATTTTAAATTACAATAAAGAAAACCCCAGTTAAAAATTCAATATTAAAGGATTTTTGATCGGAAATGGAGTATTTAAAATGAGCAATACCTTATTAACTCAATACAGAATGCAATAATATGTTGCTAACAACTTCTTCAACGAAGAATCCTCTAAACACTTCTATGATGGATGCGCCATATCGTATTTCAGTCCTAAATGCTCATTATTCCTTCCTGTATTTGCTAACATTACTGCTAACACTGACGCTTACTCTATTTACAACTACACTTATTGTAAATGAAGAAAAATATTAATTTTTTATTTTTAATTTTTAATATTTAATATAAAAACATTTTATTTAGCTTATGGAAAAGGCCCTTTGACTAATTAAGCTCAATTCTTAATGAATAAATCTAATCCTGAAGATGAAATGATAAATGAAATTATTGAATCTTTGCAATATCCTGAAGATTCTTATTCTGATGAAGGAAGTGATACTCCCAGTCCTATGGATATCGTTAACCAATACTTTAACTTAGATGAAGTTAAAAAGGCTTTACACATAAACCCCACCCAAAAATGGAAAGAATGCAATAGTAAAGAAATTAACAAATTTTATTAATTTGATTTTTATACAAATTGTTAAATATTATTATTTATTTCATAGTGCTTATCAATTTGAGATATAAAAAGCAGAATCCTCTACCCCTTTATATCCTGAATTCTTTGATGCAGGATTATAAATCCTCATTTTCAGTGGAAATAATGATGGAGTTGTTTCAACTAAATACACTAAAGACAACATCGAAGATCTTATGAACAACTATGGAGTAACCTTTAAAGAAGAAACCTCTTGGAGATAATGGAAACCTATAAGCACCAAGTAAGTTGGAGGAATGGTTTAATATTGGAAACCCAGTGAAAACTCTTCTTTTGTATTTGCTATGGTTAGAGCTGCAGGACATGAAGTATTTTTTTATTTGATTTTTTAGGCTTGATTTATTAAATTATATTCTTATTTTTTTGTTTTAAAATAGGTTCCTATGTATTAACCTGAAGCAGCTTTCCATATGTTCGATAATTTCATTAATGGATAACCTATCTGATTAATATTTTTTATAAGTTAAAAAAAATTATTTATTCATAAAATTGAAATTTTATTTCTATTATTTTAATACATTTTAAAAAATTATCAAAAACATAATAACAAATAAAATATTAATTTGAATTATACTTTGCACTTTTCTGGTAGTATTACATTTTATTTAAAAAAAAGAAATTAATCATATTTCCAATTAAATTAATAATAATACCATAATTTAATTACAATCAAATTAATCAGGAGTATTTATGAGATATAATAATTAAAGAATTTAATAACTCTTTTTAAAAGCCTTGCTTCAATTTAATTTATATTTCCGAATAAGCAATTTTCTTAAATAATTAAAATTAATAGGTTTTAATTTCTTAATTGAATACTTATAATTAAAATAACAAATAAGAAATAACTTTTCTTAAACACATAATATAAATAAATTACAAACAATATTAAGACATACATACGATAGTTTACAAAAACTTATATAAATAGTAACAATAATTAAATAGAAGAAAATAATAAAAATATTACATGGACAATATGTCAGTTGATCTTGATATTGACAAAATTCTAGATAAATTACTTGAAGTAAGAGGACATAAAGTGCCCAAGCACACAGCATTAACAGAATAATAAATAAAAGGTCTATGTTCTAAAGCTAGATAAATATTTTTGAGTTAGCCTATGTTGTTAGAGTTAGAAGCCCCTATTAAAATATGCGGTAAATTATAAAATTTATATCAACTATTAAATTATGACAACTATCAAACTAGATTTTAAATGAAATTATAAAATTTAAAAGGTGATATTCATGGATAATATCCTGATTTGCTAAGAATATTTGAATATGGTGGATACCCTCCTGTAATTATTATAATTGTTTTTAAAAGAAACTTAATTTTCAAAAATAAATTATCACAAAATAATCAGAATTCATATTTTTTCAATGTATTTTTTTAAATCTAAGCCCTTTTCTAATTATTAAACCCTTAACAAAATTGTTGGATTGTGATAAATGGATTCTAGGAAATATGTTTTTAAAATAAATTTACTTTTTATTAGGAAGCTAATTATTTATTTTTGGGAGATTATGTTGATCGAGGAAAATAAAGTTTAGAAAGTATTTTACTATTACTAGCATATAAAATTAAATTCCCAGAAAATTTCTTTTTGCTGAGAGGAAATCACGAATGTGCTTCTATTAATCGTATATATGGATTTTATGATGAGTGTAAAATTAATAATTAATTAATTATAAAATAAATATAAATTTATAAAGCTAGTCTCTTAAAAAAAATATATGAATAGGTAAAAGAAGATACAGTATTAAAATATGGAAAATTTTCACTGATTGCTTTAATTGCCTTCCAGTTTGTGCCGTCATTGATGAAAAAATATTATGTATGCATGGAGGTCTATCTCCAGAAATAACTAATATGGAATAAGTTCACAGAATTATGAGACCCATAGAAGTAAAAATAAATTACGAATTTAATGTAAATATTTGATAATAATATTATTTAAAAATAGGTTCCTGATACAGGTCTTTTATGTGATTTACTATGGAGTGATCCTGAAAAAGATATGTTAGGTTGGGGAGATAATGAAAGAGGGGTTTCGTATATATTCGGACCTGATGTTGTTAGTACTTTTCTACGTAAGCATGATATGGATTTAATTTGTAGAGCTCACTAAGTAAATAAATCAGAATATATTATTTTAATTTATTTACATACAACAAT
The DNA here is from genome assembly GCA_037039885.1 of Miamiensis avidus. Lineage (NCBI taxonomy): Eukaryota > Ciliophora > Oligohymenophorea > Philasterida > Glauconematidae > Miamiensis > Miamiensis avidus. The sequence continues at coordinate 51,442 of JAWVGU010000055.1, forward strand.
TATACCTTATCATAAATAGGTTGTAGAAGATGGATATGAATTTTTTGCAAAAAGATAATTAGTCACTCTATTTTCTGCCCCTAATTATTGTGGAGAATTTGATAATTCGGGTAATTAATTAATTCTTTTTTAGTGATATTTTATTTTATGAATGTTAATATTCTGGTATTATAATAATTAGGAGCACTCATGTCAGTTGATGAAACTTTAATGTGTTCATTTTAAATATTAAAGCCATATGATAAGAAAGCCCACATAAATCATAGACCTAAAACTCCCAAAGTAATAAATTTTTTTTTTCAAATATATATTTTTATTAATTTGCATATATTACTATTAGTTTGTTAACTGAAAAGCTTTTTTGTATTCAATAGACACAAATTGTGTCACTACTTTTAAAAATGCTATAATTATCTTGTCTTCCTTTATTGAACCATATAATTATAAATTTAAATTAACTAATTCTAGTAAGTATGATATTATAAATATATATTATCACTAATTATAAGTTCTAAAATAAAATAGTGCATAAGTTTTTTTAAAAAAAAAATTATCTGTTCTATTATTTATAACTTTTAACGAACTATCATGTTATTCAATCATTAAATTTTATAGTTTTACTTGTAAAATTACATTATATCATTACTTTTACTAATTAAAATTATTTAGAAATCCTAAAATACTAAATTCATCAATTTTTATTTAAATAGTGAATATATTTATATATATATACTATAAATCAAGGGGGAAAAAATATATTATTTACTTAATTAATAATATTAGTTTGGTACTTTTTCAAAAATTACATTGTATTTCAACTTATAAAATATAATATATTTAAGGTAAACTGGTTTTTTCTAAATTTAATATTAAAAGTATTATTAAAAGCAATTAATATATTTGTATGAGTAATTTGTTTTAATATTAAGCAAATTGAAAAACAATAATTGGGCTTATTACGTTCTATAAATAATAAAATATTAATAATCTATGTAAAACAATCTCTATAGTGACTAAATTATTTATAAATCTAATAATTAAATGAATCATTATAATTCTTCAAACATCTATTAGCCTAAAAGTGATAATCTAACAGATAGTAATGCCCAGATCGGTATTACTAGATAGTAGCCCTAAAATATGTATGACCACACCTATATGTAATAGCAATACCAATACAATGCTACTCAGCCTAACAATAATGTTAATATCAATAATACCTACAACTCAAATTACAGCGGTACTAATTATAGTTTAGGGCAAAACAATTAAAACTAGACTCCAAGATAAGGTTCTAAATCAAATATACAGCAATATGACCAACGTGAAAAGTCCCCAATGTACTAATAAAACGGGTATTAGTAACAACAATCTCAATATTCCTAATATGATAAAAGTCCAAAATAAAATTATGGCAATTCAAATAATTAAAATATATAACCTAATTTAAGCAATAACTAATTCAAACAGTATGGAATAAATAATCAGAGCGCTGGAATGGTGGGAAATAAAAATCCTTCTTTGCAAAATTCAGGAATGGGAAATTTTAAACCTTCTTTAAATAAATAACCAAGTATGAAATAACAGACTTCTAAAAGCCCTGTTAATAGATAACCTTCATAAAGTACTAATATTTAATAAAATTATAATACGAATGAAGGAATGTATGGTGGATATAATAATAATAACGGAGTTTAGTAGTAATAACAAAAGCATTTCGGATAAGAATCATAACATTAGTTCCATTAATAAAGCACTCGCTTAAGTAATTTTGTTTTTATATTATAAACTAACTGTTCTTTTTATAATTCTAAATTTTTATAATCAAAACAGCTTTTAATTAAAAATTTTATATTTAAATTTAACTTTGGTATTAAAAATAATTTTATTGTTATAGTAACAAAAATTATTTCTAATATTCAAGTATATTTAAAATTATTTAATAATTCCAACATGATTATATATATATAATGATATGCATTAAATTTTAAGATACCTATTAAGAATAAAGAGACCTAAGAACTAATGATGCCTAATAAATGTATATGGGTTATAATAATCCCAATGGAAGACATGTGCATACCTAGCCTAATCCCAATAACACATTAGACAGCTTTACGGGAATTACAGGATCAATTTTAGATGAAGGAGTAAATACAAACATGCCTATGTCGAAAGCAATTACAGGCTCTAAACAGCCACTAAGTAGAACTCCCAATAGAGGAAATTCGCCTTTTATGTAACAGCCCATGATGTAACCGGGATTTTTTTCCAATTATGAATAAAATAGTTAAAATAGAAGTCATACTCCAAAGGGAATAAACAAGCCAGTAAATTAATAATATTCCATAAATTCGTAAAGGTCATATGGTCAATAATCTAGTTAAACTTAGTAAGAAATAGCAAGCAGTCAAGCTGAAGACCCAAATCCGTATTTAATAAGAAATAAAGATACAGGAGAAGTATATGATATTAGAGAGTACAATAAAATTAGAGATGAAGATTAGGCTGTAGATTTTCTTTAAAACAAATAAAATAGCTATAATAGTGATAACATCAGCCAAAACAATAAAGATTCAATTAAAAATTTACAAAACTCCCAATACAATTATAATTCTCCTTAAATTGTGTAGTAAATATAGTAATAACAGTTTTAACATTAGTAACATATATAAGAATAACTGTAGAATAAATACCTATAGTAGTAATAACAATCTATTTCCAATTCTGAAATGAGCACTCCATAATCTACAAATAAAGAAAAACCCAGAACAAATAACTTTAATACATTATAAAAAAATAATAGCAACAACGTAAGATAAGGAATGCTGCAATAAAGAGCACACTCTCCATATATTGGTGGAAATGGTAATACCAAACTTTCTAATAACATTGTAGGATAAAACTAAAGTAATCCTTCTAAAAGTTTATCTCCTGCTCCTAACTAATAAGCTGCTATTTACTAGTAACAACAATAATAATATTAATAACATACAAATTAAAGTAATAATAACTCGATAAGTTGGCAATAACTAATGTAAATATTAAATGATTCTATTTTATTAAAAAAAGTATGTTAATATTTTATTTTTAATATAGTTCTCCCCTTACTAAGATAAATAGAGAATTACTATTAATGGCCAAGGTAAATAATTAAGAAAAGTGCATTGAGTTATTAGATAAGAAAAGAGGAGATAAGAAAGCAGAAGTGAATGCTATAGGAGAAGATGGCTGGACTGCTCTTCATTTTGCCACTTTAAATGGAAATTCCAACCTGGTAAGCTTTTTGTTATATCATTCTGCTGTTATTGATTGTTTAACAAATTAAAGCCAATCACCACTCCACATAGCTGCTTAAAAGTAAAAATAATATAATTAAAAAAAATTATTGTAAATTTATTATTTATCAATTTGACAATTAATTAGAGGGCATGATATAATTTTATAAATATTAATAAATGCTGGTGCTGATATAAATTTCTAAGATATCAATGGAGATAGTGCTCTTCATCATGCAGCTAAAAGTGGTAAAAATCAATTTATTTTTAATTTTGATATGTGATAAGTTAATGAAATAAACTTCTAATACAATTTAAGGACACAAAATTATAGTGGAAATTTTACTTAAAAAACCTAGTTTAAACATAAAGTTATAAAATAAAAAACAGTAAGAGGCTTATGAGTTATCCTAAAATGAAAATATTAAAAAAGCATTTGATGATTTCTTATAATTCAAACAAGTAAAAAAATTATATTTTTAATTCAATTTTCATAAAGTAATATTAAATAATCAAATAGTCTCTTATGTAAAACCATCCAAAATTATAAATTTATAACACTCAATAAGAAAAAGTGGCAAAAATGTTTAATTCTAAACCGTAAGAAAATGCTTAAAATAAGTTAAATACCGATTTACACCATAAATATAGTAATAGTACCAATAATGTGAATAACAATTAAAATGGAAAACACCATAATAAACTTAGCATCAATTCAGAAAATACAACTGATGAAAATTCTGGAGCAGGGAGCTTCAATAATGAAGTATTATATTTTATTTTTGAAAATTTAATCATATAGTATATCTTATATTAAGGAGAAAGTAGGTCCCTAAAGCTTTAATGTTCACGGTTTAATCGGTAAAGGAAGCTTTGGAGAAGTTTACTTAGTAGAAAAAAAGACGAATAATATTCTTTATGCTATGAAGGTGCTACACAAAAACAAAATCATGAAACACAATTTAACAAGATATGCCTTGACAGAAAGAAACGTTCTTTCCCTTACTAATCATCCTTTTATAGTAAAAATGTAATTTGCTTTCCAAACTTCAGACAAACTATTTTTAATTCTTGATTATTGTCCTGGGGGAGATTTAGGAGAATTACTTTAAAAAGAAAAAAGTAAGTTAAATATTTGATAAATATGTTTGAAAATTTATAAATATTTTATTTTAGATTTTCAGAAGATCGAGTAAGATTATATTTGTGTGAAATTATACTTGCCTTAGAGGATTTACATAAGAGGGATGTTATATTTAGAGTAAATAAATCCAATAAAAAAGGGTTAAAATTAATAATATAAATATTTTTTAGGACTTAAAACCTGATAATATCGTTCTTGATCATTAGGGACATGCAAAATTGACAGACTTTGGGCTGTCTAAAGAAGGAATTTTAGATCATAATACAGGAGCCAGATCATTTTGTGGAAGTGTTGCATATTTAGCTCCAGAAATGTTGAAAAGGTAAGAAAACAAAGAAAAAAAAACATTATGATTATATTATACATCTATATTATTTATTCAAATTTAATTAGATGTGGACATGGAAAAGCAGTGGATTGGTACTTATTAGGAGTTGTAATGTATGAATTCCTGGTAATTAATCTAATTTAAATCTATGATTATTTACATTACATAACTAAATGTTTTTAATTTAGGTGGGAATTCCTCCCTATTACGCTAATAACAGAGAAGAGTTATTTTACAATATTGAAAAGGCACCTTTAAAATTACCTAATAGTTTAACTTAGGAGGCAAAATCACTGCTAAAGGGAGTAAAATTAATAAATAATTGAAAAATATATTTTAATAATTATAAATTTGAAAAAACACTTTAGTTATTGCAAAGAAATCCTGCAAAGAGATTAGGATCTGGTAAGGGAGATGCAGAAGAAATAAAAAACCATAAATTCTTTACTGGTGTTAATTGGAATGAAGTTTATAATAAGTATATTTCTTTTTTAATTAAATATTAAATAAGTTATGTTAATTTACTATTTTAACTTATAGAAAACTCAAACCTCCTTTACCTAAAAGAAAAATAAGAATATCTACTAAATTTGATCCTAATATCTTTGAATCTTCAGGAAATGTAGACCCTGATAAATAAAAAATTGTAGGATGGTCATTTGTAGCTCCCCAAAATTATAGCAATTGAAAAACAAATTTATAATAAAATATACTATTAAAGATAAGCAAGCATATTAGTATAAAATGATGAATAATAACAAAATAATTTATCCTAATCGTTTTACTTTTATAAAATAATATTCATAATTTTAAAAAATAGTTAATATTAATATCATAAGATATCCTCATAAATAAATTTCATAAATTCTACATATTAGAATTTACATTATATATATTTATATGTTTATATGTGTATGAGTGTTTGATTCAAATTTAATCTTTTTTTTCTTTTTTTTTTTTCATTTTTTTTAAATTATAATTATTTACTTTTATATAATAAACTATAAATAATATATTATACTTAAGCTCTTGTAACATTTATTAAAATTATAATTTAAAATTTTTTAATTTTTATTCACTGAGTTTATTCTTATAACTACGATTATTGCATTAATATAGATTATTATTGTCTCTCCCATTACTCAAAATCTCTATAATCGACAGTAAAATCGTCTTAATTATTGTTTTATATTCTACTTCTTTTCCCACTTTCAACATCTCTTGAATATTATGATAATATTTCCTTTGCGTCTTCACTTTCGAATAATTTTTAAAAGTCTTCATAGGAAAGTGTTTCTATTTCGGCTAAGCCTAATTTTTCTAAGTAACTTTCAATATCGAAATCCAGTTGGAAATCATCTTTTATGATTGTAATAATAGTTTTCGTAGAAACTCCTCCACTTTTATCAGGATTACCTCCCTTGTTATTATTTCATAATAAGATAATAAACAATAAACTATACATTATATCTATATTACCATAGCACTAAATGCATTCAAAGTATCAGCCTATTATAAATCATCTTATTCCTCTTAGATTTATATTTTTAGTCCTTCAAAAATTTTGCATACATCATCAAAAGTAGCAGCTTTTACATCCATTTTATGTAATTTCTATTTTTTTAAAATTATTTTTAATATACATTGATTTGTTGATTAAATTAATACTGACTATTATATACTACTATGTAAACAAACTATACTTTATATTTTTCTGACATTATTTTCTCCCATAATTTATATATATATAAATAAGATTAATCAATTGTATATATATAAAAAATTTTGTAACATTCATATTATTTATTAAAAAATTAAAATTAAATACTATGGTACCATTTGTTTTAGTATTAATATAATTTAAAAATATAAATTTAGAATTATTGATAATGCAATAATATAGTTAATGAATAAAAAAAATAATGGAGTTTTTTTTATTTTTTATAATTAAAATGATATACAAAAAATAAAATAAATATTATTATACTTGAGTGATATAAGTTCTATAGGCTGAAGAAATATCGACCCCCATGTCTCGATATACATCATCAACCTCATACCATTCTATAGCATTTATTTAGTATTGATCGTATCTTCTAAATCTTTATTTTAACTCTAAAACTTCTTCTCTAGTCAAATTATAGTCATGCATAGCTTTTTCTATAGGATCTACCTATTTTTTATCAGTTTTTTTTACTAAATGTTCTCCAGGACGATATAAAGCACTCTATCTTTTCATTCAAACAAGTTTATATTTATTTTTATATATTTATTTTTATGGTTTTATTAATTATAATAATATTTATTAATTCCTTATAAGTTACTTATATTAAGAATATTTCCTGAATATTATTAATAAAGTTGGAATATTTACTATTTAAAGAAAGTTATTATTCTTTTCTGTAAATAATTCAAGATAATAATTATTTATTATAACTATTAGATTTAAACTAAAATAACGTAAATCAAACATACAGTTATATCATTTTTATCTAAAGACATATAAAATTTTCTTTAATAGTAAAGATGCGTTTTAAGCAGAATACTATTTATATATTATATATAATAATTTATATTTACTTAATGAGAATATTATTATAAAGTTATTTCATACTTCTAAATATAATATTAATAATTAATAATTATAGAAACATTATTTGTTGTCATTTAGAAATAAAGTATAGATAAAATCTCATTTTAAAATATAATGGCTGATTTAACCCCAGAATAAATTGCAGAATTTAGAGAACATTTTAGATTGTTTGATAAAGATGGTGATGGAGATATAAGTACAAAGGAATTAGGAGAAGTCATGAAGTCATTAGGATAAAAACCAACAGAATCTGAATTATAGGAGATGATTAATGAAATAGATGCAGATGGTAAGGTATACTTGATTAAATATTATATTTAAGTCTTTTGTTCTTTGTCTTATTAGAATTAATATTTAATAATTAGGAAATGGATTGATTGATTTTGAAGAATTTTGCAAATTAATGTCTAAAAAAATGAAAGATACTGATACAGAAGAAGAGTATAATAAAATACTAAATAAATTCATATTAATCGTTTTAATAATTTTAAATAATGTAACAAAATGTAATATAAAGATTAATTGAGGCGTTTAAAGTTTTTGACAGAGACAATAAAGGAAAAATAAACGCTGAAGAACTTAAATATGGAATGATGCATTTAGGCGATTAACTACCCAAAGAATTAGTTGAAGAAATTATTAAAATAGCAGACTTAAATAATGATGGCTAGATAGATTATGAAGAATTTGTAAGAATGATGATGGCAAAATGACTACCATTTATATTACTATTATTATATAATATTACATTTTACAATTTACTTAAAAAGAAAAATTATTATTTTGTAAATATATTTTCTCATATTTATATTTTAAATTTTTAATGTATACTTGCCACATAAAAATTATATTAAATAATTAACTTATTATTAATAAAAATACCTTAAAATCATAAGTTGAAAACACAAATGTAGAGTGGAGAATTATCAGATATCGATAAAGAATTCAAATAATGTTTCGATTTATTTGTTCCTGATGACTCTGGAACTATTTCTACAAAAGAATTAGCGACCATAATGAGAGCATTAGATTAAAACCCATCTGTAAGTTTAAGTAATTTTTAATTTTTTTATAATTGATATACAGTTATATATATATAAGAAAGCAATAACTAAGATTTTAAAAACATTTATAGGAAGCAGAATTATAAGATTTAATAAATGAAGTTGATTAAGATGGTATTAATAGCAATTTATTTTTAACAAATTATATTATGAAAACCATTTAATATTAATAAGGTAATATGAGGATTGATTTTCCAGAATTTATGGCACTTATGGCTCGTAAAATGAAAGATAATAATACAGAAACTGAACTGATAGAAGCATTTAGAGTTTTCGATAGTGATGGGTATAATAAAATAAGAATGCTAAAACCATAAAAATTAAAACTATAATTTTAAATATTTAATAGAAATGGTTTTATTGGATAAGGAGAACTCAAATAAATTTTTTAAGTTAAGGTTAAAATCCAACAGATGAAGAATTAGATGAAATGATTAAAGAAGCAGACAGAGACGGAGATGGGCATTTGGATTATAAAGAATTTGTAAAAATGATGAGGATGAAATGATAAATAGGGAGATACAAAAATATTTTATTATAATAGTTTCGAAATTTAATATACATTTACTTATAAAATTTTTAAAATGAAAAAATATAAATATATAATTTATATTGGTTAAATAAGCATAAACCTATAATCTAAAGCATTTTTTATAAATAAATATATCATAAATTCTTGTATTGTTCTGCATTCATCTAAAATCCGGATGTTTAAATCCTTTTACTTGGCTATTAAAATTTAGGAGCTATAGCAGGATTATGAATAGCGGTTGTTGCATTTCTTGGATCATTTAAATATGTTTTTTATACTGCCAAATTTTTTATATCATTTTAAGTAGTTTAAACGGGAATTTTCAATTACTGATTATTAACTATTTTAAATTATGTATTTTTCTTATGTGCTGGAGAAATGACAGTAATTCTGTTTTCATTTGCTTCATCCAAATCCCTATTCTAGAAAGCTCTTTATCTTGGGGGGTCAATTTTCTTCCCCTCAAAGAATCCTGGTTAAGTTTATGATATAGTTTTATTTTTTGTGATTTCTTTATCTAAGGTATCTCCGTTTTACTAATCATAAATTCAAATTATTATTAAAACTAAAATAATTTATAAATTTTTTAATTAATTAAATTACTTAATTTTATGGGTTAGATGATAATTAAATAGCTTCCCAAACAGTGGGGTGAGGCTTTTTAAATATGAATTTTTCAGTCGCTTAAAGATCAATTTTATTTAAATTGATAATATCAAATCCTTATAATTTAATAAAAATTAAGTGATCTCAATTAAAAACTATAATTATATTTTAAATACCCTTTTTCTTTTCCTCCACGTATTTTCCATCATGTAATCTATTTAGTTTTCTTTGTAAATTTCTGTTCTAATTTTAAATATCTCTGTCATGATATTCTTCTTCTATTGCGTATCTCAATTCATATCTTTTCTTTGCATTTTTTTTCATTTCATCTATTTTTTTAATTTCTTCCGGAACTGGCTTAGAAGCATCTTATATTATAGATTCTCGAAATCTTAATGAAGGTGGTAGCTTTTCAATGGCATCCTAACCATGCAATTTTTATTTAATTTTTAAATCTCTAGTTTAATTAATTCATTTAATAATTTAAATTTGTATCTAATAGATTTTTTGCTTATTTATATTACTCTTAGAATTTATCTTCTTTAACATCATCATAATATCTAATTTTAACGGGATTATAATCCCTAGTAGCTTTAAATTTATCTTGCCATTTTTTTAAAGGCCATCAAGATCATTCTAAAAAAAATTAATTTTGTATAAAAATTATATAATTTGTGATAAAATCTGTTACTTAATTCTTTAAATCATGATTTCGATAATATTAATTTGTTAAAATATTAAAATCTCTCATTCTAGATTCATCAAATTATTTTTAATACACCTATTTAATATTACATAAACTTGTATAAACTTTTGTCATTTTTAGTATCATTATTATTGTTATAGATTACTTTTCTTCTTTTAATGCTTTAATATTTTTATATAAGCCTGGATCAACCTTTTAGTTTGAAATTATATTGTAATCTCTTATGGAAGGTACAATTAAATTTTTTTTAGGTTCACCCTTTTCACCCTAATATTCAATTCTACATTTTATATCATCTAAGTTAATGATATCGAAATTTCTGGAATATTTGTCTAAAGTTTTCTTTTAAAATTAATTTTATAATTCAATCTCATCTAAACAAAGTTATATTAAATTCTACCTATTTCCTTTCTTAAGTTTAAGAAAATTTCATTTACTATGTCGATATCATTTTATCATCCTATTTTAAGAAAATATTTATAAATGGAAGTGTTTAGAAAAATAAATATAAAAAGAAAAAATATCTTATAAAATAATTAACAAAACTATAAATCTTAGAAAAAAAAGTTACCTAATCCTTACGATAAAACTATTGCAAAATCGGATTAAACTAAGTTTCTTTTTGTCTAATATCTTTTGTAGTAACTCTTACGGTTTCAGAAGGAGCGAAATTCCGATAAGTTCTACGCTTTTAATAATCATCCATTTCTTTTTTCCATGTGTTTATATCTTATTCAGTTTTTTCCATTTTTACTTTATTTTGCAAGAAATTTTTTTTAGTTCAATTTATTATGTAACAAAGAATAATTAAATATTAGCTGAGTAAATAAAATAATTAATTTATTAAATTATGACAAGAGTTTTATAATTGAAATATAATAATAAAGAAAATAATATTTTATTGGGCAAAAAATAACTAAATTCTTAATCAAACATTAAATATATATTTTTTATTTAAAAATTGTAAAAATATTAAATATATATTTTAAATTAAACAAATTTTTTTAAAAATACATTTTATTTATAAATTATATATATTTTATTTAAAGATATATTTAATACATTTAAAATACTCAAAATTAGTAAGTATAGTTTCTATTTTTCAGTTAATTTAATGCTTTTTTACCCTAACGAGTAAGAGTAGTATTCCTATTATTATAATTTTTTATTTTTTGTAAAAATATAATATTAATAATATTTAATTTACGATAAATCTAGTTTAATAATTTCAGGCTCAAGTTTAGTTATACAGTTAGCTATATTATAGCATGTTATGTCTGTGATTTCTGAATTCATAGCTAAAGTTAAATCCAAAAATTCAAAATATTCTTTTTATTTTATAGCATCGAAAATTAATTTCATATCATTATCTTTAACATTATTACCTCTAAAATATAAATTATAATTTTTAAAATAATTAAGAAAATATTCAATATTTTATTACGCTAAGTATAGTTAAAATAATAATAATTTTGGTAAATTTTATACTAATTCAGCTATAATTTAGCATCCTTCTCCCCCTATTCTATTAAATCTATTATAAAAATATAGTTACTTCTCATTTATACATATGTTGCTAAAATAATATTATTATTTACGATAAATATAACCCTAAATTTGTAATTTTAGACATTTTTTATATTTCTTTAAATGCTACCATTGTCTGATCATTTAATTCACTATCACTGAAATATAAAGAAAATGATAAATTGTTTTTTTTTTTTCAAATAATAAAATTAATGTACCAAAATCCTAAACCCAAATCTTCAATTGTTTTAGATTAGGCAATATTATTTATAAGACTTTAAATAAACTCTGTCTTATGCGATTTTAGGAAATTACTAATTAGGTATAATAGTTAAATAATTTACCATCTTTATAATATTTTTAATCATAAAATTATTACCTATAAATTAGATCAAATGAAGTTAATTTAGGCAATTTAGATATGACTTATGTAAAATTAATGATAGATTCCTGAGAAAGCTTTGGGTTATTTCTAATAAAAAATTTTACTGAATTTAATTTTCATCAAGATTTTAATATATTTACCCTATGTCGATTACTAAATTAGTTAAATTTTCTAATTGTGAAAATCTTTTCAAGAATTTTTAAAAATCTGAATCATCATCCCTATTTTATATTCCGCATTTACTAAAAAGAAGAAAATAAAAATATTAGTATAATTAATAGTAGATTATTCATTATTAATTATTACAATATTTCTAAATGCAGAAATTATAAAGTAGTAGGTATGTAGCAAGATATATTAAGAGATCTATTTTCTAATGGAATTTTACTAAAATATATATTTTATTTATTTAAAATATTAAAATAAAACATAACTTAATAAATACCTTAATTTTAAAGTAAGAGATTTGATTGTTTCGCTTGAATTATTTAGTATACCAAAAATACATTTATCCAATTAAATTTGATAATTATTGATAGCTAATAATTCTTTCGTTCTTTCGATCATAATCTTTATATTATTATAATTCATTGGATTTCCTTATTTTTTAGATTTTTGTGAATTTTCATAGAGGGTTTTTAACTCTTATAAATTATTAACTTCTACAATTTAGTCTGGTTTTTCTTTTTCCTTTTTTGTATTTATGTTATCTTGTGATATATTTGAATTTTTTCTCTTTCTTCCTGGTTTCTTTTTTTATTTTATTTCCCCATCATGTTCATTCGTTTATGTATCTTAATCTTCTTCGTTTACTACTCTTATTATTCTAGGTCTTCCTCTTTTCTAAATTATAAAATAAATATATGAGTTCAACTATCAAAAAAATAATGTAATGCTCAGTGTTTATTTTACCTTTTTGGGCTAAATATTTTTATTATCATTTTCATCTTATTATTTAGAATTTATTTATATTTGTTTATTATCACCACTTTCACTAATATCTCCATTATTTTTGTTTTTATTTGAAATGTCATCAGCTTCTTCTTGTTCATGTTCTTCCTCTCTTTCTTGTTCATGCCCATCTTCATATTCCTTTTCATCTTATTCTTATTCTTCTTCTTCTTCTTTATATTCATTTTCTTAATTTTATATTCTGGAAATGGCATCCTATTAACCATTATTTTTTCTATTTATAGGAAGTATTTTATCTGTTTATCTTTAAAAATGTAAGCATTATTTATGTTCCTCTATTTCAACTTCCTCTTATTTTTCTTAAATTTAACTCATTTATTCCTCGATATCTTCTGTTTCTAACCCTTCTTCTAAATCAATTATAATTGGTTTTTTTTGCTATATAGTGAGATTTTCTATTTATTGCAGGTCATTTCTATTTTATTTATCTTTTTCTTGGAAAATTTTTTTTACAGATGAGGTTCTTTACTTCTATTTCTTATTTGAAATTATTATAAACTATTACTACTGCTATATGAATCATCATTTTCTGTGTAACTATTATTATTTATCACTTCATTTGTTTAATTTTCTTCTTTAATGATTGGAAAATCCTTAGAATAATTTCGAATTACTTGATGGGCTTAATTTGAAATCCCTGTTATAGATTTATTTCTGTATAGTTATCTTCTACCTCTCATAGACTTTTATGGATGAGTTTCACTTACTCCCTTTTGTAAAATTTTTTTCAAATTTCTTTTTTAATTTGAAAGTCCATTTATTTATTCATATTATTCATTATCTTCTTATTTAATTTCTTAAGATTTTTCACTTATTTCATCAATATAATTTTATTTAATTTCCTTTTTGTTTTTCTTCTTTATATTTTGAGACATACAGTTATAAATATTAGATTCTGGCATTTAAACAAATCGTTCCTGATCTTTCTAGATCTTTTCTCCTTAACACTGTATATATTAAGGAAATTTACCCTGTTATTATTAAAGAGTAGAGTTTCTATATAAATCTATAGGGAAATGTTATTTATTTAGGCCTAATATACTCTAATTGGAAATAAAATCTTGTTATAAATTCTATTATTTATTTTCTTTATTTAAATCTTGTACTAATCGTTAATGGTTGTGACTAATACTATTATCAATATATTATTTTTGATTTATCTAAGTATCGTTTATTATTTATCCCTACAATATTTCTACATTTTGTCTTGGAGTATTTATTTACAAGATATATTTTTACATACACATCCTTGTTATATTAATCTATCTGTGAACTTCATTCAAAGAGGTCATCATTTTACCAAAAGAACCATCTGAGTCAGAGGGTTGTAATAAAATATCAGCCTCTGGTATTATTTCTATCTCGTTGTTTTTATTTACATGAACACACTTTTTTAGAATCTGCAATCTTTTTGTTAATATTTGCTTATCCTACGCATCTTAAATCCCTTTAAACAATTAAGGAATAGAACTGTTTTGCAATATCTGATCTTCTATTTCATTATAGTAAGTTTGAAAAACTTATTATATCTAAGATATTTTTTATTTGGCTTCATTTAATTACTTTATATTTTTTTCATTCACATAGTTTTTAGATTGAAATGAATCTTCTAATATTTCATTCGGACTTAAACTGTCTTGATCAATTGATTTATAATAGTTATCGTGATATTTTTAAGTTTCCATTTCAAATTCACTACTATTTTCCTAATAATAAGTCTTTTGTTTTCTATATTAATTCTTCAGAACCTCTAGAGTGCTAGATAATGATTGAACTTTATATGTATTTTTGTTGGCTTACCAACATAAAAAACACATCGGAGTTAAAAACAATGAATCAGACTCACTATCAATGCATATCAAATTCATAGGCTCTTTGTGTGCATCACAATAAACAATGTTTTTGTGAATTTTAGAAGGATTTGGAAGAGTACCTTAATTCATTCTAATTAAAAGTTTTTTTATTTACTTTTATTTTGAGCGCTTAATTAATGCTTAATAATCTTCACAGAATTTAGTTAGAGTTTTGATAATCAATCAATTATCAAATTGCAAATTAAGTATTCAATTTTAAGAAAAAGGTATTTATATAATTAATTAAAGGAACAATTCAAATATTTATTATTAAAGTGGTATTAAATACTATCATTATATTGAAAATACAACATATATATATATAATTATACATATATTTAATTTTTATAAAAGTATTCCAAAAAATATAAATAATTATAAATACTATTTTTAAGCTTATCATATTTATTGCTTTAAAGAAAAATATTTTTTGTTTTTTACTATTACTAAGACGGATTAGCTTAAAAAGAAATAAAATAATGAAATAAAAAATTAAAAATTTTTTAAAATAATAAATATATTATTCTATTTTTGATTCTATTATAAATTTATATTGATTTATAGAAAAATAAGTAGATATATTATATTAAATTTATATCAAAAATTTAAAATAGATTAAATATAAGCGAATTTACTATAAGTTAAATATTATTTATTTATATTTATTAATATTATTTATTTTTATGATAATTAATTAAGAATTTAAGGTATTAAAACTCATTATTATCTTATATCTATTAGTATTGAAGAAAGAAATTAATTAATATTATTGGTAATTGATTAATTAAATTTAATAAAAAATTGAATTAAATAAAAAAATAAAATGAAAAAGACAAGCTAATACAACAACGGTTTAAAAAATTAATCTGATGATTTATAATTTCAAGATAATAAGTTTATCACAATATCAAGTGAAGAAATTCCCTCGAAACCCGATTAAATAACTAGCTTAAAAAAAGAAATGTAGGCAAATAACGGATTAACATGTAAAATTAATTTTGAATAAATTATTTAATTTATATAAACTTAGCTTAAGAAATAAATAATTTAATTTATTATTTTAAGAAAATATCTTTTATTTTAATATCAAAAGTAGTGCAAGAATTTTTTTATTTTTTTTAATTTTAAATATTTTTTTTTACAAAAATTATTTTATTTGAATTTCTTTATTTGGATTGTCAAATTTTTAAAGGAATATTATTAATTAATATATATTTCATACACTTATATAATTTTTTTTTTTTTTGCTTATTTAGAAGTTACGTCTCAGTCAAATTAATTTGATAACCATAGAGATAAATACCTCGATAACTAAATTAAATAATAAATAGGAAATAAACGACCTTTATTTTTAGAAGATTAATAAGTAAAAGAAGAAAACTTAAAAAAATATACAAAACTAAATAATAATCAAAATTTATAAGTAAATGCATACTCAAATAAGTAATCTCCTATACAAATTTAGGAGTCACAAAATAAAAACTAAAGTATTTAATAATTGAAAATTTAAAACTCAAAAATAAATGGAGCTAATACTAAGAATTCTGAACTTTAAAAACAAAATTAAAATCAATTTCCTTTATTACCGAAAGAGGGGTTATCATTTTTAGGTTAAAAAAATAATAATATAATAGCATAGTAATAACATTAATATAATTAAAATCCTTAGATTTACTATTAATACATATAGCAAGATTAAAATAATAATAACCAGTTTTTATAATCTTAAAATTACTATCCATAATACTCTGTTCCTTCTGGTATATACTAGGGATAAATGCAAGTTCCATACTTGCCTTAATTTATATATTAATAGCCTATATATCCTCATTAATACAATAGTTAAATGCCTTCAATATATCCTAATATAATATAATATATTCCCTAATAAATATCATAGTAGTAAAGCATATAAAAGCAATCATTAAATGAAAATGAGTTAGAAAAAGATTCAGTTAAGGAAGACTCCGTATACTAAAAGCCCACCGATACTGAAATCATAGATGATAAATCGTTTACAATAATATCTGAGATATCACAATAGGTAGTAAAAGATGACAGCTAAAAAGACTAAAAAGAAGAAAAATTATAGAAATAATAAATTTAAGGCTAAAAATGTATAATAAAAGATGGAAGGAAAAAGTTATTGAAGTAAAACAATATTTCTGATTTTAATGATGTCATTAAAACAAGTGAATAAAATAATATTAATGAAATCAATAAAAATAATAATTTGACTGATGAAGCTGTTCAGGCTCAAAATATACATTTAAAAAATTTCAGTTAAATTAGCGGACTCAATATGCAAAATTAAAATTAGAATTATTAATAACAACAGTTAAATATTAATTAAGATGGTGCGTAGGCAGGGTAGAATGGAACTAATTTAAATAATAATAATAACAATAACAATAGTGAATAGCTACCTTAGTATCAAATTTATTTTTAGAGAGGAAAAACCAATTATCTAAGATAATCTTATGATTTGGCAGAGAAAAACTTCCAAAAATCATTAAATGAAAATATTGAGTTTCTCTCAGCTGCAATTTTTTTGGGTTTCACCTTAACAAAATTAAATAAACATGAAAATGCTATAAGAGCATATGTTCATACTTTAAGACTTAATCCAAAATGTTAAAAAGCAATGCTTAATTTAGCAAACACCTATTTATACCTAAACTAATATAAATTAGCTCTCCATTATTATAAAAATCTTCTTAAAATAAACCCTTTGAATCATAAAGGAAATATTAATTTATCTATCTTGTATATAAAAATGAATAAATTCTAAAAATCTCTAAGAACCATAATAAATTATATTAAAATTACTAATTCAAATAAAGGAGATCCTTATATATACTTTGGAAATATATTAGTTTAATTAGGCTACGTTTCTTTGAGTTTAGATTATTTTAGAAAAGGAGTTGGAAACGATTATGATAAATTATAATAAGTAACACACTGTGAAATAAGTTTGTATTTAAGAAACTGGATTTAACATAGGAAATAATAAGAAGTAAAAGAAGAATCATTAAAGATTTTTCTTCACATATATAAATAATTTTCCTTATTAAGAAATGTATTACCTTTATAATCAAGTGATAGGATAAAAGATTTAATTGATATATTATATTGATAAATTTTTATTTATATACTAAATTAATTTAATAAAGCATTGTTAATTATCTTTATTCTAATTTATTTAATTGTACAAATAATAAAAAAAAGATCAATTAGTAATAATAATTTAAATTATATATTATAAAACAAAATAAATACATTATAGTGAATGAATAAATCTTATTTTATATATAGTGTTGAAATTTATTAATAACTTTTAAATATTTAATATATTAGTGATATTCAAATCCAAAGGATTATTTTAAATCTAATTTAAATTTCTTTATTTATTTTCTTTTCTTTTGTAATATGTGTATTTTAATGTTTCCTTGCTTTATATATAATTATAGATTATATCAAATAAAAAATTTTTTATATAATTCATTTTTATAACTCATTCTTCTTTTACTCTTTTTTAAAAAGATGATATAGAATTCTATATCATTTATTTATAACTTTCAAATTGATCTTATCCGTATAAATTTGCCTACTAAAGGAATTATTCCTACAATTGATTTTAAAATGCTTATTGATATTACTGTTGCGGTAAATATTTCATAAAATTATCTTAATTTAACTAATCCATTAAGCCCTACTACTAGATTTATTACATATTTTATTATAAATCCATAAAATATTATTAAAATTAATGAATTAACATTTATTATTAATATAAGTAATTTTATTATTATTGGCTCATTTGTTCTTCAGTTTCTTCTTCATCTTCATCATCTTCATTTTCATTTTAATCAAGGTTATTATGCCTTTACTATAATAATAGATTTTATTATTTTTTATTAAATAGAACTGGAGGAGTTTATTATGATAATTAAGTATTTTATTTTATTTAGTCCCATGTTGTTTGATTATTTTAGCTTTAAAAATTTTATTAACTTTATTAATACTATGGCATTTTCGACTATTCAATGAAATCTTATTATTATTAAACAAATTATGATGAATACTAATTAAATCTCATATTTGGAATCATATTTTTTGATTTTATTAATAAAATTAATATTATTCTGGGAAATGTAACTATTATTATTACTGGAGAATGCTATCTTTAGAAAATGATGAGGGGGTTTCTATCTTTATAAATTAAGGATAATATGTTCTCCACTCTGAAAATTAATTCAATTTTTCGTTTAAGTTGATAGAACTATCTCTAAAATTAGAATTAGTAATGAATAATAGAATAGGCATTTAAAATTAATTAATAGAACTTACAATTCATTTATTTCTGAAATTGATAAGTTAGGAAATATAATCGACATTTAACCATCACTTGGCAATTTTTCTTTTTTTTCTATATAAATTATTTTTTACATATATTAAACGTAATAATCAAAAAATTAATATTGATTTTATATATTTACAACTACTAATTAATTTATATTAATGCTGTGAAGAAGAATCTTCTTCAGTTTTAATTTTTTTTTGCAGAATATCTTCAAACGAATCAGGAGGCGCGCTTGAAGTATAAACTAATTTCCTTTTACTTTTGTTTCCGGAATCGCTTAATGATTTGTAGTATGAATTATAGGCAGACATTAAATTGCCTAAAATAATTATAAATAAATCAAAATATTTTTAATTATAAATTTGAAATCACCTAAAGGAAGTCCAGATTAATACTAGGTTGAATATTATTATTATTAACATATATTCTCATTAGAATCTGCATTTTTTTATTGGGAGTTTAGTATTGCGTTAAGTCAAAAATTTATTTAAAAACCACTTCCAATTGTTCTACTCCTAGCTATTTAACACTTTTACGAAATAGATTGTATAATTATACCTAGTTTTCACTCCCTTCCTAAGAGTTTTCATTTAAGCCCTATACCTCTTGTTTTTAGCTTTTTTATTTTTATTAATATTCGAAAATATAAATGGAAAAATATATATTTATTTATATAATATATATTAACTTACTTATTAGATTCTTAATTGGAACTATCCTAGTTTTACTTAGTCATAACATTAATAGTATGTATAGCTTTTTTCAACTTTTCTTCTGAAATATAATTTTGAGAAGCAGATTTTTGCAATCTTAATTTCCTTTTTATCGTAGAATTCCAGTGATTTTTTATAGCATTATCCGTTCTCCCAGGAATTAGTTTAGCTATAACACTCCATCTATTTCCTAATCTTTATTTTTTAATTGAATATTTAAAATGCGTTAATTTATCTATTAAGTTATTGCATACATGGAGTGAGCTTCAATAATAGCTTGATCTTCTTCTTCGGTCCATCTTTCTTTCCTTATTTCAGGATTTAAATGGTTATGCCACCTTTAAAACATTTATATTAACCTTCATTTAAAAATTGTTAGTGTTATTAAACTTTGAGTATACCTCTCTCTGCATTATTTTCCAATTCTACCGGGTAAATTTTATGCGATTTTAGACCAATTCCTAGCACTGTATTATTCTACAAGTTTGGTAAGCTTATCATCTTCATCTTTTCCCCACGGACCTTTGATTAAATTTGGATTTAGTACTTTTTACCACCGATGCAAACATTAAACATCACTTCTATTTTCAAAAAATGAAGCGATTTTTTTCCAGTTTTTTGCCTGAATACATAATTATAATAATTTTATTCAAACATATATTATATTAACTATATTCTTACTCCGTGAATTTATACTAGCTACTTAAGTTTCTCATCCTAAAAAAGGGGAATTTATTAATTATTAAGATAATAATTTTATTAATTCAGAATATATAAGTGTATTAAGTTAATAGTTTTTTTCTCTATTTTCTATATATTAGCTCAAGTCGTATATTTTTTATGGGAAATAAAAGAAAAAAAAAAAATTTACCTCTTCTTATTTCCAAAATTATTTATTTGTATTTGGATTGCCACCTTCTTTTAATTATTATTAAGATTATTAATTTTCTGTATTTTTTTCCGTTTGATTTAACTGGTCTTATTCTTCTTCTAAATCCTCATCTTCATCATCTTCATCATCATCTAAATCATCTACAAATTTGTATAATATAAATGATTGAAATCTAAATTATTTTGCTTATTCACATATTATATTCTATAAACTTCGTATTGCTATTTAAATTATGGTTTGATTACCTGATTAATATTCCTCTTATTGATCATTAGTTTCATTTTCAATAATTTCTTTGGAATATAAACTTTATTATGTTTATTCTTCCTATTATTGCTACTTTTAATTTTATGGTTCACTATTTTATTTATCACTCTGAAGCTTTTATTTCTATAATATATCTTATTCATCACTTTTTTATTTATCTGAATCTCTTTCATTTTCACCTGTTTAGTGTGGCAAATTTATATTATCATTTGAGCTGCTGCTTAATATTTTATTAGGCATGTTGTTATTAATCATATTTTGCTTTTAAATATTTGTCATTTGATTCTATTACTAAGGATTTATATTTTCTAGATCCTACATAGCCTCGGGCTCTATTAATATATATTTTTAAATAACAATAGCCTTCTCATCATTATTATATTTTTTAATTTATATTTACTTTATTGAGGAGAAGTTGGAGATAGACTTTGTAGCTAAGTATTATTTTTTTCAGACTAATTCATTTTTTTTTCTTTTATTAATTACTTACCTGCTTATAAATAATTAATATTAACAAAATTAATAAAGCTGCTTCCTTCACTAAATAAAATTTATACAAAACGAAACTCTGCGTAAATATTATTGATTGATTGTTAATTAACAGATTAATACATTTAATGGTAATTTATTTTTATTATTATTTATAGTTAATTAATTAAGATGTGTTATAAATAAATTTATTTTTATATAAAGAATATTCACTTATCTAATAAAAAATTTGTATAGAAATTAACATTATATTAGTACCTATTTATAATTTAGTAAAATAAATTATAATAATTTGTTTTAAAGAATTTTTGTTTATTTTTATTTTATTAATATAATATTGTTATTTTAATCATAAACCAAAATTTGCTAATTAGTGAATTAATAAGTATAGGATTGAAGAAATTTTATACTTTAATATACATAGTAATAAAAATTCCATAACTACAAATGAAAAAAAAAAAATTAATAAAATTAAAAATACAATAATATATTGATATATAGTTGGAATATTACAATAATTATTGATATTAATTAGATTTCTTATAATTTTATTTATATAAGGTTTTATTAATTATATTAATTGATTAATTATTTATTTATTATATTATTTTAATTTTGAGATATTATATTTATAGAAATTTTTAAAAACTTGCAAATATTATTATTATTATTTTAAAATTTGTTTATTTATTGTTAATTTTTATTATATTTATTTATAATATTTATATTAATATAATTATGATTTAATTTATAGCTTTTTATGTTTAAGAGGATATTCGATGATCATAATAAGAATATCTTTAATTGTCAGGAAAATATGATCCATTTGTTCATGAGAGAACTATTCCTAGTAATTTAAAAACTAAATATCTTTATTTTAAACATAAAAATCTTAAAAATTTCGTTAAATAGAGAGAAAAAGAGAAATATATTTTGTAGTTATTTATTTATTTTTTAATTTGTATTTTTAGGTGAATTATTTAATTTGAAATTCAAAAATTCATCAATCATTAATATATATTATAATATTTTTCTTTTAATTAAATATTAATCTTATTAGATTTATAAAGGAAATTAACTAAAAAAAAAGTAAAATTATTTTATATTTCCAAATAAAGAGCATCTATACATTATATATTTATTTTATTTTGATTAACATTTTAAATATCGAGTTGATAAAATTAGTATCAATAATTTCATTTTTTAATGGCTTTCATATTCATAATTATTCTTCATATAAAGTTTTAATGGCTTATTCATAGTGTTCTCTGGCTTCTTTTCTTTTAATTTTGAAGGTGTTAGTAGTGATTCCTAAATCTCCGAAGGGTTTAGGTTCCAATTAGATATTTCTGGCTTATTCAAATCCGTAAAGTCCAGATTTTTTTCCGATGGCATTCAAATCGGCCAATATGAATTTTCTCAATTATTTATTTTAGAGTAATTCTTCATAAGAACCATAGGTGACACTGTTTTCTTTGGCCCAAGCTTCAACTTTAGGTTTGGAAGGAACAATGAAGGTGATAAGAGTAGATTAAAGGGTGTCTCCATAAATGAAGACTTCATCAGCGTAGGGACTTGTGACATAAATGTTTTCGATTTTTTCGGGGGCAATATATTCTCCTTGGGCTAATTTGAAGAGGTTTTTCTTTCTGTCAATGATTTTCAAAGATCCATTGGGTTTGAGAAGTCCAACATCTCCAGTGTGTAACCACCCTTCACTGTCAATAGATTCAGCGGTTTTTTCAGGTAACTTGTAGTACCCTTTGAAGATACTGTGTCCTCTAATACAGATTTCTCCTCTTGGGGTAGGGTTTCCGTTTTCGTCTTTATCAGTTGATAAGTAACTCATGTCAGGAATGTCTTCAAGTTTGAATTCCATATTGGGTTTAATTCCTCCTACATGACCGACTTCGGGGTCGTAAATAGAAGTACTGAATGAGGCTCCAGTAGATTCGGTAGATCCATATCCCTCTTGAATGGGAACACATAATGTGACTTTCAATAATTGCAAAACATCAGCGGAAATAGGGGCTCCTCCAGTGGCGCCTGTATAAAAATAAATTTTCAAAATAATTGCCTAAAAATTATGAATGTCTATTTTAAATTACAAATTTTGACTCTTCCTCCTAAAGCAGCTTTAGTTTTGTTGAAAACCAATTTGTCCCAGAATTTGTGAGTGGTTGAATTGTCAACTTTATTATACTCTAATTTGGTTTACAAACCTGATTTGGCCAGGTGTCCCTTAAGACCTGTGGCAGAGTATAACTTTGATTTAATAACATCGTAAAATTTGTTATAGAGTCTGGGGACGGAGGCGAAAACGGTGGGTTTCAATTCAGCCAAGTCATCTTTTAAGACGGCGGGATTTCCGGAATAGAATCCGATAGAACCTCCTTGGTAAATTTGTACACATACCATAAGTCTTTCTAAAACGTGAGGAAGAGGTAGATAAGAAAGGTAAACATCTGAACTGCTATAAGGGGTTTCAATACCAACATCAGATAAATAGCAAACAGAGGACATGTTTGTATGAGATAATAAAGCTCCTATTTATTATTTTTTTTTTATAATAAGAATATGTAAATAATATTATTTTTTACATAATTTGTTTATAAAATTAAAATTTATTTACCTTTAGGATCTCCAGTAGTTCCACTGGTGTAAGAAAAGGTGAAAATACATTCAGAGTCAATTTAAGCGTAAGGGGCAGCTTTCTTTCCTGTGTTTTAGAATTCTTGAATGAGTCCCCAGAAATCTAATAACTACCATCCTTTTTCTTACACTTTTCCTTTCTACTCTTCAGTCAATTAATCCATAGCTATAATGGTGTGCAATTTACCAGGGTTTTTACATTTCAAAAGAGTGGTTATGGCTTCTGCAGAAGCAACAATGGTGGTCAATTCAGTTTGGTTTAAAACGTAATCAATTGAATCGGGTCCCAAAGTATCGTATAGGGGAACCATTGTGAAATCATATAAAAAGTTACCATATTCTGTTAACAACCATTCAGTTCTATTTTTGAGAAAATACCAACCAGTTTCATATTGTGGGGTTAATAATCAACTTATTGGTATAAATTTCTTTCTAAAATTGTAGTTCCGATAGCTTCAGCTATTTTAATACATTCCTCATAAGATAACCATTCGTATTTTCCTTAAGCATTTCTTTTTCCTAGAAGAAAATTTAAAAATTAACCATTTTATATTGTTATTTTTAAAATTTAAAATTATTAAATGCTTAAAATTATTTATCAAATTACCTAATAAGTTGTTTTTGGGATATTTTTTAGCAGATTGTAATAAAATATCTTATAAGTTTTTGCAATTAGGGGGGAAACATAAAAGTTCATCCTTGTATTAAACATTTCTATAGGTGTGAGAACTTCCTTCGGGTTTTTCTCCAACAGGTACAGCGTAAATTAAATCTTTAGTATTTGAACCTCCCATTTAATATAAAATTTTCTTTTTCTTTTAATTTTTTAGCTTTTTTTATGAAGTTTATTAATAATTTGAGAATATTTGATTTATTATTATTATATTATACATTATGGAATAACTAGCGAACTAAATATATTAAAATGTTTGTTCTTAGATATATAATGCCTAATGAAATAGATGATGATTTATGATGCTTAATCAAACTTTGTGATGTAACTAGAATAAAGGTAATTCGATAACTGTGTTCTATAAGGGATGCACTAATTACGTAATTTAATGTAAGATGACCACTAATATTAAAAAATCAACCATTTTTAATATTGTCAAAATTATTTAATTCAATTACAAAGATATTTTTAATCCTAAGTATAAAAATATAATATCAAACATTTTTATTATCATTAATAAATAGTAATATATATTTTTTTTCTAATATATAATAGAGTATTCTGGTAAATTTATTTAGTGCTTTAGTATAAATTGCATAATATCTGTAATATTAATTAATATGAGAAATAAGAGAAATTATCAATTACAAATTACGTAATGTGGCTTAAATTATTTAACTATTAACTGCCGAATATATTAATAAATAATAGATATATTATTAATACTAATAAAATATAAAATTCATCTCAAATAAAGAATATCAGAATTTAATAGCTTATTTATTTTTTCCATCAAATAATTTTCCATGTTATTTTAATACCTTTATACTTCCCAATCCAGGTAATTTATTTCTAAAATTTTATATCCTTACGTCATACATAAAATATTCCTAATCTAATTACTTGCAACGCTATCTTGGTGGTTATTTTTATTTATATTGGTATAGTGATGGTGACCGTCTAATTCAATAATAATATTATAATTTTTTTATGGTTAAGAGACTTTGTCGTCATTTTTAGAACTATCAATCACTATATCGCAATGTCTGTCTAAAATATACACTTCTTTTTAGAAATTTATATTGTTTTTCTGTAAAATTTAAAACACATCTGAATTTAACTCATTATTTTTAGTGCTTTAAGAAGACTAGTGCTACTACTACTTTTACTATTTGTTTTAGTTCATTTACTATAAGTCACCTTATTGTAATTCCATCTCCTCTTAGTCATTGTACAAACCTTCTTATTCAAAATATTCTTGTTCTAATTGATTTCCTTCATCAAATTAGTTTAATTCATGAGTGTTTTCTTAGAGTAATTAAGTATCGAACATTTTTTCTGAACTATTATTATCTGATTTGTTAATTTTTTTAGTTACACTAATACTTTCTTCAAGTTTTTCTTAGAATAATGGATTTTCTATAGTAAATCCTTTGAGAAAATCATATTTATTTTTTAGTTAGGGTATCAAAAGATTAAGTCTGTATAAATATATTATTGATCTGGGAGGTAGATTATTTAACATCTTTTATGATTCAGTTACTTTACCATTTGCTTTAAAAATGTTTTTATTTGAATCGCTTTAGTTTCTTGCATTAAGATGATTCATTACTATATCAAAAATTATGAGTTATTAGTTTTAAAAATTATTTCCAAAATTTTCTTTTAAATTTGTAGAATTTATAAAATGGCTTTTTGACTCACTATCTGCCTATTCTAAGCCTTTGTATCTTTATTAAACCTCAAGTAAAATCATATTGTAAACCATTAATATTAAATAATCTGAATTATACTCTTTTATTTCATTCATTAAATTTTTGAAATTTATAGTTTTGTTCTTTAATTGTATTTCCATTGATTTTAGTAATTGCTCCCCTTTGCAGATCACACTAAGCATATTAAATGATATTAAAAAAGTCTTGAACTAATTATATTTGGGAAGAGAAATTAGTTGCTTTTCTAGCAATTCAAAAATAGGAGAATCTTTAAGTCCGACATGTTTGTGAATTTTTATCATTTCTAGGTTAAAGTCAGGAGAGTTTACAATTTTTAACTCAGAAAGTGTTAATTTATTGATATTTTTCATGTGCTTGACTATTACTGGGGAAATATCATTAATGAAAGGTGTGAAATACTTTATATATTTATTATTGATTTTAATTATTTTATTTAGATATTTCGTTATCATAAAAATCTGGTTTAAATGTAATTCTGCAGCATTTATCATTAGAATCTGTTGAAAGACTATTAAAAATTATTTGAATTGGAAAAACTATCTATTGTGCTAAATTAAGTCATAGTAAACAAAGGCTAAATGGACTACATATCTACTAGGAATACGCTCTGGTTATTTATGAGAAATTAATTCAATATAGCTATAAGCGAGTGACTGCAAATCGAGTAAATAATGTAAGTCATTTATCATTTTTAAAACTCTGCAGATGTCTACAATTGTTAATTATTCTTTATAATTATTCAGAAGTTCTAAACATGTTTGGTCAAATGATTCAAGCAATTCTGATTTATTTTATACCAATTTTGCAATATTATCTTAAAATTTATGTCTATTCTATTTCATTTAATTTTCTAAGGCATCATTTTTTTCAAAATATGAAAAATTTTTTAGAAGCACATATTATTAAATAGGAGCCTTCTTTAAGGCATTTTAATGATCTTATAATATTCTTTTCTATAATTCAATCTTTTATAAATATTCGGTATAATCATAGGGAACTTACTTCAACAAATGAATAGCATATGGCTGAAAAATAGTATTTAAACTAGATTCATTAAACATTGTAAAGTTAAACTATGTTAAATTCTACAATCTTTTTATGAAAAATTAATTTTAAATAATACTTTATCCTAATATCTACTTCTTTGAAAACATTTTTTCTTTTATTATTAGAGTATATTTAAGTATTAGTAATTTTAATATTATTATTTAGCAAAAGTAATAATAATTATCTACTACGCTATATAAGCTAATTTGATTCATATTTACCATAAATTAAATCTTAATAAAATATAGAATGTTTACTAAATTCATAAATTACGCACATACTAATACCAAAGGAAACTTAATTTTATTTGTAAATAAAATAAAGTAATAAGTAATCAATGTAAAAATATAAATTATTAAAAAGAAAGTAAAATAATGATAGTAATAATCCTATATTAAAAATTAAATAATTAAAAAAGTATTTATTGGTAATATATGTACTAATATAATTAAATATAAATTATAGAGTTAGTAGTAACTTTATATAATTAATTTTTTTTATTAATTACTCATAATCATATATATCAGAGGATTAACATCTATGATTTAGTATAAATATTAATTTTCAAATATATTAATATTCTGTAAAGATTAGTATTGATATGAAGCAAAATGTTAGAATATTTTTATTACTTTTTAAATATAAAAATGGAAAAGTACCAAGATAAGGCTTTATATATTTCATTATTTATTAATTAATTTAAACCTATATATTTTTTATTCTTAATAATATAATTTAAAAAATTAATTAAATTTTAATAATAATATAGATTATATTTCATTAATTAATCGAAAGTTCCCTTATTCATTCTTTTACTCCTTTTTAAAAAAATTCTTTTATTGTGTTGGCTAAAAGATTTATATTTTCCTAATATAATGAAATAATTTTATTAGCTTATATATCAAAATTAAATTTATATTTCTATTTACTTCTATTAAACTATGACCACCATTGATGTATTTTGCTTTCCTTTCAAATTATTATTTATCTTTAGTTTTTTTATACCTCATGACTGCAGATTTTACATCCATTTCATCATCTTTAGTGTGCTTTAGCAGTTTATCTGATTAATTTATACTTATAAAGCAGTTTTTTAAGGTGTGAATTATTTAAGTCGCTATTGCTATGTGTTCAAATCTATCTCCTGTTGACTAAGAATTTAACAATCCCTTGATGATGGCAATTCTTCCTTTAACAAGAATTGGGTTTATCTATTGTTAATATTAGAATATATTTATTATCTCAAGATTTGTATATATTAATTAATTAATACCTCCATTTTCATATTGAGATTGTGATCGTCGAGAGGAATTGAATTTGTAAAAACTGAATGGTAGTTGTAAGGCAATTCTTGCATATTTTATGGACAGGTTTCAAATACCTCAAGTGATTTTAATAAAGTATCTTATAAAATTTCATCTACATCTAAAAAACTATTAATTAGGAGGACAGATCCAAAATTAGGCAAGTGTCTGTAAGCATGCGTAACTAATATTAAAGATTAGTTTTTTTGTTATTCATAAATATTAATGAATTAAATTAAGAAGTACGATAGCTTTATAAGATGAATCCTCCATAACCGTAACCAACTAGAGTTATTTTATCTTTTTCTACACTTATTAATTATTTTTCAAATTCCAAATGGTAAATTAGCTAATCTATCACATCTACTTGTTTTTAATTATCATATTCAACCTTTTCATCATCAAAAATTGTATATGATTATCCTTATCAAAATAATGAAATTAATTAGTTTATGAGAAAAAATAAATAAAATATTTTTTTTGATACCAGGTAAGTTGAACAACAAAAACTTTTTGTTTGGGAAGAATTTACACATATGCAAAAATATATCTTAGTATTCCAAGAAACTGTCAAAGAAATCCTGAGCAAAAATCACTAGTTCTTACTCAGATTTTTTACTATCCATTTATTGCAAACTTGTATGAGAATTCTATCTAGAACTATTTATTTTTATTTTAGATAAATTATTAGTATTTTTCTATTTTTTTTTGTTGAACTTTATTCTTGTTATTTCTATGTATCTCCCTCTTCTTCATTTAGTTTTTAATATTCGGTTTCATTTTCATCATTTTCTTGAATATCATTTCCTTCTTCTCCCTCCTACCCTTACTATTATTTATTATTTTATATTTCATTTTAAGTGTTATCTAACTCCGCATTATGGGGATTTGATTATATGAGCATATATGGAATGGCAGTAAATTCATCTATAATCAAATAATCAATTCCATCTGTGTCAACTGGGGGTAAACTATAATTCATAAATTTGCATACCTATTATAATTTAACAGAATATTATGATAAGTAGGAGTGAATTATTTTATTTATTTAATTATAAATAAATTACATAATCTATATCTACAACCCTATTTACTGCTTCAATATTAAGATCATCGGTTAAAGGTTTTAAAGGGGAAGAAAGAGCATGCAGAGGTATTTTTCTGACATGATTGAAGTAAGCGTTATTATAAAAAATTGATTAAGTTTGTATATGTCTAGCTAACGGTTAATTTGAAATCCCATCTTATTAATTAGTTAAAATATAAAATAGTGGTGGTTGGTTAATCTATAAAATATAACTTATATTACTATCATATCTTTTTAAAAGTAATTGTCTATATTCTATATCAGATTAGGCTCTTTTTTAAGTTATTTTTTATCTTCTTATAATTATCCCATAAAGTTATTGTCTTAAATTAAGCTCTTTCTATTAAATTTAAATATGAGAATCTTATATTTATATTTTAAAAATGTATTTAAAAAGTACCTTCTGCGCCCTATTTCTTCATTATTTCTCATTAGTTAGTTTGCAGTTTTAATTTTTGTTGGACTAAAAATTTCTTTTTCGCTTTCTGTAGATTAATCTTAAGGCTCATTATAAATATTTTTTAATTTTTCATAGTTCATAAAACCTAATGTAAGACGATTAACTTCAATATCTCTTTTAGTATTAGGGAGTAGTTTTTTAGTGGATTATGTTTTTGCCATATTTTATAAACTTTCATTTCTTTTGTTTATATTTTATTAAGAAGATTTAATTGAAATAGCCTCTGCATCAATATCTATGGTATTTTCTCTAGAAGCAATGGATCTTTTTTTTTTGTAATTATTGTAAATAAAAGGTACTTACCAAAATTTATTATATTATTTTTCTTTACTAAATATTTTTCCCAATACTCTATAAAACAGAATCTCTTTGGGCTTTTCTAAGACCTGGCTCTGCAGTTTAAGCCTTAATAGATTTTAATTAAGATTAACCAAATTATAACCCTGATTAGTCAGCTTAAAAAGCCGGTGCTGACCACTATCTTGAAAAGGGTCTCTTTCTATATAATTTTTTTTTTTTAAATATTTTTATTTTTATTAAAAAACTGGAATAATTCCAATATTACTTTTGTTCTTATTCTTTTTTGATTGTATTTTTTAACTAATCATCAAAATATTTCGATGCTAAAGAGTAAATTATAAAACAGGATTTGCATATTTTAATTCTCTTATATAAGTTTTCATAATTATCATAACGAAAATCCTTTTTTCTAAAAGGATATTCTTTATCCATATCATCTACTTTTAGGTTTTCCTCGTTTTAGTAGCCCATTAACTCCTATTTTATTTTATAATGAAATTATATCTATATATATATATTATTTATTTTTACACTGCTTTTTTTAAAAATTCTATTTTTTATAAGAAGTGTACACATTTCATCTGATCTTTTTCTAACTTTCAAAATAAGTTAATTATTAATTTCATTAGGCAAACTTATAGCTATATTCCCCAAATCTTATTTTTTGGTCCGAAATGTTTTTCATATTCTTAATAGATATTTTTTCTAAGTGCAAGAGGACCTATAATTGTATAACTATGTTATCCTTAAAATTAATATATTTATAATACAAACCTGTTTTCTTTTCCATCATGATGTAGTCACAGAAGTCTCCTCCACATTTTTCAACTCTCATTTACTTATATAGTTTTTTAGAAAATTCTCTATCTGACTCATTTATAACCTTAACATTAGGCAAGCTAATATTTATTTATATTTTATAAATGTCAACCATTGTATAATATATTATATCAGTTACTTTAATTTCTTGATTCTATAATCAATTTTTTTAGGAATTTATGCATCTTTTATTAAGATTTAAAGCTCTTAAAACTATATTTAAGCCTTTAGAGATTCTCTTAAAGTATCAACATCATAAGGAGCTTTAAAGAAAATCATTTAGAAAATAATAAAAATATTTAATATATATAGAAAATATAATACCATTTTAAGGTATTTCTATAAACATCTATTTAGCTCCCATATAAATTATTTATTACTATTAGTTTATTATAAACTTTGTTATGATCTTTCTGATTTTTATTCTATATACTTTTTGAATATAATCTATCACTTTTGTACTTATCTATTGATAATATAAGAAAATTAATTTATAACTGTAGGCCAAGTTATTTTTACCTATGAAAATGCACTATTCAGCTATTGATCGAAGAATTTAAATATTTGAGGAGAAATTTTTTATCCTCATATATATGATTTTAATCAGATTCATTGTCTTATATTAAGTCATAAGATAGATTTAACTTAACCTCCTCTTTTTTTACTTTATATCTAATTTTGTAAATAAAATTTCCTATAAAAAGTATTTCTTTTTAAATAATAAATAAAATTACGCCTTTTTAAAAAATTTCCAACCAACAGGTAAGGTATTTTCATCATGTCTATATTCTACATAATACACCTCATCTATATAAAATTTAAAAATAAGTATAAATTCATATATATATATATTTTAATATCAAATCTATACATGCTTTAGAATGGTTCTCAACTACTTTTTATATCATAGTTAATCTTTAAGCTCCTTCAATAAATATTTTAGTTAGGTCTCTTAATGTTAATAAGTCAGTTTTCTAATCGTTGTATCGAACAAAAGCTACTGGATTTAACTTAAAATTTAAAATTATGCCTTTATTTTTATTATTGTGAAGTACTTATTTATTTTTTTACATCTTTTTTAAAATTTTTTTACAAAAACTCTTTTAATCCTTATAAGGTATCAACTCTATATTCTTCTAAATTTCTGAAACCCATTTGCAAACTAAAAAATTTAGCCACTTCAAATAAAGTAAGTCTTTCAGAGTTCTTTTTCAAAATAAGACTTGATTTTTCTTTTTAAGAATTGAAAAACCAGTGGGCTGGTTAGCCTAATTAATATTTTTAATATAATTAAGTTATCTGAATAGTTATTTTATATATTCTATTTTTGATAAATCTTCAATAATTTATTATTAATATAACTAGTCACAAATGAGGTTATATATTACCTGCTTCCATAACTATGGTATGTGGTATAATAACATCTGTTTTATGTTTTTTTTGGTTAAATATTTCATAAAAACTTGTATTAGAATAAATCTAACTATAATTTTCATCCCTTTTGTCAAATAAAAATAGTTCTTTATGGTTTGTACTATCCATTATATTTTAAGTAATTTGTGATTTGATATCTGTGGAATTTTTTCTCTAATTTTTAGCTTTATATACACTTTATATTCAATAATTTATTTATTTATTTTTTTTTAGTGTAGTTATGAATTTGTATTTATAAAATAGTTATTTTATGACAGTTTCTGTAATTAAAATAAGTTGATATTTTAGTTAAATTTTTCTGTTTTATTAATAAGCATTTATTATCAAAAATATATGTCCTAGAAATATTCCATGAACATTAAATGATAAATAGGTGTATTATAAAGAAATTTCTCATATTTTAATATACATTATACTATACTATTATACTTAATATCATATATAAATATTAATATTTAATCAAATATTTAAAGTTATAAAAATTAAAAAAATAAAAAAATTATTTTATATTATAAAATTATTTATTATAATTAAAATATTTTCCACACAGGATACCTTTAGTTATCATATTTATCCATTTTCTAAAAAATTTTAAAGAGTTTTTTCTTCGCTTTAATTTTATTAATTTAATTAAGATTAAACATTTTCTGGTTTATCATTAGTTTTTTCTTTATATAATTCATTAAAAATTTCTGATTTGTTTTTAGAAATCTAAGAATTATTTTCTAAAAAATCCTTAATTTAAACTTAATCTTGACTAATCTTTTAATCCTTTTATGATTATTCATCCCCTTAACTTGACTAAGCTGTGTTTTAAAAAGTGTAGATTTAAGCCTCTTTCACTTTGAAGTTATTCAATGTAAAATTAGATTCAAAGAGCTAGGAGTTCATTCCATTTATCGTTTCAACTTCTTTATGTTAACTTACCAATTCTTGTAATGGGCTCTTTTCATTATCTTTCTTTTAGCAATAATTTAAAATACTTCCGAAAATAGATGGTTTTTCTGAAAACTATTCTTTTTCTTACTAGTTATAAATTTCAGGTGAATTTTTATCTTACATTGATTTATTTTATATTAATAATTTTTGATTTTTAATCAAAGTCTAAAGGTCATGATTATTTTATAAAACTTCTTAATCTTAGAAAGAAAGTTTGTGCCCTTATATATTGCCTAATTCTTCACTAAAGGAATTTTTTATTTTTTAGTCTATATTTATTCTATAGTCATTTGTAAAAGAATCAATATAAAAAGATGTATCTTTCATTAAATCTACACTTTCTTTTTTGCTCTAATAATTATCATATTCTTCTTATTTAATTTGAGGGAATTCGAATGAGTTTCCAGATTGTTCTTAAGCTCTATTTATTAAATTATTAGAATTTTTACGTCTTTAGTTCCCAGATTGTTCTTATGCTCTCTTTATTATATTATTTGAATGCTTACGTCTTTTTTACGATTTTTTCTTTAAGGAAGGAGACTGGTCAGGAGTAGTCACAATTTATTCTACTATTTTTTTACCTTAGTGATTGCTTACTTGTATTGTATATTCTTTAGAATTTTGATTATTTTAAATTTAATTTGAATTTATTGTATTTTGCTCTTCTAAAATAAATTATTAGAGAGAGTTGTTTTTAGAAAGCTATTTATTTGTAGTGTCTGCAAATGGAATTGGACTCAATATACTAAATTAACTATCTGGAAACCTAGTTTTGCTTGATTGTTAAGAAATTTCATCCAAAAAATTAATAGAATCTCTCTTTTAATTTTATTTTTCCTTACTCTATTATTCTCCTTTTATACTTTCTGAATAATCTATTTATTCATTACTGTGTTTAATAACTATTTATTAATTTATATAAATGTCAAAAAAATTAATATTAATTGAATATAGTAATTTTACTGTGTGGAGTCTTAGTATCCATAGCTGAATATAACTAAATCATAAATTCATTATTTTATTTTTATTCTAAATGTTCATCAATGGGGGTTAAAATCATACTACCATTTTTATTCTATTCTCTTTGTTTTAAATTCTAATTAAGCTTAAATAAATTCATATTTCTTTTAACTATTAAATAAAAATAAATTAGAAATTAAATAATAAAATATAAATATAAAAAAATAATTTACTTTCATTTTAATCGTATTATCTTTAATTTTCAGATTTTTATTTGAGACTATACCTCTTTTTATGTTTTTTTTTACTATTTCCCATGCTTTATTAATTTGAAGAATCAAATACATTAAAACTTTTCAAATATTAAGGAGTTAAATTTCCACTATCTATAAAATAGTAGAAATAATATAAATATATATTATTTTAAATATAAAATAGGTAAAGTTTTACCATTATCTTGCTTCAATTATTCTTCAAATAAATTTTAAGAAACCTACATACTTGATTTGAGTTAAATTGAAAATGTTTTACTCTCTTCAACTTACATTTGTTGTCCTTATATTTGCTATCTTGTTTACTCACTTGAATAATTATCACTTAAGATTTGACTCATTCCATTTTATCCCATAATTTAAATACCTGATTTATTATTGTTATGGCATGGACTTTCTTCACATTCAATAGTAGGAATAGTTAATCTTCCTTACTCACCCGCATTTTATTTATCCGATATACAAATCAAATTATTGGATGTATTTAAATTTCTTATAAATATTTGAATAAATTTTATTCAATTTGATTATTATTATATTATATTTAAATACCTCATTTCATTAAAAGAAGAATTTAACATATCTTATCCAGTTCTAAAAGATGCATTATTTAATTTATTATCGTTGATGCTTGTGTTTGAGTTCTATGGATATTTGAACTTCTTATTTGCATGGACAGTCATTAATCCTTGCGTGGATTTATTAAATGAGACAGAAATATCTGATTTATTTCTTTCCAATATTTAGCTTGTTTTATTAGATTATATTTTCAAAATATAAGGATTTTCGGCCTTTCCTTATTAAATTGATTATATTTATTTTTCTTCTAATACCTGCCGACACGTAGGGCAACTATTTTATTATCTCCACCATTTTTCTATGCACTTGCTGTGAAATACATGACAACATGTTGTCACTCTTACCTATATAATAAATTTAAATGTTTATCACAGCATATTATTAATTTATATTAAGGGTTAATTATTACATTATGATCGTTTTCAAAATCTTGAAAACAAATGATACATTCATTAATCTCAATTAGTGATGGGTATTCTAAAATAACTTCTCCATATCTAAAAAATATTTATTCGTTATATGATAAATATATTAGAAAAAAAGTTAAAATTATAAACCAACTTAATTCTTAGATTTAAAAAGAATATATATTATTAATTAATTTACTTTTATATCGGCATATATTTTTCATAAATTAATTTATCTAATTTTTATCTATTGTTTTACTATTATTGTACTTATTATTGCAGTTATTATTACTAAAGATCTAATTATTCTTATTAAGTTCTACTTAGTTTTCTACACCTAAAATTATAAATATTAATTTTAAAATATCATTCTATTTATTGATTTGAATAGTAGATAATATAATTATTTTATATACCACTATATCAATCGTAAAACACTCAAACAAACTAAGCAAATAAGAATTATAAATACAGGGATAAAAACCAGCAACTATATAGTTTTATTTTGACTAACCTGTTGTTCTATCTAAATTTCAATATTCAATTCTTAAGCACTTTCACCTTAATTTAAATAACCAATAACAATAAATGAATCATCATTGCTAACTTTATTGGCTTTTTTATATTTTTCTATAGTTTCAGGAGGTATTTATAATTCATACTATATAAATAATTATTTTAACTACATATTATTTCCCGATATAAAAAATATTACCTATTTCTAAGTGATCAGTATAGTGTTGTCAAAATAATAATTAGGTAAATTTACTTGAGAATAATTATTATAAGTAATTCCAAAAAGAAATTTAGAATCAAAATCATTCATTTGGATTTTACTATATATGTAGTTTTATTATCTTCTTTTAACTTTAATTTAAAATACTACCATTTATTTTATAGAAAATAGTAAGACTTTAGTTTATTTATCGGAGCTTCTATTA
This sequence comes from Miamiensis avidus, assembly GCA_037039885.1. Taxonomy (NCBI): domain Eukaryota; phylum Ciliophora; class Oligohymenophorea; order Philasterida; family Glauconematidae; genus Miamiensis; species Miamiensis avidus. The sequence goes on from JAWVGU010000055.1 coordinate 88,764, forward strand.
ACTTAAATTCACAATCATATCTGAAAATAAAGAATTAAAATTTGTTTATTTTTATATTTCTAAATTTAAATATTATATTAACAAGAAGAATTTTGTATTAAAAACTTTATTATCACTTTTTAATCTAATTATTTAATTTCATCAATATTCTTTGTTTAGGAAAATACTGATTTTAGTATTTAATTTTAACTTTTATAAATAGAATTTTTACCCAGAATAATTTTCAAAACAATCGCAATTACCTTATACACATACTCCTTATTCTTACATACCATTGCCTTTACATTAATTTTTACACTATTTACTTTTTTAATAAGTAATTTTAATTTCTATCTCGAAACTCATATCTTCGATTAATTCTAAATCAAATATCGCTATATTTATATTTTTTGATAAGGGTGGTAATATTTGAATTTAATGGTATTAATATCGCATAGAGATTCCTTCAATATCATAAAAATGATTTTTATTATAATTTCCCATAATCTATTTTTTAAACTAAAAAGGGTCAGGCGACTTTGAACTAAAATTAAAATTATAAGATAGAATATTAACTTAAAAAATATATTAATTTCATAAGTTATAAATAATGTGTCATATTGTTGTATAAATAAAAAATTTATAAAATGATTTTCTTTATTGTTTATTATTATACAAAGAATGGAATTTATCAACCAAAAATTAATAATAAAATCATCAAAAAGAGGGAAAATTAAATTTTAAATAATATTAAAGTAATTTCTAAATTAAAAAAAATATCATTTTAATATATTTGAAAAATTTTCATATTATAATACATTATATATTCAAAAACCAAAAAACATATTTATAGTGTAAGAAAATATAGCAAGAATATATTATATGTATTTCATACTAAGCTAAAAATTCTAATCCTTTATTTATAATAAATATAGAATTAAATAAGAAACACAATAAAACCATTAAAAAAATTGGCTATATTTTAAAATTAAATATAAGAGAATATTAATTACATTTATTATTTATAATTGATTGTTATATAATAAAAAAATATAATAATTACTCAACGGATGCAATGATTGTTGGTGTTGTTAAATCGCTTTCTTTTGATAATACATTCATATTTATCTGCAATACTTCATTTAGATTTTCTTCACTTATTTATAAATTATTACTGTACATATCTGTTATTTAAATTATTTTTTAAAATACTATACTATTGCATATTGTAAAATATAAGATTGAGTATAGAATGGATAGTTGTAATATTATTTTGAACATTTTTTTTTATAATTCTATATTATTAATAATAGCAATAATTAAATATTTTTATAGAGTTTAATTTAATTATCTGGTAATAATTAATATTACATCAATTGTGTAAGTGTAATATATATTAGACATTAACAATGCTTTAACTATTCGTAATAATTATTAATAATCCTATTAGAATTAATATCTAACATTAAAATATATTATTATTAATTATAAATTTTCCCCCTAAAGATTTAAAAATATTTCCTCTCATATTTTTTACATTTAAATTCTAACACATATTACAAGTAATTATTAAAACAAATAATTAATATTTTAATCTGACTTTAAATAATTTTCTTTTTAGGTTTATGCATTTAAATAAATGCTATAATTCTAAATTATAATATTAAATGATATTATATAAAAGTCTAACTTATAAAATTATTATTAAGATATACATTAAAATTTAAATTATTAGCTTAGTTTTTCTAATAAAATGAAATTACTATTATTTAAATAAAAGTGTTTTAAAATAATATATAATTCTGATTGCATTTGTTTCTTTAGAATAAATGCGTAATTATTAAGATTGTATTAGAATCACAAAACAATATTATATTCACTTTTGAAATTTATATTTATAATTTTTTTTTAGATAAAAAAACTCTAATTTGTAGCAATCATTTTATTAATTAGGAACATTTAATTTTTTAATTAAATTATATGGGTTATCAAAATTGGATAGATATTAAATTTTAATCCTTATTATAAATAATGTATCACATAAAATTATTGGAATCATCATTTCTATTTTAATTAGGCATTAATTTTATTTATGATAATAAACTAGATTACTAGATAAAAAATTATGTAAATTAAGTATGAATCTATATATTAACACATTTTAAACATAGTATATGTGTTTAAATACGATGATAATTATTTATTGATAGTTTAAGTTATTTTATAAATTAACTATATATTTATTATATAATCTAATAATAATAAAAGTGTGTTCAGTTTATATAATAAGAATATTTACTATAAATAATTTTAAAATGTTTTTGTATTATATTAAAATAAATACTAATAACTCATAAAAACTAAATATTAGAAACTATATTATTATGGAATTGATAAATATTAAAATATATATTATAGTAAATAATTATAAATATATTATATGCATAATAAAGTTTATTTTCATATATTATGAAATGATTAGTAAAAAAAACATATTTTAATTTTATTTTGTATAAATATAATTAATAAGGCTTTTAAAAAAAATATGCATAATAGCTTTAATATTTCATGTATAAAGTTCACATATTATGGTGTTTTAAGTTTAAAAACTAATATATATTTTTTATTATATTTATAATCATAATATTATTTTTAATTTTTTTATCATTTTTTTTGTTGCTTTTGAATACGAATAATTTATTTCAGTTTGTACTTTAATTTGATTTATTAATATAAATCTCATTATTAAAAGATAAAAATACAAACACACTTTTTATAAAATTAAATTTCGTTATTTAGTTTACTATATTATGTATTTATCATCTAAAAACACCATATGGGGTTGGGGTTGGGGTTGGGGTTGGGGTTGGGGTTGGGGTTGGGGTTGGGGTTGGGGTTGGGGTTGGGGTTGGGGTTGGGGTTGGGGTTGGGGTTGGGGTTGGGGTTGGGGTTGGGGTTGGG
>JAWVGU010000056.1:0-84428 GCA_037039885.1 Miamiensis avidus
ACCCCAACCCCACCCCAACCCCAACCCCAACCCCAACCCCAACCCCAACCCCAACCCCAACCCCAACCCCAACCCCAACCCCAACCCCAACCCCAACCCCAACCCCATATTGTTATTATCATTAGAATATTATATTTTTAATAAGTATAATTATAAAGGAATTAATAATCATCATATAAAAATATTATACCAATAGGATAATCACTCTAAAACTAATAAATAATTTAATTAATATGAATATATCATATATGAACAACACAATATGAACTAATTAAATAAAAAATAAAAGTACTAAAATTAGATTTAGCGTATCATGATGCAAAAATGAAAGTATTTCGATTAGCAAGAATAGTATCAAAGAAATCTATGACTTAAAATGAGTTGCAAAATTAGTTTACTGAGTCAAAATATTAGAAATACTATTTAACAGTGTCATATTAATTTATTTATAACAACTATAAATATTAGTCATTTTATTAATAATAATAAATTTTAAATAGGAGACAATTTAATAAAGGAATTTTTAATGTGATATAGATTGAAATTATATAAATAAATTGTAAATATAAAATTTTTACATCTAAGTTTATTTTTCTTTTTAAAAATTTAAGCCAATTATTAAAAAGTAATTTGTTATAAATATAGTTTAAAATTTTACAATAATTTCATTTCTACTACTATATAGAACTGAAATTTAAAAAATGTTAAAAATACTGTTGCAAAAGTAACTTAATATTTAAATCGGGAATAATGTGATGACTTTCCTTACTCTACGTACCTTCGATTTGAGCAATGTCTTTGAATTTTTAAAACAATTTTCGCTACTTTTCGAAATCAATTGTAATTTCATTTCTAAATTCAGTCTCTTCTTTAAATTCTTGCAAATCATTTTAATATTTTATTTTGATTGTATTAGTGACCGTTGGATTCTTTTATTAATTCTCCTCAAATAAAAATAATTTCTTTGCTGTATTATAAGTGGGATTAGATATTAATTCAGTTGTATTATATATGAATTGCACACTGAAAAGGTAAGCAATGAATTGAAAAGGCTTTAAAATGAGTTTTGTGATAATTACTTAACTGGGTAAATTTAAGAAAAATTTTTTAACATCAAAATCCGTAAATTTTGGGTTTTCAGTTTTGATAAAATTCACTTTTATAATTTCATTGCAGACAAATTCGGAGTCTAAAACCAATAGATTATTTTTAACTAATACATGATACAATTATTCCCAATATTTCAAAATAATTTTAGTTGCTTTGATTTTCGGTTTTTAATCACCGTCACCACAATTATTTATTTATATTTTTAATTAGATAATTATTAAAACATATTAACTCTGCAATTCTCTTTAGTCTTTATTTTATTTCTTAATTTTTCTTCTTTAAGTTATACTTATGTAAATTTTGATTATTGACATTCTCTAAAAATAATCTTAATAACTTATTAACTTTATATATTAAAGATATGTTTTATTTAATTAGTTTTCGTTTTTTATAGAAAAAAATCTTATAATGTTAAAAAATATAGTTAATTATTAAAATTAGTTTGTCTTGTACTATATTGTGTTTTTTCTTAAAAAATTAGATAATTCGTTGAGTTATATGCCCATTATAAACGATAATTTTCAAAAAAAAATTTTATGAGAACATTTCCTGATGTTGTTTTTAATATATATTTTACATTTTTATTATTGTTGTTATATTGTTATTGATGTCGCTTAAAATTAGATTGCTTTGTAAAGTTCAACAAACACCAAATTTAGTAATAACAATAAAGTAAGTTTCAAAGAAGCAAACTAAAGTAAAGTAAATTGCAAAAAATTGCTTTAAAATATGTATTTAATCAACAAAATTTTTTTTCTTTTAAATATGCTTTCAAATTTATAATTTGCATTATTTTTAAAGTGCAAGCTGATTTCTAGTGTCTCTTTGAAATTTTAGGTAAAAGGAAGGAAGTGCATTTAGCCACCATGTCTGCCTTAACTCAAAACACTCGTTTTCATACTTCAAATTTCACGTCATAATTTTCCATTATACACAGCTTTAGTAACCTCTGGAGAATTAACTGGAAATATATATATATGGGTAGTTAGTAACTGGAAATATATATATATATGGGTAGTTAGGTAAGTAGGTAGGTAGGATGAGGCAAAATTTAGTCTGAGTAATACGATAAAAAATTATTTTCTTCCAACACTGCATAATCGTAATCGCTATTTTTGTTTTATTTTGGATTTGGTGGATAAACTAAAGAGGTATAATATAAAGAAAATTATTTGAATTTTAAAGAAATTTCCCAGCTATTATATTATTGTTGATGTTTCAACGTTTATATTTTAACTTTTCTGTTTTTCATAGCATTTACATCATTCTTTTTTAATTGGTGATTTACAACTTAACAAGTTAATTCTGAAACACCTTTAACTCAAAAATAGATAAAAGAAGTACTCTCCATTTCTCTATTCTAGAAAAAGCGCTTTTAACACCTTCAGAAAGTCCGAAACATTGCAGTCTCCAGTAAGAGCGATTCCTCTTCATTCTTCCCAGATATATAATGAAAGATAATAATGCCGAATTAGCTGAAGGAATGAATCATCAGCACCTCTATGAAGAGAGTCTATATATTCCAGTTTCTTCAAAGCAATAGCATTAATAGTAGAGAGTAAATCTATGTTAATCATGCTCTCAAAGTTGTCATAGTTACTAAATATTCATTCCTATTATCCTCTATAGACATTGCAAAATACCTTCAGAAAGGATGTAATTATTAGGATTACAGAGAGCCTTTCCCAGAGCCTTCCTAGCTACAAATAATATCTTCGAAAAACATAGCTTGGTTACCAAGCACCAAATATATTACTAACTTGCCTAGGCAGAAATAAACTCTTTAACATATTACACCGCCAAAAAACTAGATTTCAGTTTATATTAGAGTGAATTAAAGGACTAACTAGAGCAGGAACAGCCTATTTATCACTTGAATCAATGCGTGAACAACTCGAAATAGCACAAATAATTAATAATTCAGTATAACCTTAAAGTGGGGGCATGTAATTTTACATTTCCATTCATTTAAATGGATATTCTTATAAAAATTTTTCTCTAATATATCCACCATATCGTAAAGGGCATAAAAGAACATTATATATACTTGAATGATATTTAATGATAGTTTAATATTTATAATTCTAAGGCTAAAATATTAATTAATTATCTTACAAATCTAATTAAATGAGTGTATATTTCATATTAAAATAGAAATTTAAAAATTTTATATTGATTAAAAATATATTTTTATTTAACTTTTATTTTCAAATAATTTTTTAAAATTATTCTTATTTTAATCTTCTAACTATTTTTTAGTTTAAAAATAAATTAATTTATTATAAAGCAGTACACATTAATAAATAATCTTTCAATAAAATAAGGCTCATTGAAATTTTTATTGCTTAGTATAAAAAGTTTTATTTAATTATTTTTAATGTTGAAATAAAATACAGCTCTTTCTCTGTATTCATTACTAGACTTTTGATTAAATTAATCTAAAAAATAACTATAATTTTTAAATAAATGAAACTAAATCATAAAATATTTTGAGATTTCGTAATTTTGTAAATAATTTTAGTTTTTTATATTCTAAATGTAATTTTATTACTTTATGTTTTATAATTTATAAGAGGTTATAATTAAATGAAATAAATACGTGTATTTATTATGTAAGCAAATTTATGAATAAATCACTATTAATCTTTTATTTTTTATATCTAATATTTCTTTTTGAGTATTAATATTAACGTGCTAATAATTGAAATATTAATTACTTATAATATTAATTAATGCAAATTTTAACATTAGCTTCTTAATATCTATTAGCTCAGAAAAATAAAAATCTGAAGCTAATGTAAAATAAGATATAATTTTATTATTATAAATTTTGAGTTTACAATATTTAATTATAAATTAAATTGAGGACAATTTTATTGTTTTTAAAACAATAAATTTAATAGAAATTATTTTATTTTTTATGAATATACAATATTTATATTTCATAACTAACAATAATTAATATTTAATACACCCAATATTATTAATCTATAATTAAATTTGATATTAAATAAAATTAATGATATTATATCTTTAAAAATTATTATTAATTTAAATTATCTAACAATAATAAAAATATAACAATAAATATTGTTATTATATTAATTACATTATTGCTAATTAATAATTTTTTTAATTATTTAAAAACTTAAAAATTCAATAAAACATATATTTAATAAGTAAATACTTTATAAACAAAAATATAAAAAGACGATGGGAGAAGGATCCAGTAAACCTGAAGTTAATCAACCTTTCATTTCTCAATTTAAAAAATAGCATAGCATTGTATAAGAAGGATATGATGATCCTAGATTTGGAAGAGTTAACATATATAAAAATAACTCTACTGGAGGATATGTTGCTGTTAAAAAAACATTTTCTCATAATCAAGCTTAAGTTGGATAGTGCTAATTAAGATTAAACTAAGTAAATAATTAATAAAAATAATAAAATTATTTTATTAGTAAAATTATTAATTTTAATGAATCTAATTTTTATATGTCTATAATAAGGTCATGTAAAATTTGACAGAATGTCCTTATTTATTAAAGGTTTTAGGATACGATTAGACTAATGACGATTCAATGTGTGGGTAATTTAACTATTATAATAATTTTGTTAAATTTTATAATGTTTATATCGTTTTATAATATAGTTCTGTATCTGAAATGCAAACATATCACGAATACTACCTTAATAATTTAGAAGCTGAGGTTTAATAAAGATAAAACCCTGGAATTTCTTAACCTGCGAATAATTAAGTAGGATTTCAACAACCTGTATTTTAATAACCAAGTTTCTTTTATAGTGAACCAGAGCTTTGGGTTATTTTGTAAGATTTTAATATTTGAATTTTAAGTAAAATAAAAAAAACACTTATATAGATATTCTGCTATTTCGTCTGTTAACTACTTGGCTAAATATGACAAATATATTAATGATATAAGACCATAAAATATTTACATTACTTAGAATGGACAACTTAAATTTGTACCTTTTGAGCTATTTCCTGAAGATGTCCCAGCTTATTTAAAAGTATCTTTATAATTATTATAATTTTTTTAATTCTTTTATAATATACTATATTTAATAAAGGTCTAACACTACAGAGATTAGTGTTATCTCCCTCCAGAACAACTTCAAGAAATAAGAGAAAAATAAATAAAAAGTAACTAAGATTAACATAAGGCAGACTTATATGGAATAGGGTTAACTGTAAAGAAAATCATAATAATATCATTATATTATAATATATATTTTACTTGTTTTATATATCAGATACTTTAATGTGCCACTCTTGAGTCATCTGTAGATTGCTATGATTGGGATAACTTTTATATTTAGAATGATAAGGTTGAATTAAGAATGTAAGTAGTTAGTGAAAGGTAATTATTATAATTATTGTATATAAAATTTTATTATACTTAATTAATTTTATTAGATATAGCAAATTCTTTTCAAATATGATAAGATTATTGCTTGATGAAGATCCTTCGAGTAGACCTACTGCTTTAACAATTGCTCAAGTGTTAGAACCTTATGAAAATTAAATATTGAACTTAATACCATTCTATCCTAACTATGAAATCATAAGATAACATTTAAATATGGAGTTAAGTCCTGATAGAAGTCAACCTTAATTCTAAAGCTAATATATAAGTGAACCTTAAATCTTGTAGTAACAGTTATAAAACTCTGGATAATTTATATCTTCATAATAAAGCTTACCTCAATACTAATAAAACCAGTTGCTAGGTTAATCTTAGGTCGCATAAAATTCCCAATAAGGACAGGTATATATTATTTTATAAAAAATCATAAATTCTATGTCATTAATTTTCAGGCTTTAAAATTTGATGAATTACCTCCTGAAGTGTAAGAATAAATTAAAAGAGGAGAAAAAGGAACAGTTTTAAGATAAGGATAAACAGTGACAACATAATAAGAATAGAATTAATATGTGTAGAGATAAGAATATGAAGAACACTCCAATACTTAATAATAACATACTTAATAATTCGTATAGATAAATTAATAGTAACCTGCTTAATAATAATAAATCCATTAATAATCTTAATAATATCCTGGCTCAACATAGTAGGTCCTATCAACAGAATCTTATACCAAATCTCATTTGCCTTAATATTATTAAGGATTTCATTAAGTTAATAAACCTCCTTAAGAAATTATTGAATAATCTAAAAACTATAATTAACATGTATAAAGTCCTCAAAGTCCTATCAGACTTGTTTAAGGTAGATTTTAATTATTTGTATATTCGTTATTACATATTTTTTTAATAATTAATAGTTAAATTTATTTATATTATTTTTTGAAGGTCCTGAAGGATAATAAGATTATGTTTAATAATAAACTATATATACTACCTAAACAACTAATAATCCTTCTCACGTTTATTAAGAAACTAGATAATAAGTACTTAACAAAGAATATGTTCCTAGAGAAGAATAATAACATATCTAATATCAATAATCTCATTATACTAACTCATAGTATCATCAACACGATTAACATAATGTATAACCTTCCTAATATTATTAAGAATAACAATAAAATAACTCTCATTAAAATCATTATCATTAATCTTCTGATACTAGAGTAGAATATGCTAGAGCCCCTTAATAGCAAAATGAATAATAACATAGTGTAGTAGCTGATAAAACCTCATCAGAATAACCTAAGTAATCCTATAATACTTCTAGCAGCTAATATTAATTGTAGTAACAATATCAAGTATAGCCTTCTTATTAATAAGAAGGATAAAAACATAATTTTACACCCTATTAACCTCCTTCTTATGCTCATGAAATGACTACTCAACAATAACCAATTGACTAAAACACTGATATGAGTGAAATTGATAGAAGAATAAATGAGGTAATAAATAAAACCAAGAGTACACTTTAAAGAGTTGAATAATAAAGCCAATAATAATGAGAATAATACAAAATAAATATTTTAGATTAAAAGATAAAATAGAAATATTTTAAAATGAATAAATATAATTTTGAAATATATTTTTATATGTATTATAGGATGGAAAACCAGGAATCAATTTTTATCATATAACATTGTATTTTTTAAATGAAACTTTTGTAAAAAAATAAACGTTTCTTAATATTATATTGCTATTTTGCTATTTTACTTATATATTATATTCATAACTTTAATAATTAATATATGATAATTTTTCTTTCCATCCAATTTTTTATAAATTAATATTGTAAGAATTAAATTATCTTATTTTAAATAAAAAAAAACAGAAATCAAACATACAATTGTATTATATATTAATTATATGAGTGACGAAGAAGAAGAATAATAAATAGAAACTTAAAAAATAACATATGGATCAATTATATCCATATCTCATTTTCAAGATAATAACGCATTTATTTGTGCTGATGGACATACAAGTTAAATAATAAATTTGCATAATTTTGGAAACTCAGTTAAAAAATAAAAATAAGAAAAGGATAAGTAAATTTCCAAAAGAAATTTCACAAATTGCCTTTTTTTAATATTTCCAAAATCTTCTAACTTGTCAAAATAAGAAATTTTAGAAAAGTTAAATTTAAATACAGATGGAGAATAAATAGAAAAAGATTTTACAGTTAATTTAGATTAGGAATAGGTATTTTTTTAAAGATTATTCATTAATCAAATATAAATTATTAAAATGTATTATATTTAACCAATAATATTATATATGTATTTTATTTAGATAGCTCCCTTTTAGAATAAATTGTTAAATGAATATAAGTATAATTATGATAGTTTTTAAAAATCCTTAGGTATGAATGTTAACTATAACTAAGCAGTTTAATTTATGCACCTTAATAGTGCAAAGTTTTTAGCTTGTCATTCTACAGAGGCTTAGTATGAAAAAGAAAATTTTTAAATAACTCTTGATGATTATACAAGTAAATAATTAGCAAAATAAAAATATAATTCAAACCTATTATATAATATTATTAAGGTGATGCCACTTTATTTAAAATTGTCCCATCATTTAAATACCAAAAAGATGGAGCTTAGGTTATATATGCTAATGAAATAACCTGGATTGAGAGATATATACCGTTACATAATAAAAAAATATATCTTCATAGTTCAACAGAATTAGAAATTCTTAAAGCTCCCATTAGGACGAAGTAAGTTTCTGGAAATTCTTTAAAAAAGAATTTAAATTTTGGATAAGATTCTGTATTACATAAAAGAACGTAAACTTAATAGTCAAATTTTTCAGATAGAAAACCAATTGGTAATTGATAACTTCTAACTTAAATAATAATCAATATATATAAATAATTTTATAAATAGACATTTTTAAAAGAGAAATTAATGGATCTATAGATGAGTAAACATCGTGGAAAATAAATTTTTTCTAATAATTTCCATTAGAACTCGATTAATAATTAAGATGTGGAGATGTCGTTTGGCTACACCATTCTGAAGCCAATTCAATTATAGCGTCAAACAGATATAAAAAAGGAGTAGATAAGTATAATTTTTCCTCATTAAATATTAATATGTGGTTGGGTAAGATAATCAAATATAAATAAATAAATATAAATTTAATAATAATATTTTTATAGGAAAAGAAAATTTAGAACTGATAGCATAACCATCTTCAAAAGGAGATTAATTTTCAGATTATTCTGGTAACACTTTTGGTCTTTGGGTTATTTAACATGAAAATTAATAGAATGGAGGATTTATAGAATATTCTACTAACTCAAAGGTAATAAAAAATATAAAAATTTAATTTTGTCTAATGAAAGTTTATTTTTTAAAATAATCATAGACTAATACTTATCGTCTAAGACATTTAAGTTCTGGATGCTATCTATCAGTATAGAGTTTAGTAAATGAAGAGGCATAATAAGATTAGTATTAGAAGTATATGAAAAAATATAAAGGAAAAGATAAATAAAATATCAGTGAATAATAACAAACAGAATAATCTATGGTATAAAGTCAAATGCAAAATATAAATGAAAATTAAAGAAAAAAAAACAAAAAGAACCTTCCCGGAAATTTATATAAACTTAAACTAAAACCATAGGCTGATAGATCAAATTTATTTAAATTTAGCTAGTTAGAAACAGATAAAGCGAAAGGTAGAATATATAATTAATTTAAATAATTAAAAAAATTAATTTTATAATTAACAGGGGAAAAAACTATATAAAGTGGATAGTTTGCCTTTATTAAAAATGTTGAAAGCAATAAATATGTAGATATTTCGACAGAGTCAGGCTAAGATTTCAAAACATCTAGAAAATATCTAGATTATAATTATATACCTATATTAAAAACTTAATAGCATGATAACTAACTATTTAGACTCTATAAAGCTACATCAGATGAGATTTGGGAAATTAATTTTGTAATATCTTGCTTTCGGTAATTAGCTAACTTTACTTTAGCCTTAGAGCATCATCCAATTAAAGGAGTGAATGATGAAGAAAATATAAATAAATAAATAAAAAAAATATAGGTTTGTCTTAAAGCAATATAGGAATTAAGTTTATTTTTAAATAATAAATTACTTAATTCACAACCAGGCTAAAAATTTGGATAAATAAATTAAAAAAGATAGTGTTTAATGTAAGAATAATATTTCATAGATATTTTAATTAAGATTTTGGAAGATTCCCTCCCAAAATAACAAGTAATAAATACATTATATATTTCATATATACACATTTTCAGTATAAAATTTCATTTATTATAGCTTATAGAATGGACTTTTAAAGAGTAGATTTATAAAATGTATTAAGAAAAAGAAAAAAATATGGATGAAAAAGATAAAAAAAATCTGGCTAAGGATGGGAAGATAGATTAAAAAGAATTTATTAACTTTATTGATTAAAAAGTTGAACTTTGTAAAGCTATATATCGTCTAATTATTGATCTTTGTAAGGAAAATAAGATTAATTAGCAACAAACTTTTGAATTAATTCCATTTTTTAAATACACGGAAAGGTAATTTTAGCTTTTATTTATTTTTGAATATTCATTTATATGTTTATATTTAGTATATCCCAGAAGCTGTGGAGTGTATAAGTGAAGTGTGTAGATATAACGATGATATAATGTTTAAATTATCAGAAAATTTGAAAATAAACTATGACCATATATAAGAAAAAGCAATCCAAAAAGATCAAACAAGGACTATTAAATTTTTAATCAATTTATATGATGGTTAAGAATATGATAAAGATAAAAAAATAATATAGGATGAACATGTTACATTCAGATAACATGAAAAATTAACAGCTAAACCTATTAATTTAGTGCAGTATTTTATGAATCTTATATGGGTAAATAAATTACTTAAAAAAATATAAATAAAATTTTTATATTTACTTAATAGGACGATAGTGCTCCAAATAAAGCTAGCTATTTATGTTTTTTGAGCTCTATATGTAGAAAAGTTGAACAAGGGATGTCTTTAAACTAAGAAAACATATTTAAACTATACAAAACTTATAACGATATAAGGTAATTATTAGATGTTGACATTTTTGTTAATGGATAACTTGTCATAAAAGGATCTGAATAAAAAGATTTAGAATACACATAAAGCCTAGTTTAGTTTTATGCTGAATTAGCTTTTGGTAGGAACTTTTTATGGAGAAAAGAGTTAAAAGATCATTTTGACGAATAAATTTTATATCAATAAATATGGAATCCAGGTAGTTCTATACATACCAAAGGAGATTTAGCGTAATTAAAAATAAAAAATTATTTATATTATTTTATTTTTAAAAAAATTAATTTAGAGCTTATTTTTGTAATTTAACAAATTCTTTGTTTATTGACCATGATCCTCTTCATAAAATTAATGTACCAAATTATTGCAGACTTTTTACTCAATGTCATCTCCCCTATGAAATAATACAACTAAACGGAGAAAAGCAAAACAATTTTTCACTATTAACATAAAATCTTGAAGAATATTTGTCAGAAATGTTTGGACTAATTTAGAAAGAAATAGTTATTAAATCTCCAGAAGAAATTGATAATAAGTCTAAAAAAGATAGTGCTTCTTTCCACAAGTCAATAGCATAGCCGACAATGAAATCCCCCGATTATTTAAAAAATAAGTTGTTAAGAAATTCAATTTTCCTATTTTATAACCTTCTTAAACTTAATTTATATGAAATTTTGGGAAACTAGAAATAGATGTACCCTAAAATTCTTTCATATTTATTAACTATTCTTATTTATTTCAAAAATAACATTAAATTTGTCGGAGCATTATATAAGACTGATTAAAATAATTAAAAAGAAAGAGTAAAAAAGAAAAATGAAAAAATTCCTAGCATTGGTATAGAAAAATACAAATTATTATATATATATAATGATTTAATTAAATAGATCTACATTTTATTTTTTAAAAAATTTTTTTATTTTTAGGAATTGGAAAAAGTTTCGCTAGTATTACTAATTTGATTTCTAAAGCAACAAGTGGAAAACAAGATGAAGAAGAAGCAGCTGAAGGAGATTAAAATATTATACTTGGAGAAAACATAACTGAAAATAGTTTATTTTATAATCCTTTAATGAGAGGATTTATAAAATTAAATAATTGTTTGGAAGATGTAATGTTTGAAGATTCTTATAATGTTAAGTACTTGTTTATTTTAAAATTTTAAAATATTAAACATAATGTATTATAATTTTATATAAATATAACTAAGTATTAATAAAACATTTGTATTAGAATAGAAATAGATATTAAAACTAAGATTTGTGAAATAATATCATATTTGTTAGATTTAAGATAAGACTATCTAATGACTAACGCTCTAAATTGGTTTAAGGAGGTTGTGGTGTAAATAAATACTTAATAAATTTTTTTTTTAATTATTATATCAATAAAGCTAAATATTTATACAACAGTATTGAAAAAAAAGTTATGGATGAAAAAATATTGAGACTTTATATGAAAGTGCCTAAAAAGGAATATTTCCTAATATTGCTAAAACAGGCATAAATGAAGTTGATGAATTATATAAAGCCTAAAAGGAAGATGCACTGTATTAAATAATCAAAATATAAATAATAATATATGATTCAGAATTAAAATATATATAATTAGATCATTTGGTGCTCTTTCTATTGGGTCTAATAATTCTAAAAAGTAGAAAAAATGGTATAAATATATTCCTGAAGGAAGCAGAGGATAGCCCCCAGTTTCTTTAGTTGCAGATATTGATACCTTATTAAGTAGAGTTTTAGATGAAGAAAAAGAAGATGATTATCCATCAGCTTGTATCCTTCCAAAACTATTAACTACTTTTATTTTAGTCATTGATGATAAACTATAGAAAATAATTTTAAAAATAATTTTAAGATTATTTAATCAGCGAGTACACTAAAAATTAGATATATTATTTTTAAGAAAATTTATTAATTCATTGTTTATATAATTTTATAGTCAGAATTAAGGAATAATATGTAAAAAATGCTCGTTTTGTTTGAAAAAGAAAAATCATAATTGTATAATTATTGTTAGAAATAAATAAATAATTTAAAGTAATTAATTGAAAGAAGTGAGATATGGATAGCATAAGTATAAAGTGGCCAACGAAAAGAAATACAAGAAATCGCAGATATAACTTTAATTCTAAAAAATCTTAAAAATTCTCTATACAAAGATATATATATTATTGATGATAAAGTGAGTATGCAGAAAAATAATTAATTGGGTATACATTTATTTAAAAATATAACAATAGTTTTATATATATATATTATTTTAATTATTAATTTATTAAAGAGGTTGATGAAAATAATTAAAAAATCTTAAGATATTTAAATTTTTCTGATACGATTATTTAATTAATTACTGATGGTTTACCTCATTTATAGTCTAGCCTAATGGATCCAAATATTGATATGAAAATAAAAGAAGAATTAGTTATAATGTTTACATTACTTCACTAAAGCTTACAAATTTTTGTCAGAGGTAATTATAAAATTTGTCATTAATTTCAACATAAAATTACAATAAAAATTTTATGCTGGATATTTTAAGAATTTAATATTTATCTACGATATATATACATTATTTTTTAAATTATGATTATTAAATGAAAAAAAATAAAAATAAAATAATACAAAATTAAATTTTTTGATAATTTTATTTCGATTTTATTAATAAACTATTGATCATTGTATTATATATAATTTATTATTTTTAGGAAATCCTGATAATTAAAAACTATTAATTAAAGATATTCACTTATTTATACGTTTTTTAAAACTTGATTTGGGATAAATACCACTTATTTGCGAAATTTTCTAAAACAATTATGAATTATTAGAAAATTTTGATAAAAATTTAATTAGTTAATTCATTACTCTAATTGAAAATGAAGGAAGATAGTAACACTTTCTATAATTTTTTGAGACTGTTTAATCTATCACTCTTTATTAATCTGACTAAACAACTAAAACTGAAGTAAATAATATTAAACATATAACTTAAAGTTAAACACATAATACATTTTTAGTTCTTGTTTGAAAATTAATTGATCATTTTAAACACATTTTTGCCTTTAAAAAATCTGGGAGAAAAATAACACAAATTGCTTTATGCTGATGGATCTACAAAAGACCAAATTAATCTATATTTTGAAGATATAACATCCTTAGAAGAAAAAATTTTCTAGAAAAACTTATAGAAGTAGATTTTAGAGATACGTATAGAGATGAACCATTTTTATATCATTCCCGCTTAATGGATTTAATACTTAAGACAACTATAGACTAGTGTAAGGAATACAATGATATTTTAGATTTTTTAGAAATGACAAAAATAGTATTCAACATATCTATTAATAAAGTCAAAAAATCATTTTCAATGAATTATTTAATTGCGCTATTAACATAGAAAGATGATTATTTTAGAGTATAAAAAAAAATATAATACAAATTTAATTATAATCTATAGTACCGTTAAATTTAGGGCCCAAATGGATTAAGTAAATAAGAATGGCTTGCATAAGTTTAATGTGAAGGCGTTCATATTGAATAAAGAGATTTATATGAAGAATAAATAGCCTATAAAATGTGTGGATTTTCTTATTTAAAACCTCATGTCTTAAATTTTCTTCGTTGTGTTCATATTCTTTCAGATAAAGACCTTATAAACAATGCAATGGCAGATATAACAATTGATTAAAGAGTATTTATAATTGATTAATATTATTATATTGAAAATTAAAATGTTATTTTTCTATAGGAATTTTCAAATTATATTGATGTAGAAACTAAAAGAATTGCTTAAATTAAAGATAATTAATAATATACTGATGAATATATGTCATATTTATTTGATTATCTACTGGCTACTATAATTGCTTATGTTGAAAAATATTTCCCAGATCAAAAGCGTTTTAACTATGATATTGAATCAGACGAATTAAGAAAAGACTAGCTTTCGATTTTTAACTTTTGTAATGTTCTTTATGCTTAATATATAAAATTTGAACACAGGATTGATGCAAGATAAGAACTAAGGGTTCAGTAATTACTTGGAAAATTTATTACTGAAGCATTGGAAATGGAAATTGAAAAAAAAATGGAACAAGATGTAATAAATGTAATTAAAACCCATGATGAAAATTAAAAATTAGTAATTATTGAAAAAGAAGACTAAGATTAATATAAAAATGAGACAGAAACCTAAAAAAATTTAGACTAGCTTTTGGAAAAGTAAAATTATATATTTTATTTAAACATATATATTTTAATTAATTTATTAGGTCAATATAATTTCCAAATTGTAAGCTAAATAAGCAAGACTACAAATGCAAGAGTCAGAAGAAATAAATATAAACACATCATTTAAAAAGGGAGGAGCATTAAAAATGAGAGATTATAACTTTTTAGAAGCTTGGTACTGTTATTTTACTTTTTCATATAATATATATATATATTGCTTTCGTACAAAATTATCTAAAAATTGAATTCTATTTTATTTTGTTTTTTCAAATGCTTTTATTATTTTTTAAACACATTACTTACTTTTAAAACAAATTAATAATTTTTTCACAATAATTCATAAATATAAATATTATAAATTTGTTTTTCAATATGTTTCTTTAAAAATGAGTTAAAAAATGTAGTTAAAAATTTTTATTGAAATTTTAATTTGAAGAAAATTATATTATAAAAAATAGGGATATATTTATTGGATTTATGTATAATTCAGTTACAGAAAAAGAAATAGAAGAAGAAAGAAAAGCATTAGCAGATGCTTTACTTAAAATAGATCGAATATGTACGCCTGGAGTTATCAATAAAATTTAACCTAAACCTTCGCTAGAACTAATTTTGAAGAAATTAATTGATTTTTTAATGACAAGCATAGAAGATGAGTCTAATAAATCAACTAATATTGCTCTTATATAAGTAAAAATATTTTATTAAAATTTTAATTTAAAGTATAAAGTATAATAATATATTATTTTAGGTTATGATACAAATTATAAAAAAAGAATCTGGAGAAAAACAAAAACAAATGTAGCATTTATTTGAAAGAATTGGAGCTATTAAAATGGTTTTATACGTGATATCAGAAAATCATGCTAATTTTGATGGTGATTTATTTTTAAACTTTCTCATATTCATTAATGAGTTACTTTAAGGAGGAAATCTTAAAAATTAGAATGCAGTTTATGAATACTTTACAATCAATAAAAAATCTGAAATTATATTTAAAAAATTCTAAGGATATTTTGATAAACAAATATTATCACTGCAAGCGAAAGCTAAGAAAAAAAGAATAGAGCAATAAAAAAAAGGTAAAAAAGCTGCAGATTTAGATGAAGAAGAAATGGTAAAATAATAATATAAAACTATTAATCGAAATAATTATATATTATATAAAAAAAAAAAATTATAGGAAGAGGAAGAAGAAGATATATTCTGTAATTAACAAGATATAGATATATTAGGTGAAATATTAAATTTCTTGTAAAATTGTGTGGAGGGACATAATTTGAAACTACAAAATTATTTAAGAAATCAATGGAATCAAAGAAATAAGTTTGATATGGTAAATGCTGTAGCAGATTTACTAAAAACGTAAATATTTTTCCTCAAATAAATATATTTTTAGATTTAAAATTACATCTATTTATAAAAAAAGATATTATTACG
Organism: Miamiensis avidus; assembly: GCA_037039885.1. Lineage (NCBI taxonomy): Eukaryota > Ciliophora > Oligohymenophorea > Philasterida > Glauconematidae > Miamiensis > Miamiensis avidus. Next base: position 16,315 of record JAWVGU010000056.1, read on the forward strand.
ACGCAAGAACATAGGATATGTATGATAATATGATTAAATGTTTAGATACTCTTTCAGAATTCATTTAAGGACCATGTCCTGATAATTAAATAGCCGTATCAGAGTCTAAATTCTTTGAAATTTGTTAAGATATATTCAGTATTTAAGAAAAAGTACTGATTAAATAAAATGATATTTTAAATTAATTATTGTTATTTATTATTCGTAAATAAGAGTGATGAAAAAACAACAGTTTCTATGAAAACCAAAAAATCTACTGCAGCAATGAAATCTCGAAAAAGTAGTATGGGGAAGTAGAGAAGGTCGGGAGCACTTGAATAATGGCATATAGCACGATTATAGAATAAGTGCCTAATTTTAGTTCTCTCATTGCTAGAAAAAAGAGATGTAACATAAGATAAGATTATTGTTAAATAGATAATTAGACATTTACCAGTTTCAGTATTTGAACACCATCTAATTAGCATTTATGAGAAATTTATTAAACAATATTAAGGTTAGTATAGACTAGAATGTTTATAACACTTAGAGGGAGAACCTGACCCATTTGAAGACTTGGAAGAATAAGATAATTAAAAACAAGGATGTTGTTAAAAAATTAGTAAAAAGATTTATGATTTGGCTGTGAAATCATGTTTAACATTTATGAAAATATTTGGGTTTGCTAAAGATAAAATTCTTGACAAAGAAAAATATGCTTTTATTATGTAGAATGGTTTTTATATTTTTTTATTTTCTCATATTATGTAAAATTAATATTTAAATTTATTTAGTTATTCTATATTTTAATATTTTTTCAATTATTAAGATGGAGAGTGGAGAAAGAATAGAGGGAAATATTGTTAATGAATATAGATAAAAATAAAAATAAGTTGTTAGTAATAAAAAAAACATATTTTAATAATTCCTGGATGCCGATAACATTATAAGTTAGGTGTTTAAATTAGTATATACTATTTTCCAATAAGGATTTGAAGTGGTTTAATGTATAAAAATAATTAAAAATAATATTATATTATATATATTTTTATTTATTTATTTATTTATTCAGAATTCTAAAGAGAAAAACTTGCTAAAATGATTAAAAAAATGAAGAAAATCCAGAAGAAAAAAAAAGACTTGTAAAAGAATAAATTAAAGAAAGGCAACGATTGTTAAAGAATACATTTTAATTTTTTTTTGAAAATTCAGCTCATATAGATGTAGTTAGAGGAGATGAATTAGAATAGATTTATTTCATAAAATTACCATATACTAAATTTTTGCCTAAAGAAAAAAAAACATAATTTAATGATAATGTAGAGAGAACAAATATGAAATCAAAAGTCGAAGTATAAATTTATATAAAATATTTTTAAAAAGAATATTTATAATGATTAATATTATTTATATTTTAAGGGATTAGTAGAAGCTAGCTATAAATATATACAGATATGCAGACATGAAGAAAGATTAAATTATTATTTTTAAAAAAATCGATTTTTGGCTATTTTTGCTAATTATGTCTAACTATGGAAAGATATTTCTTTTTTGTTGACCTTAATTTTAAATATTTTTATTATTTTTAGTTATTCTTCTGGTATACTTTTTTTATCTATATGTAAAACAATTTATGATAATGTTTTTTCTATTTTAAATTTAGTTTTTAAAAGTGGGAGTGATAAAGAAGCTAGATTATATGAGCCTAGACTTTTCATGATTGATGGAATCACAAAAAAAGAAACTCAATAATATTTTTTGTATTTGGTCTTACAATGACATTATGCAGTATTTTTGTGGTTTCCTTCTTTTTGATAAAAATTTACCACTAATTTTCAATAATGTTTGGAATGCAGATTAATAAAAAGTATATTAATATACTATATAATTTAATTTGCAAATATAAATCTAATTATTAATAGAACAAAGATGGAGATGTATTAAAATAACCAGGATTAATGAAAAAATTATTTATTATTATAATTAAAGTTATTAAAATTATAATCTAAGTATTACAAGAAATAGAGGTTATCTATTACCTAGCGTAAATACTTCTTCTTAATTATAAATAAACTTTAAGATATAAACATATATAAAAAATAGGTATGGATTTTTTGCAGTTGCTGGAACTTTTTGGCATCCATTTTTCTTTGTTTTCCATTTAACTGAAATATTAATCAGATATCCAACACTAAAGTCAGTTATTAAATCTGTGTATGAACCTATTGTAATAGATTTGTTTATTTTTCTTTAGAATATATGTATATATAATAAAAATTACTAATTAATATTTGTTAATAAAATAATTTTTTAGGATTAACTTGGGTTAACTTTTATTCTTTTCATTATCGTTGTATATATGTTTACTCTTATAGGACATTAATTCTTTAGAGATGATTATTAAAAAGAATGTGAAGATCTATTTTGGTGCTTTTTGTTCACTTTAGATGTAACTTTTAAATCTAATGCTGGTATTGGAGGTTGGATGAGTGATTAAGAAGATGGAGAAAGACATTATTTTACAGTTCAAAGATTTTTCTTTGATACGTTATTTAACATTATTATTGTAATCATTCTTGTTAATATAGTATCTGGTATAATTATTGATAAATTTGGAGAATTACGTTAACTAGAAAATAAAAAAATATAAGACATTCAAGATAAATGCTTTATATGTGCTAATAAAAAGTATTATAATGGAAAAATTATTTAATAAATTTAGTTTAAATTAAAAATTTTTATTTTTTTCATAGAACTGATTTTGATAGATAATCATAGGGTGGATTTAAATAGCACATTAAAATTTATCACTATATGTGGAATTATATGTTTTATATAGCATACTTAGATTGGAAAAATCCTAACGATTATACAGGAGTAGAAAGTTATGTTAGCGAAAAATTAGAAAATAAAGATATTTCTTGGTAAAATATTTATATATATATATGGACATATTCTTGCAAATTATATATTTATTTTAAATTAGGTTTCCATTAAATAAGGCTAGAGAACTAAAAAATTTGGATGAAATTTTGAAGAAAGAAGAAAAAGAATCTATCAATAAGCTGAAAAATAGTGTAAAACTAATATAATTATTATTATGAAATTTTTTAAATAATAAATTTAATATTAATATATTTTAGATTGATCATGTAGTTAAAAATGCTAAATAAGTAAATAAAAAGTTTAATACACTTCAGTAAATTTGATATATTTTCTAATATTAAGGTTTTCATTTAAAAACAAAACAACCTATAATAGTTTATTTATAATTATACTTTTTATTTTAATATGTTTCTCTTTTACAACACAAAATTTAATAAGAAAATAACAAAGTTAGTTTTATTTTTTATAAATATTAAACCATAAAGTTTTAATATCATTTTAAGAAATACAATTTCGAAAAACAACTTTATTATAAAATTTAAAGTTTAATCTATTAAAAAATAAGTATCATTAAAAAAATCGTCGTCAAAAATATTATCATGGCAGAAGAAACCGAGAAAAAACCTAGAATTTCATTAAATGATGGTTTACCTAAAAAATCTCCTGCTGAAGTTTATGAAGAAATTAAAGCAATATTTATTAGCGAAAATGAAACTTATTTTCCAGAAAATGGTCCAAGAATGCAAAGATTATAATAAAATTTTAATTTATTTGGTATTATATAATATTCATTAATTTATATTTATTCTATTTTTTTTTAAAAATTATATATAAATTTTTTTTTTTAATCAGATAGAAATGGAGATGGACATTTAAAATACCCAGAATTAAAAGAGTTAATGATTTCTATAAATATGATGCTACCAGAAGATGAATTAGAAGAATTATATAAAGAAGTAATACATTAAACTGGAGAACAAAGAGGAGTTTCTATAGATACAGTTAAGTATTTTGTATGTAAAAAGCTAAGAGAAGAAGATAGATATTGCTAATTATTAGAGGCTTTTAAAATTGTATTATTTATTTAACATATGTTAATAGTTTTTATATATTTTTAAAATAGCTTAAATAATTTTCAAAAATTTAGATTGCTAATGATGATTAACAATTTATTGAAAGTGAAACATTTAAAGAATTATTGATGACTATGGGAATAAAATGGACAGAGGAATAAGCAGATGAATTTTTAAAAGATGCTGATCCTAAAGCTGAAGGGAGATTCGTTTATGAAGACTTTGTAAGAAAATTAATGAAAAGATGATGATAATAAATTAATTTAATAAATCTATTTATTAGAAATAGATACTTAATTTTATATATATAAATTATTCCTTAGAAAAAATAAAGTTACGAGAGAGATAAACATATATTAATATAGAAAAATATATAATATAGTATTTAAAATATAATTTATAAGAATTGATAAATAATTTAATAATCTTAAGTATTAATTTATATAAAATACTAATTAAATAAAATAATTAAAATGTTGATAAAATAAATTAAGATTATAATAAAAGTTCTAATAAGATGTTTATTATTAAAAATTTACAATAAATATAGCAATAAATAGCAATAAAATATTTTGGACCATTAATTAGTGAATATTAGCAGGTTGTGCTAAATATGCTTATAAAAATAAATTAAATAAAAATAAAACTCAATTATAACGAAAATAGAATATTATTTATTAAAAATATGGACATTAATCTGATTTTTCATAAATTAATATTCTCCTTCTAAAGCAGCGTTTTCTCTTCCCAAAGAGTTCAAGATTTAGAAATGTGTCAACAGCTACACAGTAAAGAAAAATAATGGATTTTCATTAGACAAAAAATGAAAATATTAATTTTTAAATCTCTTTTTTACATAGATGCTAAGAATTTATGATTTACCTCCAGTTAAAAGTATGAGAGCTACTTCTTTAGGATTCGGTAAAAAAGGAAATATTTATGCTCATAGTGTTCCTAATCCTGCGCAAATAAATATCATGAAATCTGATTTTGATATTATAAATGGGAGTTCAAGAAAAGGAGTATCATTTGGTTTGGAAGATAGGTTTATACTAGTAAATCCTAAATATAGTAATAAAAATATATAAATATTTAGACTTGCAGATTTGGAGAGCCAATGGTAGCTCCAGGATATACTCCTGGTCCTAATTAATATAAAATGGGATCTACTTTATCTAATACAGGTGTATCAATGGCAAAAAAAAATCCCTGGTAATATTTATTACTTAGAGACAATAAAATGATATTATATTAAAGTTATATTTTTTTTAGCAAACAAGGCAACTTATTTGGAAGCTCCTGGTCCTAATATATATAATTGTAGTATTAGTAATTAATAGGGTCACCATATTTTATCAAAATTTAGGTATAAATAATTAGCCTTATTAATAATAAAAATGTTTATTACATTTATATATATAGATCAACAGGAAATAGAATTATTGCTCCCGTCGAATAAAGAGAATCAAAAGCTTTGGATTTAGTTCCTGGTAATAAAAAATTTTATTGATAAATTAAATAATATATAATTTAAAAAGGACCGGGATATTATAAAAATTATAATGGAGTAATAACACCAGGAAAATTTGCTTCATCAAAAATAAAAATGTTAGGTCAATTTCATTTACTACTTCAGATAGAAATATATTTCCAAAAAAAAAATCGGATACTCCTGGTCCAGGATCATATATAATAACTACTGAGTTTAGAAAATTAAAATGATATATTAATCAAATAAAAGAGTTCACTAAAGATAATATTAACTTGAAAATAATATAAATTATAATTATAAAATAAAAATTGTTTTATATAAAAAAGGTTACTTAATAATAAGTATTATTTTAATATAATTTATCTAATAAGAGTTTATTCAATAAAAATTAAATTGTTAATTTTTTACATTGTAAACTAATTAACCTTCTTGGAATCAATTACAAATAAAATTATATATGCTTGGTTATTAAAATACTAATAATATTAATATAATTTAAAATATAAATATAATAATGGATTAAGAAAAATAATAAGAAATTTTAAACAAATTAATAAAAGAAAATAAGTTTGACCCTTTAGAAATAGGATCTAATTATACATCATTTCTGGGTCTTTGTTCATCATAAAACATTACATTATAATAATGGCAGCTTATTTTAGTAAAATTAATATATAAATATAATTAAATAAAAATTATTCGAATTTATTATTAATATTATTTTAGGTTTCATATTATACATAAGGTAAAATAGAAGATTTTTTAGGGATTTTAAAGTATGTAACATAATATGAAATTAAGAGTCAAAAATATAGTAATTTTGATAGTAAAGTCGGAAAAATAGATATATTAATATGTTAAGCATCCTATCACTTATAACTTGCTATAATATCTGACAATAAATCAATTTAAGACGAAAATTTTAAAGAAGTAAATTAAGTTCTTAATTTAATTGATTATATAATTCCAGATTATTGCAAATATTTCACTCTTGTTGGTACTTAATTTATGTCAAATAAAATAATTTATTCAATCTAATAAATTTAAAAAATATTAGGGTTTCTATAATTGTATAAAGGGGAACTGAAAGGAGCAAAAACAACATTCTAAAATGCAATTCTTAAAAAAGATAATACAGTGGTTCCTTACATTGGTTTGGTATATAATTGTTTTGAAAATATACAAATATAAATTATAAATATTAATAAGGCTCAAGTAGAATACGGAGAAAAAAACTACTAAGAAGCATTATATCAATTAAAAAAAGCTTTAAAAGAATGTCCATAGTGTCCTAATAGTATAAGGTTAGGGATAGCTTATTGCTTTTATGCTTTAAAAAAATATGAATTGGCATACAGAACATTTTCTAGAGTATTAGAAATAGTAATAATACTCTTTATAAATTAATATTAATATTAAATAAATTTAAATAAAACGTATCTTATATCTTAAAGGAACCTAACAATGTTGAGGCTATATTAGGGTTGGCTAATCTTGATTATAAACAATAGAAATATGACTCATACTTTGAAAAATTATAATAATCTTTCGCCATTGATCCTAAAAATATATTTGTATTAGATTAACTAACATAGCACTTTTTAATATAGAATCATACAGAGGAATCTAAGAAAAAAGTAAAATTTAAAATTGTTATTTTTATACTAAAACAAATATCAAGAATTTTATTTAATATTTTATAAGATAATAAATATTGCTTCTGAAGGGATATAACAAATAAAATAATTTCCAAAAATACTAAAGAATGAAATATAGTTTAGAAATGATTTATTAGAAGTTAAATCAAGATTCTATTTTGCAATTGGATATATTGAATAGTTAAATGTATAGAATAAATAAATAAATATTATTTGTTAAATAAAACATATTGTTATAATAAAGACTTACTCTATAATTTTTAGGAAAATATTACAGTTGCTATTAAATTTTATAGATAAGCACTTACAATTGATAAAAATAATCACATAGCATAATATTGCATGGCACAATTATATATTCACCCATCAATGGTAAATTAAATAGTTATTAAAATTTATCGTATAAATAAATATACTTATTTTATATAAAGTAATAATATAGTGAAGCATTGAAATTTATGGAATAACCCATAAAAAATATTAATCCTGATATATAAGAAATAGTTAATGAATTAAATAAACCTTTGGCTTATTTAAATAAATATAATTTAAATAATAAAGAAGTTAGCGTATAGTATTACAACAAGGCGTTAAATTATAATCCTAAAGACTATGAATGTATGATTGAATATGCATCAACAATATTAGAATCTGATTAGTCTAAATCTCTTCATTTACTTGAAAAAGCAGCTAAAATATTGGAAGTATAAAATAACATAATTTTTGCAAATATTTATAAATATAATTTATATTTAAGGAGTTAAATGTTTAAGATCATAGTAATAAAATATATCCAGAGTTATTTAATAATATAGGTGTTTTATAGCATTAAAAACACAGCTATAATAATGCTATTATCTCATTTCAAAAAGCTATTGAAGCGGCGAAATAATTTGAAACCGAAGATTAATTTAGATATAAGAGCTATATATGCACTATTTACTTCAATTTAGGATGTTGCTATCATGATAATTATTAATTTTTTTAGGCTATATAATAATTTAACAAAGTTTTAGAAATAAATCCCTATTATTTAGAATGCTATAATAGAATAGTAAGTGCTTTTATAAAATATAAATAATAAATATGAAGTATTAAATTAATATTTTTTTATAGGCTTATATAGAATATTTACAAGGAAAGTCAGAAAAAGCATTGCAGTTATGCGATAAAGCTATTGGAATTTATTCTGAGCTGAAATAAGCTAAAATGTTAAGAATTGATGCTGTCATCTGCTTAAAAGCATATATAGAAATGGTTACAAATGTATATGTTATTTTTTATTAATTTGATATACAATGATTATTTTTATCATAAACGGAGATATATATATTTATAAAAGGATGAAAGAAAAGGAAGTGAAACTATGAGATTGATGGAAAGTAAATTTGGATTATAAGATGGGTATTCGAATTTATCAATGATATATGCAGATTATTAAGCAATGGTTGCAAACAGAGATTCTTATGAACATTCAAGTAATATTTTATTTAAACTTGTATTGGTTAAATATAATTCTACAAATAAATTTTAATAAATATCAAAAGAGAAAATACTTTCTTAATTTGCTGATTTTATCACAAAAAGTCTTAAAGATATTGAACCATCTAATATTCATTCTGCTCATGTTCTTGGAGTGGTGATGGCAGAATTTGGGAGATTAAGTGATGCCAAAGAGATATTGTCTTAAATAAAAGAATATCAAGGTAGCCATCCTAAAATTTTACTTAATTTAGGTTTGCTTGAATTTATGATGGTATATAAAATATAATTTTATGATAGAATTAATATTAGTTATCTTATTATAAACCAAAATTAGAAAAACTATGATTAATGTTTAATTGAATTAAAGAGATATTTAGAAAAAATAAATTATTTTGATGAAAATGCTTATATTTAAATAGCATTGACCTACTTATTGAAAAAAGATTATAAGAAGGCTAAACAAATAATGAGAAAGTGTATACTGCATGATCCATAAAACATAGCTCATAGATATAATTATTATCTTATAATTTAGGTAATTAAATAATATGTTAATTTTATTTTCTAATATTAAGCATTTGAATAGGAAGAATCTGAAAAAACTATTTAGAACAAAGAATAATATAGTGTTATTCAAACTTAATATGCAATTAACTATTTAAAATTATTAAGTAAATTATTTGAACATTTAGCATATGATCCTAAATGCAAAGCTTCTAGACTATAAAATATTTCAAATCCTATTGCTAGAGAAAAATATAAAGTAATATTATAAAAATATAAAAATATAAAAATTACAAATATAAAATAATTTAAAAGAAATAATTAGAAAAATTGAGTGAAGGAAGTGATGATAAAGCTATGGTTTTAAAAGCTATGCAAGTAATAATTATTGAAATATAAAACCTAGAAAATATTAAAATATAATTTCAAGGAATAATTTTAAAAAATTGAGCAAGAAGCACAAGATATAGAAGAGTAAAAATAATAAGAAAAATTAGAAAAGTAAAGAAAATTTTTACAATAAAAAGAAGAATATAAAAGAAAAAAGTTAGAAGAGAACCTAAAAGAATAAAAGTTATTAGAAGAAGTACAAAATTAAATTGCAATAACTTTACATTTATTATATTTTTATTTTTTTATTTTAAATTAAAAGAAAAAGAAAAGTTAAGAATCATATAGGAAAGGCAAAAATAAATTATTGAATAAGTTGACACTATTAATGTAATATAAAAAAAAAATTGTTATAATCTTCTTAAAATAAATTTAAAACAAAAGGAAAGGGATGCGTTATAACGAAATTAAGAATAACAATATAATAAAAGAATAAAAGGGAAAAAATAAAATAAATATTAAAAGAATTTATAAACGATGACGATTCTGATGATTTATTAGGTGATGTGATGAAAGACGATTCAGATGATAAAAATTAGGAATTTTTAAAAAAATGGAACATGGCAAAAGAAAAATTTAAGAACTTTAAAATAAAAAAGAAAAAAAAGAAAAAAGAAAACCGAAAAGATAAAAAATAAAAAGACTTTAAAAAATTATGGATAAAATTACGACTCATCTGATATAGATGAGAACAATTTTAATGAAAGCTAAGAAGACTTATTTTAAGGAGACTTAAATAATGAAAGTGCCAAGATAGAAAATGATGATAAACTAGAGGATTAAAATATTGATGATTTAGATTTATTCAATGATGATGATCAACCTAACAATGGCTCTAATAGACCTAAAAAGAAATTAAAAATCAATGATGACGAAGATGAAGACAATAAAAATGAAAGTGGAAAAATTAATAGTGATTAGGAAGATAAAGTTTATTAAAGTGATGAAGATATTAAAATGAAGACGACGTTAATGATATTTTCTAAGAATGATCGATGATTGATATATTATAATCATATAAGTATATATAATAGCTAATATGCTTTATTTTTAGTTATACATAAAGATTTAAAATAAATATAAAAATAATCATACTGATTTTACATAATATTTAATTATTAAATCTTAGTCTCAATGAATTTTTTAAAACTAATTACACCCTATTTTATTTAATTCAAAATTTTCTAAAATGAAATAAATTAAAAAAAAAAAAATAATTATAGATAATTATATTTAATTTTTTTATCTTAATTTCAAACTCTCAGAGTAGATATAAATACTTTGAATATGAATGAATGTAAATTAACTTATTTATTTATTTAAAATAGATAAAATATAATTATACAGAAATGAGATCTATGTGTATATTTTATTATTTATTAAACCATCTAATTAATTTACAATCTTAAAATTAAATAATAATAATAAAATTGATATTTAAAATATGAATAAATAAATAATAATTTTTGTAATCTTTGCTCTTTTTTGTATTTTCCAATAATCATATTGTGAAAATAACAAAGAAGACCATAAAAAATCATTATAGGAAATTTATTACGGAAAAGGAAGTGATAATGATGTTAACTACTATGTGTTTGAAATTCCAAAAATTTTAGAGACAAAATTATTAATATTCACAGCTTAGGGAATAACACCAGAATCTGAACCCGAAATTTTTGTAACCTCTAAATCAAAGGAATGGCCAAATAATTCTTCAAATGCCTAATATTAGGCTAAAGCAACTGGATTGGCATTGATTTATATAACTCCTTAATAAATATAAGAAAATGGATCTTTAATATATACGTAAAATTAAAAAATAATATATTTAAAACTCTTAAAATCTTTTTTTATTTATATAAAATAACATATATTTATTAAAAATTAAAGTGTTGGGGTTAAATGCTCTTAAGACTGCAGCTATAAATTCATAGCCTTCTATGAAGAGGACACTACACTAGGAATGAGTATAAAATAAAAATATATAATTTGTACTTATAGATAAATATATTATTTTAATTCTATAGATGATATAAGATATGTCTATGTTGGATAATAAGAATAAAATTAACTATAAAAGTTAAAAATAAGGATATAAAAATTTCATTTCAGAATTTGAACTTATGAATCCTTTTGAAATTAAACATACATTCAATGCCTTATTCAAGTGGGATTCAGAAAAAGATTTTCCTACAATTACAAATGCATAATCTATTGGAAGAGGTTGGGGATCTGGAAATGGTATTTATAAATAAAGATATAAATTTATAATGAAAAATAAAAATTTAAATTAAAATTAAAATTAAAATTAGGACAGGGATTATTTACTTGGTCTGCAAAAGAAATTTGCAATGAGTGTGACATAAGAATTACCCTAGATGCCCCTGTTGGATCTATAATCAGAGTTAGTACTATATCTTATGAAGAATATAGAGTCATTTAACCTTTTACTATGGTGAATGACTATTCTTAAGATGATAATCAAAAACTGTTTATGCTAGATTTTTAATAATCCAAATACTCAATAGATTTCGAAAAATAAAATTTGGTATTTTCTCTTGTGGTATTCTAAGGAGATACTGACATATTTATAAATGAAGGTTAATGTAATGATAAAGAAGAATATTAATGGAGTTCTGAGCATTTAGGTAAAATAAAAATAAAAATATCAATCATCATGATATATAAACTTAATTATATTAATTATATGTAGGGGATGATAGAATAGTAATTACTCCTTAAGAAAGAAAAAGTTAAGATTTGAAATTTTGCATTAAAACTACTTCTAAAAACTATTCTTTATTCAGTTTATATGTATATCCTAATTAAATTGATAAATTACACCTTCCTTTCGATTATCCTGAAAATGGAATTGTTTAATAAGGAGAAATTGTTAATTATAAATTGGTTCTTGATAGTTCTAACAGTTTCAAAATTAATATTTCTCTTAATACCAAGTCAGGTCAACCAGAATTGTATGTGAAATTATGTTACTCAAGCGATAAAAATTGTGCAATTACTGATAGAGACATAAGCAGAAGAGATAAAACATAAAATTTAAAATATGCTATTGATAGTACCATTGCTAAAATTGAAATAAATCACGATGGGAAAGAATGTTTAGATATTGAAGAAAATGTAATAAATCTTATAAAATAAAACTCATTTTTATTTAATACAATATAATTATTTAGAATCAAAATATTGATACATGTACATATGCAATTGGGATTTATGGAGCAAAATAAAAATAATCTGGTTATGTTTTGATGGCTTCACACGATTTTTATCACACAACACTTATAGAAAATCATTAATACCATGACTATGTCGAAGAGGGAGCTATTAATTATTACAAATTTGATTTAAAAAATGCTGAAAACGTATAATAACTTAAGTTTGAGGTAACTGGGCTTATAGGAGAAGTTACTATGTTTGCAAGTTCTTAAGTTGAGTAAATTATTGAATATTTAAAAATAAAATTATTAATAAATTTTTTTATTTTTAAAAGATATCCCACTATAAATCTTAAAGATTATTTAAGTTTCTGGAATTCCATTAAATATGATAAAAGAGGGCCTAATCCAACTGGAATTAAAAATGGAGTTTACTTTTTAGGTATACAAGGAGATATGCCTCACAATTCTTATACTGTAACTGTTAGTGTCGAGTATTCAAATGAGTAACAATCCATATACAAACTTCACTAAGGAGTTCCAGCTGAAATAAGCTTAAAAAATATAAAGATGCTGCTTATTTCAAATTTGCTATTGATCCACTAACCCAAAAAGATATATAGGTATACAAATAAATATAAATTAATTATTATAAAATTATATAAACTAAAGAAACCTTATTGTAATTAACTTTAGATTCAGATATAATAATTGAAAGGAAAGGTTCATTTCTATATATCAACAGATAAAGAATCCCTTCCTCCCGCAATTTTCAATAAAAATTAGGACTACAAAAAGGGATGGTCAAGTGTACACTCCTAAATTATAATACACAGGGAAGATGTAAAATGGCCAGTTTCAGGGAATTTTTATGGAGTTGTTTATCCTAAGTAAATTAATAATAATTTATATATTAAAATTAAGTTCATGATTTTTATAATTTTCTTATTTTAAATAGAATTGATAGTACAAGTATAGATGAAAACACTCGATTCAGAATAACTTATCACTCTGAAAATGCAAGAACACTTAAATTTTAAGAAATTAATGATTTACACATAAACTCAAGCGAAAGCCAGTTTTTCAAAGTAGAAATATTTTCTTTTGATAGTCTAACTATTTCAAAGAAAGTAAGCAGTTTTGACTAAGATACAGTAAGAGTAGCTTTAAGAATTGCAGATTAAGATATAGAAGCATATCCCTTAATTAACACTAAGGGTAAAAAAGATAAATCATATGCAGATATTTTAGTTTTATAGGTAAACTACATACATTAATAAATTTTTTGCAAATAAAAAATTAAAATTGTTATTATTTTTAAGGATTTTCAACCAAGTGTGTTATCTAAAGAAGATATTAAACATGGATGTGAATTTTTGGAATAAGAATATACTTCAGGAGAAAAATCAAGATGTTTCCTTTACATATCTGCCTTTGGTTTTGAAGAAACTTATTATCAACTTCATATTTCTAATAATTCTTAAAATATGATGATATTCCCCGACATTGGTTAACATATTTTATTAGAAAAGACTAAGACTGATGTATATATCTATAATAATTATTAAATAAGATAATATATTTACTTCCATACTAATACTAATAGGTATTTGAAGGTTATTAAAGAAATGTATATATGTATATTCAGCCAAGTTATGAAAAAATTTTAATTTCATATGACTCTGGAAAAACAGCATAAAATACCAAAATATTCTATTTCATTTAAAGGCTTTTCGATGGAAATTCTAAAAAAACTTGGACCTGGCCTAATTCTAAACCTGAATAGCAATTTAACTTTTTCCATGAAAAGGAAGGCAACCTAAATACTTTTTTAATTGGTCTTGAGGATATCGATAATCAGGGGTGTAATGAAGTAACTGAATTTATGCCAGTTAAATGTGCTTTGTTATTAGTTATTTAAGAAGATACCCCTTCTTAAGGTAAGTATTATATTAGATTATATTAAAATAAGGAAAATATAAGTTATATTTTTAATTTTAAGGAAATTATGAACATAGTATAGAACTAACCATAACCACTTAGGCAAGAAGGCTATAGGAAGGGTAAGCTGTGAGAGCTAAAGTCGATGCTTTAAGTATAGATTATTACGAATTCACTATTTTTGATGAGAGCATTAAATCAATCATAATAAGTGCTACTATTTGGAATTATGGTTAAATCAAAATGTTTGCAGACAAAATAGATGATGATTTTAATTCCAATTTCATAGACGCTGCTAGATTCTAATCTTCTACCAAGCACAATGAAATAGTAATGAAGTCAGAGGAATTTAAGGGAAATGTAATTAATTGATATATATATATTGATAGATTTATTATATATTTTCTTATTAATTCATTTAAAAAAAAATTAATTAGACTCTCGTAGGAAACTACAGAATTGGAGTAGAAAGTTAAAAAGAGGCTGTATACAGTATTTCTTATAGAAAAGGTGGTGATATATAATTTATGACATTGGAAAAAGGATATCCTACAGAAATAACTATGGAAAGAGGGAAAAAATCTATTTTCTTATACAATCTTTCTTAAAACTAAGCAAATAATAGATATTCAGGTTTTAAAATCATTATGACAGAGTAGGTAGGAGATTTCTAAATTGCAGCTATGGCGGTAGATATATCTGAAAAGGATTATATCAAAAAAGCGGAAAACTCATCTAATCATGACTGGAGTTACAATAAAATGCCAAACTTCAATATCTTGGAAGTGAGTGAAGAATAAATAAATAATGCTTGTAGAAAAAAAGATTGTGCAGTTGTTATTATAGCAACTTCTTAATCTCATACTAAGGGAACTATTCTTATTAATGATGATTCAACAAAAATGATATACTTGCCTCCTTATCTCAAAACTAACGATGCTCTAGCTGAAAATGAATCTGTTACTATTATGTTATTGAATGACCAAGAACTAGACCTAAATATTATGGTATATAAGGGAGTGATTGAGGTGAGCTATATTAACTCTCTAAATAAAAACCAAGTTATAACTATGTCATAATCCTATGAAACCTATGTAGAGGTCATTCCTGGTAATAAAATTAGCATACTAAAATATATTTGAGATTAACTATTTAATATAATTGATTTTTTTAATTATAGTTATTAAATACAGTTAAAGAATGGTAGTTGTTACAGCTAAATTTGATTCTTTAATATCAATTCAAGCTAATCTCGTAGGTTCTGAGGAATTATTAACATATGGAATTCCTCATCATATTTCGTTCAAATAAAGCAAAAATATAAAAAATCTTGTATTCCACAACAATCCCGATACTTATAGTGGAGATATTGAAGTTTCTATTCAGTATAGATATTAAGAAAATAGTAGATATATGGGAACCAGTCCTTTAGCAGTTAATTTCTATTTTACAGGATTTAAACATGGATAATAAAAGCTTGGAAGCAAAGAATTTTTATAATTCAATGAAAATATGATATATGTTTTAAGTCCTATTAAAGAGTTTGGATAAATTACTATTGAAATTATTTCCAAAAGTACAAGAGTTATAACTGATTATTATATTACTGGTAAATATTAAAAAACATATTCTTATTTTTATTAAATTAATATTTATAAATTTCTATCTATAATTATAATTTAGTAAGTGAACAAGGGAAATCTCAACTCTTGGTTGAAGGATTAGAAAGAAGAGGGTTCGGAAATAAAGGAGATAGAAAAATATACGAACTAATGGTTCCTGAATAAAAATATCTACTTTTAGAAACCACTACTTGTATGGGATACACTCACTTCTCAGCTGCTCACTCATATCAAGATATTTAAGAAGGAATATCTGACCTTTCTTTTAAAGAAATTTATAATGACAATGGGTTAATTTATTCTAGAGTTTATCCTAAACCTAATTCTTAATTTATGTATATTTCCTCTGAGATATAATCAAAAAAAACGTGTATTCTATTTCTCCATATTGGTTTGACTTATCTTAAACTATCACACCTTTAGAATTAATTCAAAGAAATAAATTATCATCACCTTTTAGAGCCGAATATGATTCCCAATTTGAGTAATATCAAACAAATTAATAAACAAATTTTCTATGAGATATTTAATAAATGTATTTGTTTTTAGTCGAATTAAATTTAAAATTGAAGCTTTATGGGCAGATTTTGATGCGGTGAAGTAAGCTGGATGGGAAATTAAATCGTATTACTATCAATATCTTTTTTCTGAAACTAACTAAGATCTAACTCAAATAGCTATGTGTAAATCAAGAATTGGAGACAAACTTATATCTAAAGATGTTTTCTTCCATGAAGCAATAAGATATATTGGCATTGATAGTTTATCTGAGAAAAAATATAAAATTATTTTTGAGTAAATTAAAATAAATATTTAGTATAAACTAGTATTTATATTTTATCGAATAAAGTCTTAAGAGAAGTGAACTTATAGATTGGAAAAAAGGAAAAGACTTGGATAAAGATCTCTACATTAAAGTTATAGGACATGTCAATGTTTTTAACATCAAAACTAAATAAATGCAAACCTTCAAATACCCCTATGAAACTTATAACTTAAAGACCAAGTCTCTTTTTGGAAGCTCAGAAGGAATGTCTTTCTGGGGTATTTTTGGAATTATTATCCTTTCTTTAGCTTTCTTATTAGTTGCTTTCAAACTTTATTAGAAGTATAGATAAATGAAATCAGGTGATGTAGAAGCAAGCTATGGAAATTTAGCCTCAAAAACATCATTTGTTGAAATGAATTGATATAATTTTTTATAATTATTTTGAAAATAGACCTCTAATTTTATTATGTTTGAAATATATTCTATTTTATTTAAGATTAAAAAAATTTCTATCTTTTGTTTAGTTTTATTAAAAATATTATTATATTTTAATTTTTATAATAAATTTTTAGTATTATCATATCAATCTTCATTATAAGCTCATAAAATTATATACACTTTGACTTGGATATAATTTCTCTATATCATTAACTTTCTATTATCTTGTACTTTCTCTACTTATTTTTGGTTAAATAAATAACGAACTATATCTAATAAAAGAAATATGCATTTCAGTATTTAATTTATATTTATTAATAAGTACCCTGTATTATTAAAATCATACGAATTTGTTATGACATCAGTGGAGTTTGTAAATATACCTCTTTAAGGCTGATTAAGGTATTTAGTAATATAAAAACTTTATAATTCTTAGAATTTGGGCTCACTTTACTTAGTATAATTATATTACTTCGATAAATAATTTTGTTTGCTTCTGAACCCTTAAGAATTGGGAGTTTAAGATTTAAAAATACTTTTAATATATTTTTAACTTCTTTAACTTCCTCCAAAGGTATCAGGTCTTTTACCTGCTCCAATTCTAAAATTTACTTTAATATTGGTATTTTATTCATTATTTTATCTCATGCGAATAATTTTCTCCCTTTCTTCTACCCCTGATGTGCTAATATTTCGTTTTTATTTATTATGGATAGACTCATAAGGACTAATGTTATTAACCTTTTAATCTGATAGTGTCTGAATATCTAAAACACCATTTATACTTTTATGAATTATTTTATTTCTAAAATAAATTTTAATTATCATTTATTATATTATAAAGACTACTAAAATACATATTTACTTTTTTATTTTAGATTTAGAGTTGTTAATTTATTATTATTTTTTTCGTTATCAACTAAGAACTTTAACTACAATTAGCTATCACTTAGTTATTTTCTTCTTTGCGTATTTTCATTTTTTCTTTCTTAAAATAGAATTTAATAATTAATTATGATTTAGAATAATAATATATCAATTTTATCAATAGTACATATATAAATTTCATTGGAAGCCAAACAATGGCTAAAATTTTATTGAGTACTTTGACTAAGTAATTATTTTTATTCTAATACTTATTATTTTAATGTATCCTATACAGATTGGTTTAATTAGTTACCATTATCTTTTATCTTCATTACTATATATTAAAGCTAAAGTTTTGATTAATTTTTATAAAATTTATAATTATTTTTTATTACAATTTTCAATTTTTTATAAATATTAATTCTCATCATGTATCTGGCGTAATTCTTTTCGGCTTTATTTCAAAGAAGCATCTTCTTAACCTAATCTATAATAAGATAACTTTATTTTGTCAATTTATTTTTGTTATAATTGTATTTCTTTTTCTTTTTCTTTATCTAACTCTTTTTTTTACTAAATATCCATTTTTATTAGTTTTCTATTTAGATCCACATACTCCTAATATTATTAAAAACTTACTAATATTAATAATAATATAAACTTAAAAATAATTTTTGTTTACTGTTTCATCATTTATATTTTATTGCTATTGATACATTTTTTAACTTTTTTCATCTTCCAATTTTTATGAATCTTAATGCTTTATTACTGAAACTACTGGTGGGTATTTATGAGAGTTTTTATAAAACTATTCCTAAAGATATTTTTTTATTTCCTAGTCCTGTTAGATTTTTTCTGATAGATCTTTATTTTATTCAACTTCTATATTGAAGTTAAACATATCAATTTACTATTCTTCATTATTATTATCTATTTCTTATCTTGATCTATTTTAATAGAAAAATAAGTATATACTATTTTATAAAATAAATAATTTTTTTATACTTAATTATTCTTTAAGTGATTTAATTATATTGGTCTTTTATAAAAGGATGGTCTGGTAATTAAGAATTCTTATAAGCCTTTGGCATAGGTAACTAAAAATTTTGCTTTTCTTATATGATTGCCTCATAAACTATAAAATATATGATAATACAGGAAAAAACATAAAAATTATTATATAACAACCTTCAATAGAATTATTAGTTAAAATAGACATTAAATTTGTATAACAATCAAAATACTACTATGATCTTTTCTACATATTTAAGTAAGCATTTTCTTTAAGAAATCCTAATTCCTGCGCAATTAAATTATAAAATTATTCATATGATTAGACTGAAGCTACTTTATTTTATATTTTTTGCCAATATTCGAACAAAGTATCTAATAAAATTATATAAAAACCAAATATATGTGTTGTAAAATTAAAAATAATTACTATTGTTAACATAGTATTTTAACATTTTATCATTTTTTATTAGTTCCAAGTAAAATACATAAGGTTAAAATTAAATAATTTTAGAATTTTTAGATTTTTTTGGTAGTTACGAAGATATCATTTCTTCTAAATTATTAAGAGAATTATTTTTTTATGAGAAGGAGTCGAAGATTTTTAAATACCAGTAAATAATTTTAATGTGCTAAATTAATTTGTTCTTTATTACGAAATTAAAGAATCGTATATAGTTTAAGTCTGTTAAAAAAGACTCTGGGGAATTAAATACTTTTTAGCCAAAATAAATATTATATTGCACATTCTTCCAATTAATTCTTCAATATTTTAAAAATATTTGAATATAAATTTTTAGTTCATATCATTTAATTAGTCAAGTTTAACAATAAAAGAATTAAAATTTGGTGGTAAATTTAATTTTAATCCTCCACATAGCTCATTAACTGTAATTATCTTTAAATTAAAAAAAAATTGGTTTTTAATAGATATTTTGCAATATAGTTTTACTTTATTTTATTATAATTATATTATTCCACTATCCATTGCACTTTATTATTATAGAAAATGGTCTTCTTATAATTATAAAACAAGTTCATTTTCCACCATGTGAGTTTTATTATTTTTAATATCTGCTTCATTTAATTCATC
Organism: Miamiensis avidus; assembly: GCA_037039885.1. NCBI lineage: Eukaryota > Ciliophora > Oligohymenophorea > Philasterida > Glauconematidae > Miamiensis > Miamiensis avidus. The sequence continues at coordinate 36,699 of JAWVGU010000056.1, forward strand.
ATTTTTATTGTTTCCTATTACATCATTATTTTAAATTTCATTTAAACTGACGTCCATCTTTATATTTTCTTCTTTTTCATAACTAATCTAGTCTTCTACAAATCTATTATTTAATTTAAATTCCTCTACTTATTATGATAATTTCTCCAAATTTCTACATAGTTTATACTTTGATTCTGCTAAATACCCTTACAGTTTATCCAGTCCGCTTATCTTTGTTTAAATTTTATGATAATAGTTACAAATTTTATTCATAATTCCATCTAAAAAACATATAATAGTTAATTTTTTTAGTGATAATTTTGTTTGTGAATACCTAAATCACTATTTTATTAGAAAAAATCTTCTAAATAATTTAATATTTATTTTCTTTCTAAATTAGGAGGTTCTTAAGAGTTCAACCAATTACTCATATTCTAATATAAACTATCTTGTTGTTATGATTTTGTTTTTAAATCAGTATCTTTATCTATTAAAAACGGAGTGACCAATTTATTTTTTACTCCAATGGGTTTTTTAGGAGATGAATAATATTTACTACTTTTATTTAATTGCGAATTACTACTTAACATGAATTAATTAGAATTACTAAGTACATTTATTTTATGATCAGTATTTAAACTAGAATGGATAATTACAGTATTTTATAGTGAACTCGCTTAGCCTTTAGAATTTTATACTTATTGTTCTGAATTATCTCGCTTTATATTGAAAGTATTGTTATTTTTTTATTATCTTATTTAACTCTACGCTAAGGGAATTTAATCTTAACTAGAATCTTGAAGTTATATAACACTTTTACTTTCTTATTTCTCTTAATCTAAACATTCTTATTCTTATTTTTTCATTTATTAATAAGCATCCTCAGGATTTTTTATAATAAATATTCTAATTTTTAAATCATTTAATAATACTATATATATAATAAACTATAAATTACTTATTAATTCTATCTATTGCCCATATCTATTATCCTATAAAATAACTTTCTTTTTGTAATTCTACCTTTTTTTAATAATCATTTTCTAAATCTATAATTTTTTATAAAAGCTAATCATTTAGTTATTGTGATTCCTGTAATAAATAATTTCTATTATAAATTAATTTAGATAAATATTGTGATTAAGTTTACTTCAATTTTTAAAAGAATTTTTGCAACATCTGTTTCTTCTTTTTCATTTTTTCTTTTAATACTATCTTTATTTTATAGTTTTTCTTCTATATATTATTTTCCAAGTGTTTTGACTATTTAAAATTCCTTTCTAGCATTATAGAGGTTATTTTTTATATTCGTTACTTAAGATTAAGATTATAATTTTAAGGAGTGAAGATCTTTAGATTTTTTATCTAGGATTTATTTCATCTTTTTATAGTGATTTAATTCAGTTTTTATACTTTCTTTACTTTATGTTAGTTATTTTATCATTGAATGACATTATTATGTATTGTGTTTTTATATTTCTATATTTTCTTCTTTTTCTATCAACCTAATTTTAATTTATTCTAGATTTTATTTTAAATACTGTGTATCTTGAAGTCCCTTTTAAGACAAATAACTTAATTCTTGTGATCTGAATTTGGACTAGCTAAAGCAAGATGATAAATTATTCTAAAATCCTAAACAGTAAAGATTAGAAATTTTTAAAACAAAAATATTTTTATTAATATATTCATTTTATTCTAATTAATAGATAACTACTTTAAAAAAATTTTACTCTCCTATTCTTAATATAAATCTGATTTATCAATTGTTTCATATAATTATTACTATAAGGAATTTAAAAGGTCTTATTTTTTTTAATTTTTATTGGACCACTCGCATAATTCCTTAGTATACTACAATAATAATTAAAAATTTAGTTACACATCAAAAAGTAAAATCAATTTTAAATTATAAATATAATAATTATATAAAAATATTATTGCTTATATCAATAGAATAATCTGTTTTTAATTACAAATACCATTACATAACTAATTAAAATTTCAGCATAGAATACTTTACTGTGTATAGATATGCAATATAATATAAACGAACAAACAATATCTTACAGAAAGAGTGGGTTTGCTTTAGGATGAGGAACTTTGTTGTACAAAATCAGTTTTTTTAAATTCTTCATGTAGTTAATTCTTTTTTTATTCTATATTTTTATCATATTCTTTTTATCTTTTGTATATTTCATCATCTTATTCTCTATGGACTGTTCTCTTTAAATATTATTTCATTTATTTTAAAAATTCTGTTTTTAAAGCGATATTATTTAATTATTCTTTAAAGAAATTTGTTACTTTTTTTTTATTTTTGTAAGTTTATAATTTTTCTGCCAATCTATTTATTAATAAAATATTATTAAAAATATATGCAAAATACTAACAAAAATTAAATGGATGTTTTATATTAATAAACTACCAAAATATATTTTTTATTTTTCTATATATTTCTATGATTAACATTTTTTTATTACTAGTCATTAGCCTAAATATATTAAGAAAGGAAGTGTATTCATTGTATGGACGAATAATAAATTCAAAATAATAGTTTCTAAATTTTTAAATGTCATATCAATTATATATATTTTTTTTAAAATATTAATTTTAAGGATTATATATATTTCATGTTCTACAAACGTAACTAGAACTTTGAGTTACATATCTAACCCATCTATAAGGATTATATTTTTTTTCTTTCTCTTCAATTCTTAGATATTTAATAGACAGGTTGGAGACATTGTACATAGGAATTTCAAACTATATATTAATAGGACCTATTTCTTTTCTTGAACTATAGGTGTTAGCATTACTTTAAAGTGATATTTTTGTTTTTAGAGTTTATTCTGTAGCTCCTTAAAACTTTTTGATTTGCCATTCAATAAATTAAACGTCCGTTTAGTCATTTTTTTTGTTTCTACCTTTTAATTCAACACTCCCTTTTGCAATTCATTGTGAACATTAGCAACTAGCTTAGGTAAAGGGAAAGTCACATTTAAATAACTGGCTGTTACCTTAAAAATAGTTTTGTGTAATTTAAATTTATTTTAATTATAATATATTATAAATACTTCTTTTGGGAAGCAAGCTTTTATTTTAAGAGTTAACTCTAGTTTGTAATTAGAAACCTCTTCAATAAAAGGGAATACTCTGAAAGGAGCTTAGAAATCAGATGTTACTCTATAATTCATGGCAACAAACTCTCCATCGGGGGGATGGATTCTTAATGTTTTATTCATTTCAAATTCACTTGTATTAACGCAATTATGGAAATTGCAATCATCTAATACAACACTTGAATTATACCCTCCAGATTTTCCTACCTGATTATTAAAGTTTTTAATTCTATAGAGGTTATTTTAATATTATTTTACCTATAAATCTTCATTAAGAGCTAATTTTAATGCAGGATTTCCTTTTAAATATGATTTCATTTATACACAACCTTCTATTGAAGAGTTAATAACATACCCGCTTGCATTAAATAACACAGATATTTTCTCAAAAATATCAACAAATATTTCATTTTCTTTCTTTTCATCTTTAACACTTCTTTAAGTCTATATTTAATTAATACATTTATTAAATCGTAATTATTATATTTCATTTTACTGAAGTTGAGGCTGTTGTTTATTTGGAAAAAATATTGAAATTTCCAATTGTAGTTTTAGGAATTGTAGGAAAAGCAGATTCTTATGTTAACTTAACAGGATCATTAACAACATAAGGTTTAACTTAATCTGAATTCATAAGTTAAGGATATCCAAAATCTACTGTTTCATCTAAAAGTTCATATATTAAAACAAAATTTTTTCTTATTGATTCTTCACTCAATATTCCACAAAAGTCTTTGACTATTTTTTAAACTCTTTATAAAACTTCTAAGATTATCTAAAATATCATTATTTAGTCAAATTATGTTTTAAAATTATTTAATATTTAAATTAATATATACTGATGGAGAACTGTCAAATCTAGTAGTAGCAACTATATATAATCCAGATCTTTTAATATAAGCAAAATTAATTCCATCTATATTAAAAACCGGTGGAGCATCCCCTACAGTTAAATTATATAGTTGATAAATAAAATCATAAAATAATTATAAAGTTATTTATTTTTAGGTACCTTTATATAATTTAACATTTCTATAAAATATTTCATGAGTATTTTTCACTAAATCTGATCTAAAATCTCTGTTTACAATAATATCACCTCTAGCAGATAAAATGAATAACTATGATATCATAATTCTGGTTTGTCGTAATATTCTTAAAAATAAGGAGATATTTTATATATTTTTATAATTTAACTAATCTTTTATTATTTTATTAGTTTTTATTCTTATTATATAAAATATTAATTAATAATATACATGATATATTTAATTTACATTTGTAATATAATAAATGTATATAAATTATCAAAATTAATATTTATGCTTTTATATATAATCTTTAATAAACTAATTAATTCTATTAAATGTTATTCAAAAACTGTGTTGATAAATTTATGTATACTATAATTAATAGAAATTACTTTTTATATATAAATTTAGATTTAAATTCATATTTTTTTTTACTTCCAATTCTATTTTAATTTTATGATTATTTAACAGAAGATTTTCTTTTTTGCTACTATTATTGCAACTATTACTATTATTTTTCTAAATTTTTTAATTCCTTTTCTAGTTCTTATTACTTTCTAATTTCTGCTTAAATTAATATCTCCTAAACAGGTTCATTTATTAATTAAATTATAATTTCTTTTAATTATTTTAAATTTGGAAAAAGCTATAATAGGGGTTTTCTAGCTAAAGTTGATGAACTGGTTATTTAAAATTTTTTCTTTTGTCTAGTTGTTCCTGTTGTAACATTATTTTATAATTATTAATAGGTTTTCTCATCTTTAAATTAGTTAATTTTAATTACTATTATATTATTTATAAATAAATATGAGTACCTATTTATGATAGTGGTTAATTTATATTAGAGGATAAAAAAGTATCATTATTTTAACTTTAAATCATAGTTAACTCATTGTATTAATATTTCAAAGATTCGTTAAGAATATTAGAAGTATCGGCTATATCATTGTAATCATTATTTAACATTTCATCATTGGTTTCATTTTTTTCTAAAGCTTTGTTTCTTCCATTGTGTCTTTCGTTATATTTCCAATAAAGCTATTTTCATTATATTTCTATACTGAAGTATCATTCAAGGCTTTTAGTATTGTAGTTTAATTGTGAGTAGTCTCTTCATTTTCACTCACTTCCTATTGTATTTCATTTTAATATATATGATCTTCTAATTATAAGGACTCTGAATTCTTTGAAAAAATCTAGGCTCCTCTTCTTCTTCCCATAGATAAAAAAGTTCCCTTTTGGAATTTTATTGGATTGTTCATAAATATATATTTTTATTCAACTTAATCCTTATTTATTATGAGAAAAATATTTTTAAAAAATAAATAAAATTTATATTATTAATGATTACAATTAATTATGGAAGGGTATATATTTATGAAAAAATATTTTCTATTTTCATTTAAAGATTGAAATGATAGTCATTAAATTTAGATAATCCTTACTATATTCTAAATTTTTATATTATTTTATATGGAATATTTTCTTTTATTATAACATATTTATTAAATATTCCTAAGGTATCTTGCAAATGTCTTTTATCATTAGTATTGGTATATTAATAATTCATTTCCATATCCTTAAGATATCTTTTCTTACCCGCTTAATGAAATCTTTCATGGCAATAAATTAGTGATAAGCGGGAATACCTATAAAATTTAAATTTGTTGATATTTATAAGTATTTTACTTATATTTTTATTTTTATATATAAATTACCTTTCTACCTTCTTCATTCTCTAATTATATTTCTTTTGCATCATTATAAATTCTTTAATTTCTGACCTCATATATTTTTTAATTACTTAATATTTTTTAGCCTATATATAATCAGTTACTAAAGATATAGTTTTCTTTTAAAGAACTTATTTTGAAATAGCAAATGTTTCATGTTATAATAATTAATCTAATGCTACATCCCTGTTTATTTAATAAAAATATATATTAAATAACTTCATAATTAACAATATATTTTAGATTTACCACAAAATTCCAAAAATCTTGATGTTCTAATTTAATTATTTTATAATTTATTTCGTAAAATTTTAAATAAATGTGATTTTATTATAATAATCAATCAATGAATACTTAATAAACTATGCTTGAGTAAATTATGTTATTTACTTACAAAAATATTTATTGCTTTTTTTTAGATTCATATTTTAATATTTTATCTTTAATTATAATCCTTATTTTATACTAGTTTTAATTCTCTCACTTATAGTTTTTCCTTTGCATAGCACTTATTTTTCTCTATATAGTCTAAAAAACCACTACAACTGCAGTTTAGATAATTTTAAGGCAATTTATCTCATTCTATGACAAAAATACTAAAATTTTATTTATATTAAAAATAAAAATATTTGAAAACGGTGATACTTATTGTAATAATATAATTATAAAAATTACATATTAATTAACTAAAGAGATAAACAAAGAAAAGCTAAGAATCACCTTCCATTCTTTACATAATTTTGTCATTAAAGCTTTGTATTCTTACGAAAGTATAATTATTATATAAATTATTAATTAAATATAACTATTAATATATTTTAATTTATTATACCATACAGTATTCTATTCTCATTATTATATTCAGCGTTTCTTTCTTCTCTAGCTTTTTCTGATAATATCAATTTATTTTATTATGTTTTTTATTTAAGGTACATTTAGAAATGATATTTTCTTTATAAATGTGAAAACTCTTTCTAAATAAAAAACTATTCAATTAATTTTTTTTCTCGATATATAATTGTTTAATTTATATTATTTTTAATATGATTTTTTTATTTAGTAATTTCAACATTTTATATTTATGTCTACTACACAGATTCAGTATCAGTACTTTATTCATCAAAACTACTATTAATATTTTCGTTATCTTAAAATATTTATCTGTTATCCTTTATTAACTAGATATTTTATAAAGCATTTCGATGGATATATTATTTATTATTAGTATTACTTTCTAATTATTTATTTTTAGTATTATTAATATAAGACTATTTAATTCGAAATTCTGAATCAGGTATCTCATACCTTTCATTAAACCCACCAAAAAAAATAGAGAATGCAGATTAACATAAAGCAAATATACTAACATATATTTTATCCTTTGTTGATAATTCTCTTTTATTATATTAAAGCTATTTACAAAAAATAAAATAATTATATATTTAAATTATTTATTGATAGCTAATTACTTTAATTTCATTATCAAATACATTGAAAAAATAATCAAAGTTATCCCATGAAGGATTTTCTATTAAAGAAACAAACATTTCTAATTTACTGCCTTTTTCTAAATAAATAGAAAAATCTATAGGGTAAGATAATTACTTAATTTCTAAGGAAAAAAATTAAAATTAATAAGCACTATATTCTAACTTTTATTAAGTATTTATTTCAATATTTCCTTCGTAATTACTTGTAAAAACAAAATTATTAACCATTAATTAATATATAAAATTTTCATTTACTCTCTTATTTTCTTCATGCATTCATAAAATATTTTATTAAATTCTATATAATTTTTAGATTTATCTTCTTTTATATCCCATTTAACCATATTACCAAATGATTTATCAACTCTTTTTATATTTTCATAATATTTCAATATTTCTTTAACTTTTTCTTAACTTTTTGGTCTTTCATTAAGTAAAACTAAACAAAAATAATAAAAACTATACTAAATATGATAATTGAAATAAAAATACTCGTATTTTTTCTAAGTAAAACATCACCCTATTTTATAATTTAATCTAATGATTAGCTATTTTTCATATTATCATATCGAATATTTTTAATTTGAGGTAGAAAATTATTCATTCGTTCCAAATTTTATTTTCCATTTGCTAAAGATTACTTTTGTTTTATAGCTGGTTATTAATATTATTATTTTAATTTCAGTGTATTTTTCTATTTTTATTGATTACTTTACTTTGTTTCACATTAAAGAAATATTTGATTATTTAATTTATAAGATTTTAATATGGTTTTATATTTTTTTTTTTTTTTTTTCAGTATTCTCTCCATTTTTTAAGCTATTTTCATCAGAACTTTATTCCATAATCTCTATTGGTACTTTAGTAAATAAATCTTTATCATTTAAAGACTAAGCATCTTATTTCAATATTGATACTAATTTTTCCCTTTTTTCTGAAAATTCATTGAAATAATCTTTAAATGAAGAAAATTATTAAGTTATATATAGTATTTTTAATTAAGATTAATATATTTTAATACTTATTATATATTCTACCTTTCTAAGGATGCAAAGTATCTAATTACTCCTATATCTTTTACTATTTTTGTTCTAATCTAGGAAATACGGTTTATTTACTATACATAACTTATGAAATTAAAACTTAGGTCACAATAAAACTTTATTGTTATTTTTATTTATGTTATTTTTTTACTATATAATATATTATAAAATTCTTAATTTCTATATTAAATTTTATGTTGATTAGGTTTATAAATATAATAGGTATTAAACATTAGTTTAATATTTATATATTATAATAATATAAAATACATTTAATGAATATGTAAATATAATTAGTATAATTGAAGTTAAATATATAATGAGATATAAGTTTTAGTTGTGATACATAAGCTTATATTTCCTAATATTAATATCTTATATTAAAAATACATATTATTTTTATAATAATAAAATATACTATATTTCAATAAAGAAATTATAAGTTACTAAAATAATGGATTTATATTTTAGAAATCATATTTATTATGAATTTTATCTATTTAGTTAATGTATATATCATTCTATCATTCATTTCTTGAGCTTTTTTGAGGATAATTCTAATTTGAAATTTTTTTTTTATATAAATTCGTTTTTATTATAAATTGAGTGATAAATATATATTTTTTAATTATTTTGTATATTAACAAAAAAATTAAAGTATTAATATGCTTTTATATTAGTAAGTTTTATTATTATATTTTTCATAAACTCAAATATCTTTTATATAAAATTTCTATATATTATCCAATTAAATTAGCTATTTTAAATATATATTTCTGAACTTTGTATTATTATATATTTATTAAAGATCTTAAATAACTATTAAAATAATTATTTTATTAAAATGAAAAAATAACCAATATTTTATTTTTTGAATGTGGTTTTCTAAAAATGAGTTCATTAATCTTAATTTAATATATTAGCAAACAAATTTGATTTTATTAAATAAATTTGAATTTTAAATTACCTCAAAAATTTTAAATTAAATAATTAATATTAATAACTAAATGTTGTAATTAAATACAATAAAAAAAATTACAAATTTAATTAAAAAATAATCAATAAGACTATATTTAACTTTATTGATTGGGAGCTAAATATCATGTCCATTGGCTAGAAGTACTTGAGAGAAAGTTTTTAAAAGAAATAGTTTTTAATACATAATATTTCAATTCCACATTGATCAAAAGTTTAAATGATTTAAGAGGAGGCAATTATTAATCCATATTATATGTGAATATATTATCAAAAATGCATAGCTTCAAACAATGCAATAATAATAATTATCACTATAGGATTAATATTAAATCACTTTTGACACTAAAAATCTCAAGAGTCTAAGTCATCTAGTCAATTTCGGGCAAGAAATTTAAGCTAATCCCCACATTAGAGGCTTCATTGTTGAAAACTTTTTCTTTTCATATAAATTCAATTAGATAATAGTTGAAATCAAGATGCTAAATAAATTTTAAAAAATTTAACTGCATCAATATCTTTCTTTAAGAAAGATATTAAAAAATATTATCAAAAATTAAAAATTATAATTTTTAACTAAAATGATTAAAGAACATATTTAAAAAATAAAATGCTTTATAATTAAAATTAAATCTACAAACCATATAATATAATTTAAAAAACCAAAAATGCACTAATATTAAATTCAAATTAAAAATTAGAAAAGCTTTTATAATAACTATAATAAATATATATTAATATAACAATTAAAATATGAATACTACATTTAAGTATTATATATTATATTATATTACAGATACAATATTTAAAAATATAAAATATTAATAAAAAGCTAAATGGCTTTTTAATTTATTAATTAATTATATTTGCTCTAAAATATATTTAGAAAATTAATTATTATTATTAAAAATCAGTTCTTTAACTAGTTCATTATGAATATTTATTTTCTTTAACATTATAAAAATAAGTTAAGAAAAACTGTAAGGATGGATAATATTTAATAAACTATTTTAATTATTTTTAGTTATAATTGATCTATTAATTTAATAATTTAAATTTATTTGATAAATATTCATACTACATTATCTTATTATATATATAATACAGTAGTACATTAATATCAAAATAAAATATGTATTAATTATAAAGTTCCCAAAATATAAGATTATTATTATTTTGTTGTTTTTTCTTTATTATTTACTTATAAAAATACAAAAATATCTACTAGTTTTAAAAATAAGTTGAAATATTATTTATGTGATAATGAATATATTGGTAGTTATATGATACTTGAATATAATAATATTTAAAGAATGTTTTTTGGTCAATGGTTTAAAACAGACAGAATATTTAATAATTAAAGCAACATAATTATTTAGTTTGTTTATAAACTATATACTCAGTAATCATATTAAATAACAATTATAAACATAATATTGTGAAATAAAGAAGACGATAATCTCATAAATAAATACATATATTTATAAGAAAATAAAAATAAAAGAAATTAAGAAATTCAAATTTTCGAAACCCAAATATCTTAGTATATGGTAATAATAAAATAAAATTAAAAAATTACTTTAAAAGTTTAAGATTATTAATATTATTATTCATGTTATAATAATGCAATTTTAGAACTCAGAAACTCTTGTAAATCCGAAAGTGATTTTACTCATTACTAGATAACTTAACGAAATTTAGAGAAAATCGCCTGAAGGTATTTTCTATAATAATTTATAATTACAAAAAAAATTAATATATTGTTGATTAAACTAGGCATCAAAGTTCATATAAATGAAGCTGATATTCTAGATATTTAGGCAGACATAAGTGGACCTGGTAATTAAATAATAGGTTATAATTAGGTTGATTAGCATTATTTATAATAATGAAGATTTTAAAAACTAATTTCCCTAAATATAAAATTTATTTTATTTATAATAAAGAACTATAGATTAATTTTTTTATTTTATTTTGTAAAAAATAGAAGGAACTCCTTACAAAGGTGGTATTTTTAGATGTAAACTTTGTATTCCATGTGATTTTCCTAAATAACCACCTAAAGGTAAGTATATATGATATATAAAAATTATAATTATTAATTTATTACTCATTTAGGATTCTTTATTACAAAAATATTTCATCCTAATATATCTGAAAAAGGGGAGATATGTGTTAATACCCTTAAAAAGATTGGAATCCTATTAAATGGTCAATATATAATATTTGGAAGTAAAGTTTTTTTCTACTATATTATATTATAAAGATAACAAAATAAATTAAGAATGAATTATGCGGATAAAAAATAAATATCGTATTTCTTTATAAAATTTATATTATTATTAGAATAGACTCTAATTTGAAATAGTTAGTATAATACCTATTAAATAATAATAATAATTTTATTAAGGTAATAAAATGCTTATTAATTGCTCCGTTTCCTGAAAGTGCATTAAATGAAGATGCTGGGAAATTATTAATGGAAAATTATGATTAATATTTTAAACATGCTAAAATTATTACTGAAATATATGCCATTCCTAAATAAGAAAGAAAAATGGTAACAATATAAATATATATTATGAAAAATATTTATTATAATGATAATTTTTCGAAAAGGAAATATGTTCTGCTTAAAAACCTCCATTGATAGAAAATAATATTAATAATAGTAAGAATAATAACAAATATAAACGTCAAATTTTTAATCATAGTAAATTTCCTCTGTGTAATTGTAATATTAATAATAATAGCCAAATTTATTTTAATAAGTAGGTAGTATTTAATAAATTTCTTCGGGGTCTTTAAATAACTCTATTACTTTAAATAAATAATTTTCTCAAAATTAATAGCAAATGTGTTCCCCTTAGAAAGAAAATGAATAAAAAATGATTGAGGAACCATTTTAATTTAGCTTTGGAAATAATTCCTAATTCAGTTAATCAGTATTAATAAATATGAAATCATAAGCAAAGGAATTTAATAGCAATTTATTGTTGGAAAATAACTCTAACAGTCATTTTGATTCTTTATAAGCTTAGTTTTCAAATAGTTAATAGTCTTCTTAGTCGTAATCTTTGTAAGAGAATCCTTTGTACTAAAACTCTAATAATATAAGTTAAAATAATTTCATATGGTCTTCTTCAAGCAAAAAATAGAAAAATATACCATTTAATTTTTCTTTTACCACCAATTTTACAGTTCCTCTTTAACATTCCAATAGTTATTCTCATAGTTATTAAAACAATTCAAATAATTTTATGAATAGCAATAATATAGTTCCTGTAAACTAATAAATAAAAAAGGAAAATGAAAAAAAAAAATGGTTAAAAAGGATTTGAAAAAATTTTTTAAATAAAAAAAAACAAAGTAGGCTCATTTCTATTTGTATTGAAATTATAATACTTTTTCATATCAAAAAATCAAGTGTAGTGAATATAGAATATATAAAAAATTATCTTCAATTGACTAAATAAAGTAGATTATAAATATATACATAACTATATTATTATTTATTTATATCAATAATAGCTATGTTTTTAGAAAAAAATTATATTTTTTAATATTTCATTGTATAAAGAATTAAATATCAAATACAAATTTACTTTATATATTCTTAAATTTAAGTAAATTTTTATTTATTCTTATATATAAAAATCTGTAATGATATTATTTTTATAAAATTTAATCATATTAGTTAAATAAACATTAAATATAATAGTTATAAATAAAATTTATTTCTTTTAACCTAATGAGTAATAAAAACTATATTGATTATGATAAAATTTAAATATTTGTAAATTTATAATAAAATTGATTTTTAGCCAATCATATTAAATTTTATTAATAAAACTTAATAAAATTTTGGTATTATGAAGTATTTTAGAATAAATTAATATATAGAATTTAAGCATCTATTAAAGTAATAAATTATAATATAATTCAATGCTTATATATATTTTGTATTTAATTTCCCTTATTAGATTAGTTAATTAATTACCATACTAAGCTATATTATAACTCATATAAAAATTATGAATTATATTTTTAAATGCATTATAAAAATAAAAGTAAATTTAAATTAATATTTTAAAATGTAGAATATATATGTATAAAACATATAATATTTAAAATTTATATATTTATTAAATTATAATTTATAAAACTAAATAAAGATAGAAAACACATTAAATGCTTTATTTTAATAAATATTAGATACATGGATTTTTTTATTTTTTTATTTTTGTTAATTTATTCTATATAAGATTACAAGGAAAAAATAAAATACTTACATTAATCAAGCATTAAATTTTATTTCCTAATTATAAAAATATATTATTTACGCTTCAAATACAATTTTATTTATCAATAAAAAATATAAAAAAACTTGTTTGAAAATAAAACACACTTTATCTAAATAAAAAAAAAATTCACTTAAAATACCCATATATCACAAATCATTGTCTAATAAAAACATAAAATGTCATACAACTACGGTTCTCCCGCTAAAGGAAGATAAGGATCTCCTCTCCATCATATGAAAAGTCCTTAATATCCCAATAGAAGCACTTCTTAAACTTCCAATTAAGTAACCACAAAAAAAGTCCCTACTTCAACAGATTATCCTCTTGAATAATCTTTAATGGGAGAAGTTGATATCAGATAAAGAAATCAAATGTTGGAATAACAATTAAAGTATGCCAATACCGAATTAGACGCTTTAAAATAATCAGGAAAAGTAAAAATCATATATTTAATATTAATATAAATAACCTAATATAAGAATATAAAATAATAATTTAAAAGAAAAATAAATATTAATAAATATATATATATTTAAAAATAAATTCAATATATATTTAATATAATCCCTATATTAATTATTAAATTTATTAGAAAACAAGAGACCTAGATTCTAGAATTGACTAAGTTTTGAAATAAAATGCTCAATTAATGTCAGAAAATGACAATATATAAAAATAATTCTCTCAAAAGAAAACTGAAGTGGAAATATGGAAAAATAAATACGAAACTTAAATGAACTCCCTCTTGTAATTGAAAGCTAACTATGAAATGGATATCCAAAGAATGCAAAAAGAGAATGAAAACAGCATTTAAAATATTTCAAAATTATCAAACAGTAAAAATAAGGAGACTGAAGCTCTTAAGTAATCCATGTAACAAGAAGGAAGAGAAAGAATTGAATTCATCAAATAAACCCATGCTAAAAATGCTGCTCTTTATGAAGAACAACTAAGAAAAATGAAAGATATTATTGAAGATAGGGAAAAAGAAATTTAAGAGCTTTCTCTCAAACTTAACAATGTTAGAAATACAATGGAAACTGAAAACCTCAGAATTAATGAAGATAGAGACCAATTAAGACTCAGAATTTAATCACTAGAACTCAAAAACTCCTAAGACCTTGAAGAGTAAAAGTATTAACTTGATGAATTATATGAGGGTCAAAGACTGACAATGAAAAAACTCCATGATAATGAAATTGAAGTTTTATAAGATGAGTGCAACAAAATTAGAAACTTATTGAACATTAAAAATGAAGAAATACAAGCCCTCATGAACCAAAATAAATGGTAAAGACAAAATACTGATAGTGAAACAGAAGAATTAAAAATTCTTGTGTAAAACCTCTAAGACAAAATAGCTGAAATTAACAGAGAAAAAGAAGAAGAAATCAATGATACCAAAGAAAAACTTGCTACTCTTCACATCACTGATATTCAAGAAATCAAGCTAAGAAATGAAAATCTTGTAGATCACTTGACCGGAGAAAACTAAAAACTCAAAGACTTACTATCAAAAAAAGCTGAAGAACTAGATAATTAAATCAGAGAAAAATTAGAACAAAGAGAAGCTTACAACTCTGAAGTTGACAGAGTTAAAGGAGAACTTGACAAATAAAGACTCTAAATCTTAGTCTTATAAGAAGAAACCAAAAAAGAGCAAGATGGTGCTACCTAACATTTATAAGAAGTCTAATAAGCTCATGAAGACCATTCAAACCAATTAGAAGTAAATTTAAAATTGAATTAATGAAATAATAATTTTAATAATTATTTTATTTTAAGGGACAAATCAAATTCTTAGAAAAAGAAATTGATGCTTTGAAAGGATTAATTGTTAAAAAGAACAACGACACCGATAGACATATCTCCAGAAGTAACACTATTTAAACTAATATGGACGATGACATCAGACTTCTTAGAAGAGAAAATGATGAATGGAAACAAAACTATCAAAACATGGAATATGAAAAAGAAAAACTAATCGAAGAATACAAATAAAAACTTAAAATGTAAGAGGCAGTCAATACTGATAACAGAAGAAAATTAGAAGCCAGAATTGATTACATGGAATCTGAATTATAAAAAGCTGAGGGTAAAATACAAATTTATATATAAAACATAATAATAAAAATAATTTTTTAAATTTTTTTGTAATAGAAGCCTTAAACCTTAAATAATAAGAAAACCATAACAATATATAATTGAAAACCTAAGCAGAAAATGACATTAGAAAATTGAAATAAGAAATCTAACAACTGAAAGAATAAGTTTTATACATTGAAAAATTAAAAAGTAAAGAACTTGAAGAATAAAGAGTCAGAATCGAAGCTTCAAATGAGAATTCTATACAAATTATTAAAAATTCTCACCAAAATCAATAAATGGTTTTAGAACAAGAAATAGAAAATCTTAAGAGATACTTGGTAAATATGATATTATTATTAATAAAAATTTAATAATTTTTAATTAAACTAATAGAACTAAAAAGACGTAGAAATTTAAGATATGATCTAAAAATACGAAACTTTAGAAACTGCTTTTACTGAATTCTAAGCAAGCTAAGACAAATTATCTGATTACGAAAAGAAATTGTAATTGCTTGGAAGTGAAATTGTAACTACTAAAAACTTATATGATGTTTTTGTCAAAACTAAATCTAGATTTGCTAAAAAATCTTCACCCGAAAAATAATAATAATAATCACCCTACAAATATTGATTAAATATATATGATTGGATGGTAAGTAAAATGATATATATAAGTATAATAAAAATATATTATTAATATTAAAAATACAAAAAATAACAACATTTTTTTAATTATTTTTATTTCTAAATGAGTTTTTATAGTAGTTTGTATATATTTATAGTAGTTATATATATATATGTATCAGTTTAGTGTTTTATTTTTTTTATACTTTTAATAATTTTATAAATTGATAATTACATATAAGTTTTGCTTTATTTATAAAATAAAATACTAATAAATACTAATTTTGTTTATCTACTGTATAAAAAAAAAATATTTAGAAATTATATAATTTTGGAGAATGGATGATTTTTCTAAAAAAAGATTTGATAATGACACTGATTAACAATATTTAAATTTGCATGATTAATATATGAAAGATCTTAATTGTAATTCAGAATATTAAATATAAGTCTTAATATAGAAACATTAATGAATGTTATATTGAAACATTTGAATTTTAATAGAAAGATTGGCAGCTAGAAAATCAACTGGATTAGTAGATGAAGCCCTTGATTTGAGTTTGGTAGAGACCTAAGAAGATAAAAAAAAGTTAGCTGAGTATAGGTCTAAGGGGGCTACTTAATTATGGGTGAATTTAATTAATACATTTCTTAAATAATTATAATTTATTTTCGATATATTAAAACAATATTAATAAATATTAAATAGGGGATTGTTTTATTTGGAATTACTAATTCTGCCATTATATACCCTTATTCTGTTAAATTAATCAAAAAAGTATTTAGACTAAAAGGATTTTGGAATATTAATTTTGTAATAACATTTAATATTAATAATTAATGTTTTAATATCCCTTTTTCATAAATATTAAAAGGCTGTTTTACCAATTATTGCGAATTGGAATGCTATTTCGCTTGGGATAATCCATGGTTTAATCGCTCACTACCAACTTAAACAGAATTATCCAGAAACTAGTATCAATTTTTAGTGAAATAACTTGATATAATATAATTTATAAAGTTAATTTTAAAAAATAATTTAAAAAGTTAATATAATATTTATATTTAATAATTTACTTATAAGCTAAACTTATTATACTAATTAATTAAATAGTATAGGGTTTTTATATTAAAAATTAAGCTTGTCAGATTATTTAATTCAAAATTTACCAACAATCAAAAATTATAAAATAATATTTATAGTAAATTTATCATAAAGTAAAATGAGAGTATATAAAATAGTATATACATAATTTTAAAATTTTATAAAATTTATAATTTCACTCATCCCATAATGATATCATTTTTTAATTAAGTAAGTAATTAGTAAAATAGATTTGTTTAATTTCAAATTTTTTAATTTATTATTCAATAAAGATCTAATTCTTCATCAAATTCATCATCAGAAATAAGTTCATTTATCTAAAAATAATATTACTCCTAAGTTTGATGATTCTGGATTTGTTATTTTTTTTGATCTTCTGCATATTCTTGGACAATAGCAGGATTTTTTACTCTTCTTTAAGGTAGTTAATTTCTTTATAGTTTATCTTATTTAGCTTATTCTTTTTTTTTAAATAAACAAAACTTATAAAATTTGAATTTCTTTCAATAGATTTGGGATCTATTAATCCTTATTCATACAGCTTTTCAATTCTATTTCTGATAAGTACTTAATCATACAAATAAGATTTTTGTTTGAAATCCTTTTAATCTACCAAATTTAATTCATCTTAAAAGTTATTTCTGAAATAATCATCAGTATAGTATTTTGATTTATAATACCATAAAAGGCCAACAGGAATAAACCAAAATTTGGAAAAATAGTTCATAGAGTATTGTTTGACAAGAATTTTGCTATTTCCAACTTTAAATGCACTACTTATTGTATAAATTCCCAAATAGAAAATAGAAAGAACTCCAAATGATTAAGGGATGAGTGAAAAATGACTTATATTTTTTATTTCTTTTGATTTTTTCTTCCATTCTTCATCATCTTGATATAGAACATACGGGTTTGTTTTAAGTATGTGTTTTACTAGTTTTATATTTTGTTATTCAGGTTAAACTTTTGGAAGTAAAGGGAAATTATTTGCTATAAATAATTTAATTTTTGAAAATTAATCTTTATTTAAATTTTAGAAAAATCCTTATTTCTCCCATTTACTAAACTATTCATCACTAGTTTTATCTTATATCTTTTGTCCAGAAAAATTCATTTTTTATTTAATTTTTTAAATTTCTATTTTTTTTATTATTATTATGTTTTATTTTTAAAGTAAATAATTTATATAGTTATTTGTTTTTATTTTACTTTTTCTTTAATTCCTTAATATAAAGTTGTGTTTATATGTTTGGGGGGTTTTTTACGTACGTATATATTTTCACTAATTTTACTATTATTACTTATTAAGTAAATTATTGATATGTTACGCTAATAAGATCAAAAGTAATTAATATTTATTGCTAAGATAGCTACTTTTTGTAAAAATATATATTATAAATTCATGTATGAAACCATTTTTTATTAAAATTAAAAAAACGGAAAGTTAAATAGAACTAATATAATTTAATCTTAAAAAATTAAAAGTAAACATAATATGTCTTAAAGACTGACTGACTAATTGAATATATAATTATTAATTTAATTTATTATGGAAATAAAAATATATATTTATAATATATTCTACTATAGTTAAGAAGTCTATATAGATTTTGAAAATATCATATATTAAAATAAAGTATACGTTGTGTTTATATATGTTGAAAAAATTATTTTAGCAGTTATTTTAGTCATAGAATTCTAAATGAATTTTTTTTTTTCTAAGTTTATAATTTATGAGATTTCTTATAATTTTTTATTTTATGATGATTATATTAATGAGCATATTTATAAATATGATATTAATTTATACATTTCATTTGGAATATTATTATCAATTATTTTAATATTATCTATAATTCAATTTATTTTTCTTTCTTCTAATCTTCTTTTCTATCTTATTATTTTGATTGAGGGCAATTAGTATCCTTGCATAATTCTGTCAGTTAGATTAGCAAGGTTTACTTCTGGATGTATCCCATTATGCATAATAATTTATATGTTAGTTTTTTATTGAGAAATTTATGAAATGATATAATTTATAATAAAAATAATAGTTTTAAAATATAGAAGAAAATTAAAACAATGAAAATAATTTATAATAATAAATTATTATTTTTAAGAAAATTTATACATAGTCTTATTTTTATTTAATAATTTATATAAAAAATATAATTTATAATTCTTATTATATCATTATTAACTTTTAAATTTATGGGAAATTTATGTTGGATCAGCTTTAATGTCAGGGAAAAGAATAGATTTTTCTAATTTTGCTGCTAAATCATCCATTTTTTATTCTAAATTATATTCATTCGCACCTGCACATAAAATATCGTTTGAAATATTACTAGCTTATCCAGCGGGAATAGTATATTTTCCAATGAAATCATGTTTATATTCAAATCTTAATTTATCATAATCAGCTCTCTTTTTTACGGATATAGATTCATCAGGAGGATTAAATGTTTCAACCAAGTTAACAAATTGATTATTTAATTCTTCAACCATTTACTGCATTATTTCTTCTGGTTTGGGAGGGATCTTAGGAGGAGCTGTTTCATTAACAACTGGCTTTTATGGTTCAGTTTGCGGTGCTTATTGCCTTTATAGCTAAGTTCTTTTAACTCCTCTAAAATTAAAAAATTAATATATTAAAGTAAACCTAATATATTTGTTTTAGTTATTTTACTTTTAAGATGTCAAAAATCTTTTAAGAGGAGCTAATTCTTATTATTAAATAGAATATTAACTTAAAATTGTGACAAAATAATATTGCAATTCCTTCAATCTTTAAGTTACAAATTATTAATCCGTTGTTCCGAACCATTTTTTCTTAGGAAAATTAGGCAGTTTATCTTCCAAACCAAAAGTAAGTACAAGTTCTTTGTGTAATTCTCTTATTACTTTATATCTCTATTATTAAGTATATTAAACCTCATTTTCTCTATCAATCAATTTAATTGTATAAAAAATAGTCCCTTCTTTATTAAGAGGATCCTTTACTTGAATTTCTAATTTTTTATTCTAATTTAAACTATTCATATTAAATTTGTTTGAGCTATAATTTATAGCTATTTAAAATTATTTATTATTTTATATTTATTTATTGGATGTTAATATGATAGTGTATTTATTTTATAATAAATTAAAATACAAATTATTGAAGGCTGAATGATTTATAAATTATTCTTGTTTTTAGATATTTTTAAAAAAAGCAATAGAATATGTGTTATCTTGAGACTAAATAATTATTCTTACTATGATAATATTATATAGAAAATATACTATAAATATTCTTTATATAAATAATTTTAATAGGATTGGTAAACAATTGTATGATATTTGTTATACCTCTATAACCAGTAATTCTATAGTTTTTAAAAAGTACTATAAAAAAATAAATCTATTAGAGGAAATAATGTATAAATTTAATAATTATTATGATTATAAATACTTTATTTAGTTTTTCAATTGATTTTAAATGATTTGAAAATTTATAAACTTTTAGCAAAGTCAGTATTTTCAAGTTCTTTAAGTTTTTCATTAATTTATTCTTATTTGAGTCTCTATTTAAATATAGCATTATAATTAGTTTTGAAAGCCTTTAATTCTGTTCCTGCTTTATCTATTCTTACAGGTTTGGATAGTTACCAATCAGATACGCCATTAAACTTGGTTCTTTTTAGTTTTAATTATTGAAATTTATATGAAATAAATTTTTTATTTAATTATTTTTTATTTATAAATACCTTGTTTCAGTTTTAGGCACTTACTAGGCTTACCATCTAGAATAAAGACTTCTTAAACAAGATAATACAAGTTCTTAAAATTCAAGTTCGTCATTTAATTCAATCCAATTATCTAAAAATAATTTAGCCAAATCTGTAAGAGGTTTAGAGAAATCAAGCTAGAAATAAGAATTATGGATAAATATTTAAGTATTTTAATATAATTTTTCTAAATTCCAAATGCAACTTACTTCAGAACATTTTTTGTATTTGAAAACATTATTTTAGGGTTTCAAATCTTTTTGTAAATATCCATAAAATGAAGAATACATACTTGTTGTTTAGGTTTATCGATACATTTCTTCAGCTTTTTTGTAACTTTTTTTTTATTTATGAATTTATTAGAATACACCATATAATTAAAATAAAGTTTATAAATATTTTTAAAAAAATAATTACTCAAATTCCTATTATTAATGAATTGTTTATAATTAGACAGAAGGGGGTTTAGCTCTATAAAAATAAAATTAGTTATAATAAATTTTCTTAATTTTGGTTAATTAGGATTACAGCATGAATATAAACAGTTGTATTGATTACTCAATTATAAAATATTGAAAAATATCTTCAAATATATTAAAAAATAGATTAAAATCTAAAAAATTTTCTTAATAATAAAAGTGCTGTGATATAATGAATTGTTTGTAAGCAAGTTCCAGTTATTGAAAGATTAATACCTAAATTTCTTTCTTCCTTTGTTTTTATATATAGCCCCTATTAGTTGCAATCCTCTTGCTTCTTTTTCATTTGCACTTTAAATCCAATCAGAATAAAATTTAATATAGTCTGGTCTAATTATTTGAGTCAAAATTCTATCTGGTATGATGCTTAAAGAATTAGTAGATTGTTCCATAAATTATGTATTTTTTTAGTTTTATTGTTATGTTATTTTTTATTCGGTGATTTATTGCTATATATTTTAATATTATATGACTTATTAGATTAAATATTTATAAGGTTTATTTGGGTGTGTAATGCTAATTTTTCCTAAAAGAAAAAAAAAAATAGAGAGTTTTATTATGTTATTTCCAAGGTACAATAAATAAAAAGATACATAAATTAGAAATATTAAAATCATTTAATAAATTATAACTAATAATAATAGTTAAATATATTTGTATTATTTTCAATTGAACATTTTTAATTTTATTTTTCCTTTATCTTGCTATTGGTTCTATTCTTATTTTTTCTATTCTATCAATTTCTATTATTATTGTTATATAATTCTAGGGTCTTGTTTAAGAATATTACTTATAACTAGTTTTAGTTTCGGGCTAAAATTAATACAGAGTTTTTATAAATCTTATATCTCTATTAAATTTACGACTTTTTTCAACATTTAGTTGCATAGATTGAAAACTTCTTAGTTTTCAGGTATATTAAAAACTCTATCAATGAATAATAAAGCTATTCTGAATATTGTTTCAAAGTAATCTAATTTTTAGTTATAATTTCCTAAGACAAATAGAAGAAGCTGATATTTTAGTATGTCTAGGAGTGTTTCTTTTTATTATTACTGTAATTTTCCTTATTAGCTCTCATCTTTTAAATGAGATTAAACTTCTACAAAGAAACGGTTTACTAAAACTTAAGTTCCAGACACTATTCTAGTGAAAACAATATTTTATTCTTGCATCTCCTTTCTTATTTATATTATAAATTTATGAAGGTATTTTTAATACAAAATATTTAAAGCAAATTAATTCAAATGGTTAATGGTAGACACTAAATCCTAACATTCCTACATTATTTAGAATTTTTCAGATAATATATAATTATTGAGAACAAAAGTGGCCAAACATAACTTATGTATGCTTTAATAGGCTTATTCTTCTTAGAGTTGAGATTCCTATTTACAGGTTTTAGAAAGAGTTTCACCAATAATACCAATTAACAAAAATATCAACTTTTCTTTTTCTTAAATAGAATTTTATAAATGTTCATCCTCATCAAATTAATTTTTTAATAGTTTTTCTATTAATTAAACGAATTAATATGAATCCAAGTAAATTAGTGCGTCTTAAAATATCAAAAAAGAGCCAAAGAAATTTCATTAAAATCCTACTCATTTTACAATTTTTGTTACAATTTGAGACCAACAGTAGCTAAAAATATTTATTTTTCTTTAGAATAATCTTAATTTTATTTTCTTAAAACCAAGATATTAGAATGATATCTAAACATAATTGCATCAATAAGAGATGATTTTAGAGCAATATTTTTTTAAACTAGCAATTTAGATATTTACAAACTTTTAACATCAAAGTCACTAAGACTATAGCTTAGATAGTTTTCTAACAATTATTATAAAAGTTATATATCTTCTTCATTTATATTTACTGAGGGATTTTTTAATATTTAGATTACTATATCTAAAACCTATAAAATTAGTAATTTTAAATTTTTTAATTAAATATAAAATAATTAAATTATAAATAATTACTTTAAGTTTGATGTTAAAATTATCCAGTAAAGTTAAATCTTATAGTCTATTTGTGAGCTTCTTTAAATATAAATCTTCCTTTTGACATGTAGAATTAGCACTTAATAAATATAACAACAGTTATAAACTACTATTAAGGATAGTGTCATTTGATTTCAATTTTTATTAATTTTGTTAAATTTAATTATAATCAACTAAAAATTTAAAAAAAAAATATTATATCGAAATTTTTTAAATAATAAATTTGAATTATAATATTTACCATAATCTGACTCTTTAAAATTAGAAGTAATATTTATTAATTAAACATAAAAATTAACAAGATGACTTGAACTATCAAACATTAATTTTTCATTATAGGAAGTTCTCCAACCATTTGAGACAAATAAAAAATCTGTAAAATGCTATATCTACTTTTTCCCTAAGGTTATTATAACAATACTATCTTAGATCAGCCCAGCCATATTCTACTCCAATAATTTTAAATCTCTAATGAAAAAAATATTTGTTAGTTTTTCTATGTGAAAGGAGATAATTATTTTTACTGTGGTTAAAATATATCATCTATTTAATTTTTAATTGATTGGCTTTAACTTTATTAAGGAAAGTGTTTCAGTATAAACTAGTAAACTTTGTTAATACATAAAATCCTTTGTAGATGCAAGCTAACCATTGCTCTTTCTGAGAAAAAGAGTGAAGGTGACACTAATTAATTAATTTATTCATTATTTATGTAAATAAGAAATGTATAATTATTAAATTTATTTACATTTTAAGTTATTTCTTAGAGATTTAAACAGGAGAGATAATAATATTTTTAATTAGTTCATATCTGACAATATGTATTTGAAATACTTTCTTATTAGTTTGAATAAGTAGACATTAATTTCAGGCAAATTTTAATCATGATTTTTTAAATTTGAAGTAATAACAGCATCCAACTAAGCTGCAAATTCTTTAGCCATAAGTCCTTGGTCTTCTTCTTAAATCAAATAATTAGGTGTACCTACTAATTTAGAACCATTTTCTTTATAATATTTTATATCTTTTATAAAATAAAAAAGTGATTTTAATGCTGGAATCCTCAATTCTTCTTATTAAACTGCACAAAGTTTAAATAATTAGTTTATCCAAAAACTAATTTCTTCTTTTCTTTTATAATTATCATTCATTTCTTATAGGATCTTTTGTAAATTTGTAAGAATATGTTGATTTAAATTACTAATAAATAAAAGTGAATAATTATGTATTTAATTACACTAAGCACTTAACTTGTCATTAATGGAATTTAATGAGATAGAAATAATTTGAATTTAAATGTAATGTTTATTTTATTATATAAGCTGGGTTTGGATATAGGTTTTGCTTCTTATTCTTTTTCTTCTTTTCGTTATTTTATTTTTCTTCCTCACCTTCTCCATCACCTTCTTCTTCATTATAGGTTTGAGCTTCAAATTCATTAGCATATAGTATTCTTGAATATTCTTTAATCTTATTTATTATTTATTATTTTCTATGTATATTTATATACAAAAATTTAGTTAATATTCTACCGATTCCTTAATTTCTTATATAGTTATTCCATTTGGTTTCTCAATCACATCTATAATTGATTCTAACATTTGTTAAATCAGATCATGTTTTCCTTTATCAGTACAGTAAGCAATATTTAGTTTTTTATATAGTATTGTTTATAATTCCTGTAGGGAGAATAGGGTATATTTTTTTCTTGTACCAAAATTTTAACATTATGTAAAAACTTTAGTTGTCTATTAAAATAAATATAAACAAATAATTATATAAAAATAAAATCTATTAACTGTTCATATTTTATTACCTATTTTTTGGAAAGGTATGTAGTTAATTTATGTTTTTTTCTACAGCTTAAAAAGCTAAAGATTCAAGTTTAATAGTTTTAAAAAGTGATGAATATAAAATTTTAAGGTTGATTTTCAAGATATTATATTCATCAAACATAGTATTCGTATGCATGATTTCCCATACAATGTAGTGTAATTAGCTCGAAACAAGATTTTTTTCTGTCAATATTTGCCTATTTTTTTAGGCCAAATGTAAAAATGTCTCCAGCATTTGAATAAATAAATATTAGTATATTTAATTTTATTGGGATAATAAATGCAATGACAAAAATAAGAAAGTAGCTTGCAAGTGATTTAAGGCATGTATCCCATGTTTTTTTAAAGATATATGAAGTGTATATACAATCCAATGCAATATTGAGGGATCATTAGAAGAACTTCCTTTTTACAATATATTGGTTATTTGCAAATAATTATCTTTTACATCCTCATATGAATTATGTTTGCATATTAATCCTAGCGTTGCTATTAGTGTTGCTACATTTTCTGTTTTTTATATTCCTTCAAATATGGGTCTAGTAAATAAGAGATATATATAATTAATTATTAAATTATAAATCATATTTAAAAGAATAGATCTCATTTAATAATTACTTAAAATATATTTCTTTTGTAAAATTATTTGATTTGATTGTTAACAGTTTAGAATAAAACTGAGATGTCAATGTTCTCACTATTTCATTATTAACACTCCATGTTAATTTAGCCATCTCCTAGAGAGATATTATAATTTCAGATTCTATATCTTTTATATGACCTCTATCTTACTCTTCTTGTAATGTTTTAGCAATCAAAAATCCTAGTAAAACATATGGTATTATTTTTATATGCTTGTTCACCTATTAAAATATAATTAATTATTATCAAAATATATAAAATTTATTAGATAGATCTTTGTTAATTACAAAATCTTTTGTTGCCATTATGGTGGATAAATTTCCTGTCAAATATTTCAGTAGATTAAGTTTATTTTTTGGAGTAAAATAAATACTTGAAATTATTTTTGTTATATATTCTAATTCAAGGAAATTAAGAATAGTAGGTAAGTTATATAGCTCTTTTTGACTCAATATAATATTATCATAATTTACAATATTATCATCCATTTTTTCAATAGCTAATTTATTTTATAATTTTTTTTAGCTAAATAGATTTAATTTATTATATGCGCACCTTCCTCCTTTTTGGTTAGCTATAATTAATTGTAATTTAAACAAAATTAAATAGGGTTTTATTTAAGAAATAAAAATACCTATAAACAAATCATCTTAAGAAATATAATATTTTAAACATGAAGTAAAATCTTAAGAAAATATCATATAAATATCTTCAATTGAAGTTTGCACAAAACTATTTATTTTTGAACTATAAAATTTAGGAGATATTTTGTTTAAAGACTTAAAAAGATCTATTTTGGCTAAAATATAGTCATCATTTTATCTATATTAAGATTTTGCCATTGGTTAAAGATATTCTTCATAAAAGTTATTAAGTAAGCTTGATAAATATTTGCAAATATTTTCATCCAAATGAGAATGGTGAGACTTTATGAATTCATATATTCCTCTCATAGCCTATTTAATTCGAAAATTAAATCTATAATTTTTTTAAATAATTAAAAATTTACTTATCTTTTCATATTAATTTCTAGTAATGATAAGTGATTATTTTCAGTGAAATGTCTTTTTGACCCTAATGTATGAGAAAATATATCAAAAATTTCTGTAGTTTTATTTTTAAACCAGGTAGCATCTAAATTAATTATAGAGTTTAAAAGTATCCAAGCAATCTAGCTTTTTATTTATATAACCTAATATAAAGCAATTTATTTTTTATTT
This sequence comes from Miamiensis avidus, assembly GCA_037039885.1. Lineage (NCBI taxonomy): Eukaryota > Ciliophora > Oligohymenophorea > Philasterida > Glauconematidae > Miamiensis > Miamiensis avidus. The sequence continues at coordinate 64,147 of JAWVGU010000056.1, forward strand.
TTATATAATTTATTATTATTTATTAAGTTATACCTATAAAGTCATATTAGAATTAGCTTCTTTATTATTTAAAAGTAACTCGTCAGATTTCAGCATATTTTTCCCTGTCTCAAACATATTTGAAGCTATATCAAAAGGAATTGAATGAATTTCTTGATTAATACTTTAGATATTTATTCCTAAACTGATTGCATTTCCTAGCATAGCTTTAACAGTACTAATAGCTTATTAAGAGTATACATTATTTTCTTTTTATGATTCTAATTCAGCCAGTTTCATTGTTGTAATATTTATTTAAAAGCTAATACTTGCAGCTTAATTTTTAGGATTCGAGGTAAAATATCTTTTAATAATATGGGCTACTAATAAATTAATCTATTTATCTCCTAATTCAAAAAGTGGTGTTAAAGGCTCCACTAATTAGTTTATATTAGTAATTTTAGACAAAATTTCCAACCCAAGTAAATTTACTGTTTCATACATATTTCTTAATACTAAAATTAATTAATGATAAACAGCTCTATATCCTTTATTTCCTTTATCTTAATTATTTTTATCCAACTAAATAAAAAAAATTGAGAAAAATCTATTTAAGATATATATAATTTATATTATAAAAGTACAGTTTGTTTCATTGCCTTCCCAAAATGAATACATTTTTATTTTAAATAATCAAATATCTCCTGTAAATTATTTATTGACATCGTGTCAATAATTTTTCTCATGAATTTACTTGATATATCTCTAAATAAGCAAACTCCCGAATCACTTTAAAATATTGTCTACATTTATATATTATATTTTATTAATTTTGCTGTATGGATATTAGTTTCTTTTAAATTACCTTTTAAATACTATTTAACATTAATTCACATATATTAGTAGCAAAAGCAATTGTAACTTGTCGATCTGATTCCACTATCATAGTAAAAAATATTTCTAAAATATTCTCCCTGATACTAGGATCTATGTAGAAGTTTATTAATTATATTTTTATAATAATATTAAAATCTAAAAAGATATACGCTTATCGATATGTATACTAAATAGGTGCAATAGTCCTTTAAATATATCAATTTAAGATGGTTTCTCTACTTGTATTTCATTTGCTTTTTAGCCCTGATTTTCTTTTTTTACCTTTTTTTATTTTTATAACTATATATGCTTTTCCAAATTTTCAGCCAAGTATTTTGTTAAAAGTTATTATATAGCTTTAATTAGGTTTTTTCTTAGTTCCCAATTTTAATCAGAGTCTTCTAAAAGCTAACGTGTACAATAAAGAATAGAGTTAATTAATAATATTTAATGATTAAATATTTTATATTTTACTTTAATGCAGACAGCATGAATATTTTCATAAACTCCGGCTAAAAATGCTCCATTTATTTATATTATAAATGATTATAGAGTTTTAGCAGCTTAAGCTCTTAGTTCTACTGATTTTTCCTATATAAATTATTTAATATATATATATATTTAAACAAATATTAAGAAACTGAGAAAATATTATACATTTTAAAGAAATTTTAAAATATATTTGCAACTATCTTTTTTATTATCATAATTAGAATTCACTTATTCTTAAATTAGAAGATCTAAAATTTGCATTGTTCTTATTCTAAAACTAATCTCATTGCATTATTTTTACTGTTTTATTATAAACTAGAAAATCTTTATATAAATATTAATAATAATAAATATGTTATTGAAAAATTTATATATTAATTTATTGAGATATTTTTACATCTTATAATACTGGAAATGATATCATTCTCATATATTCTTATTAAATAATAAGCTGTTGAATTACAGGTAATTATAGCCTTATTCATTTAAAAACATTATACATACTTTATATTTTTAATTTACTTAAAAAATTACGTTTTAGCTATAGGTTTCTTATTATTGAGTTAAACTATCTCAAAAGTTTTATTAACATACATTGAATCGATATTTATAAATGATACAATCATTCGCACTAAAGCCCTTGCAAATAAATCTTCTGAAACATACTCTTAATATGTAAAAAATATAGCCTTTTATAGCATTTCATAAATTATTTCTTTATTTTCATCCATTTCTTTCTAAAAAAATAATAATAATTAAATTAATATAAATTGTTATTTAATTGATTATAATTACTTTAATAGTATCAGCTTTTTTATCTACATGAGTAGCTAACGATTAATACAACTCGAAAATTTTATTAAAATGACCTATCTACTAGGATTTGTCATTTGGAATATTTTATTTTGTAAGTCTTTCTTGAATGTTTAAAATTGCTTATTTCATTGAATTGTGAAAAAAATAACTCGAATTAATTAACTTATTTTATTATTTTGCAATTCAATTAAAATTGCAGAATATATTAAATATATAATAATAAACAAATAAGCAATGTCATATATATTAATTAATTAGATGTTTATCACTATTTTTTGATGTAATTATAAAAAAATATTAAAATATAAAAATAGTAAGTATTATTATAATAATAAAAAAATGAACATCAATAATAATAATAAAAAGTTGAAAAATAGTAGATATATATTTAGTTCTTATAATTTATTAATTATTTCTGTTATTCTTCCATACTATCATTGAATATAAACACCCTTTTTTTAAATTTACATAATTACTTAACTAAGTAAGTAGGTATTATTAATTTTGTAGATATTATTAATTTTTTTTTTTTTGAGAAAAAAATACACATTCCCTTTTTATTTTATTTAAATTGTTTTTTATTAGAAAACAAATATTATAAATAGTATTTTAAAAGTATATAATATTTAAATTATTAATAAAATTTCAGTAGGTAAAAAATAAAAGAAAATCATTTATAATAAAATAAAAAATAGGCTAAATCATAAGTTTAAATAATTTAAATTGAAATGAAAAATACGATATATAGCTCTTCTAATCCTCCTCCATATTCATAATTGCTCAGCCCAACTAGTCCTAAGAATTTATTTGAAACATATGAAACTCATAAAATCTTAAAGCCATCATAGACATAATAATAAGAAGATTTTGATTAATTAAGTGACTCTCCATCTGAAAAAGCAGCTAGGCTAAAAAAAATTAATTAAAACTACGATGTTAAATCAGTATCTAAACCAAATATATTTTTGACAATCTAGTAATTACTTTAATCAATATACATATATATGATAATTTTTTTTAAAAGTTAATTTTATTCAAATTAGGCATTTAATCCTTTGAAACCAGGAAACAAGACTAGTCGAGAATAGCATAAAGAAAGTAAAGTTAAGTTTTTAACAGAATCTGGAGAGGATCAACAATAGTAAGAATAACAAGATTTATAAATTCAAAGTCCTAAATATATAGATACATAACAATTATCTGTAAAATATATAAGTTTACTATAATATATATATATATTTATATAAATTCTATCATTTCAGACTCCTTAAGTTCCATTAACAGGGAAATCATTACTTTCACCTAAAATAGCCAAACCTCCACAGTACTTAATTAACGATCCTGTGCCAAAACTAGGATCTTCATAATCTTTAGAATATAAAGAAGATGAAGCTGAAGACAATTTTGACATGAACAAAAATATGAATAACTATGTAAATTCTTAAGAAGGAAGTCCTTAGATTAATGCATAACAAAATAAATCTAAAATTGTGACTCATTCTTTAAAACCTACAGCTTGATACTCATAGTATTAGCATTTGTAGATTTAGTAAAGTGTGCTTCAGCCACCCTTCATGAAGCTTAATTCTTATCAAAATGATAAAAATCTCAAAAATTCTGATTCTTATTAAGTAGAATATCAAATTTAATAATCTATATAATAGTCTGAATTAATGGATCAATACTTTGGAAAATAAAAATAGAGTGTTATTTAAAGCAAGATATTTGGAAAAATTCATTAAAGTTAATACAAAAAATAAAACACCGCAACCAATAATAATAGTTAAATTTAAGATTTTTAAAGATAAATATCAAGTGTAAATAGATTTACTCCTAACTCTTAGCTACAATAAAATTATTTTCCTACCAATTAAGAGAATGGGGACTAATCTAATATTAAAAATAAAAATAATACAATTTATAATTCATAAAGTATTTAAATATCAAATCAAAACTAAAATAAAATAAATACTTTACCATTTTCGAAAACTAATTTTGGGCTATTGGAATAGTTAAAATTAAATTAAGAATTGAGATATTAAATTGAAATAGAATCTTATAAAATAAGATCCAAAAAGCAAAAACATCAAATAAAATAAGACTTGGCATAGTCTGATATAGCTATACCACCATATTTATAAGATATTGAATTAAATTATTAAAAATATATTTAATTTCAATAGACAGATTACAATAAATAATAGGAGGCTCTTAATAAAACTCACCCTAGAAAAGTTGTTATAGAAGAGCCACTATATGAACGTTAGCAAACAGTTATAAGTAACTTAATATTTAAAAACAGCAAATTTATATTAAATTATTATTTAAAACAAAAGAAAAATTTAGCCTAAAAGAAATATTTTGTGAATCATCAATGACAATCATTAATGATGCCCCTATAGTGTTAGGGATTGGTGTTATTCAATTTTTTATTTTTCTTAAGATTTTGAGTTCTTATTTTTTTTATTCATGATTTTAACCCTTCACTCAGTATTTTATAATTATTCCTCATCCAACATAAATAACTCTTATTTATATTTTGAATAAAATTTATTTTTCCGAAGCACAAGTGGATCATTTTCATTAAGTAATTATAATTTTTGAAAAATAAAGAGTATTTAAATAAAATTCTGTATAGATGGAAGAAATTGTGACATATTGCCGGCAGCTAGTATTTACGATGATATTAATTAAAATAATATATTTTAATTTAAATGTAATAAAAAATCACAGACATTTTATAAAAATTCACTCTATTACGGAATTTGTAATTATTAATAAAAATTATATATAATTTAACTATTATTGTAATATGCATATTTAATTATTATTAAAAGCAACTAATGGAATAAATAATAAAAATTGTATGTTATATTAAAGAGATGATGTTATAACTACTTCAAATGCTATGAATTATTAATCTATATTTTCAGAATGCGATTAAGAAAAATCAAAATAGTGTAATATTTTATTTTCTGAGTTAAAAAAATTATTTGATACAGATTTAAGGAATAATTTATCTAACATTGATCGTTACAAAATAGTATTTTTTTACTAATGCATAGGTACAATCATAGTAAATATTAAAATATAAAATTATTGTTAAAATTTATAACCACTTAGATGATGAAGATGAAGGTTAAGTATCAATGAAATGGCAATATATAACTGATTTTATATCTTAGATTTTGTATTTAATAATGATTGGTCATATTTTAATTTTAATTCGAAGAGTCTAAGCCAAAATTGACTTAAAATAAACTTCAGCAAAATAATTCACTTTAATGGTGACAAATCTTCCAGAAACTATACCTGAAGAATATCTGAAAGTTAGATTAAAAAGATATTTTGAGTCTTTTAGTATATTTCTAATTCTTTTTGTAGTTATATTAATTTTGTTCGAATTAACCATTTTTGTTTGTAGCATAGAATAATTATGTTGAGGGTATGAATAATAACGGACCTTTCATATAAGATATTAAAGTTGCAGAAAAATCAAAAATTATGGATATTGAATTAAAAATGAGCTAGTTATAAATTTAACGAAGAAAAAGTATATATGATTTTATAAATCGATTTGACCCAAATCTTGAATATATTTAGCAAAAATAATATGTCAAAGTACTTCATTTAAAATAATTTGTTGAATAAATTAAAATTATCGAAGGTATTAGTAAATAATATAAATTTAAATTTTGTATAAAACAAATATTAAATTTAATAGAAAAAGATAAAGCAAGTAAAAGACTTGAAGAAATTAAAAAACTTAAACAAAAAATTTCTGTTTTAAAAGAATAATTAAGAATTTTAAAACTCAATTCAACTCAAACACATGTAATTAAATAATATATTTAAAAATCAATATTTATTTAAAATAGAAATTATACATTTTTTATTTCTAGATAAAGATGGCATTTGTATCATTTAATAAAGTGTATCACTGTGAAAATTCATATTAAATTTTAAAATAAAGTAATATACAAAAATTAATGGAATTTTTTGGATCATATTCTCTCTCTAATTAATAAAGGTATGCAAAATATTAATATTTGTATATTTTTATCTTAATTTTTCATAGTAACTATATTTGGTTTAATATATTAGATAGTTTGAAGGAAATTATCTTAAAGTAACAAGACCACCATGCCCAGAGTATATTTAATGGTCAAATATATATATAAGCTCAACACAAAAAATGTTAAGAAGAATATTTGTATGGTTCCTTGTTTTCTTTGTAATATTTATAAATATCATAATTCTCAGTTCATTTAAAAAAATATAAATTGACTATTTATCTTAATATTCTTTGAATATCGATAACTGTAAAGCTGCTTTTTAAGGTAATATTATTATTCAACTTAAGCTAAAATAATCAATTTTAACAAATTTATTCGTTATATAGATCAATAATTAAGTGTCAACGACTTTCTTTTAGATATAAAACAAAAATATTCTTCAGGTGTCATACAATGTTTTTGTTAAAGTACAAACTAATTAAATCAAATAAATATAGATCAATCAACTTTAGAGATAATTTAATAAAATTGTTCAAAATATAACACTGCAAGTATTTTAAATCACTTTTATAGATGTAATATTTATATATATTATTAAATAAAATATAATATAATATTTATTTATAATTTATTTTTTTCTATATAGTTATTGTAGCAATAGTTATCATTTTATTAAATAAAATATCAGAAATAATATTTAATTTAATGAAGAGTTTCAATAAATTTAATAATAAAATTACAGAAATTAAAAATAAATGTATATAAATTTTAACCTGTTAAATAGTTACTACATGCTTTTCATTCTGGATTATTTTTTTAGATTTTAATTTTAACTAAAAATATGATACTGATTAATAAAAATCTAATAATTAAAATATTATTTTAAATATTTTTGATGGTATGCAAGCAGATTTTTCTCCAGAATTTTATAGAAATGTTATGATTACACTCATTATTATAATGTTTTTAAAAATTATTTTCACTCCACTTAAATATATTTTCATTGAAGTTTTATATAAAGGATTTAGATAGTATTATGATAGAAGATTTACAAATAACTACTAAATAACGAGATAAAAATTAAATTCGAAATGGATCGATTTATATTCAGGTCCTAAATTTTAATTAGAAAATCACTATGTTAGTATAATCTTAGTTCTTTTCATATGTAATAATTATTTAATAGATTTTAAAAAATATAATTTTTTTTTTTCGTATATAAAAGGTGGAATATTTTCTTCTGGAATGCCTATGCTTAATATGTATGCCTTTATCTATTTTTTCGTTATGCTATAAATAAAGAAATGGTATTTTCTAAGATGTTGCTAAAATTCTTCTTTATATGATTAATCAGTGTTCACGATAATAAAATTTTATATATATATAGTTCCAGTCTTTCATGGACTGTTAGCTATATTAAATTTTTGCAATGATGAAATATATTTTTTAGGAGGAGGATACCTAAAAGATTAATCAAATGGATAGTATACTAAATCTAAATAACCCTATACTTTACCATATGAAGAATAAAATTTGTTTTAAAAATTTGGATTTAGATTTATTTACAAGAAATAATCTAATTATTTTATTCCTATAACAATATTAATTTTAATCATTTTAGCACTCTATATAATAATTCAATTAATTTGTTACCATCCTTTTAATATTCTATTTAATTGCATAAAACGAAAATAAAAAAAGAAGGAGTCTTCTAACTCAACTAATGATACTTTAATAAAAGAAATACCTTTTAGCAATTTTTTGAGTTTGCAACATTTAGAGGATGATATTTCTCTTACGGAATGGTATTATTTAAAGTCTAACAATGAGTAATATAGATAGATTATGGCCGAAAAATTATATCATTTAAAACAATTAAAGTAAAATGCTAAAGAAAACCATGAAAATAATATTTCTCCATTTTATTAGCCTAAATTTATAGGAAATTTCTCTTACGATTTTAGACACAGTTATGATTATGCCTTAATTAAAAAAGAATATTTATGGGAATTAGATCTTATGAAATGTTACTAGATTTAATATAATGTACGTTACAATGAAAATCAGATATAAAATTGAAATATTGATATTTTAAAATATTTATCTGTTTATCAATAAAAATAAAAACTAAACTTTTTCATATTTAATTTATTCTAAAGTTATTATGAATTTATGTAAATATTTATTTAAATAATAAAATATCTGGTAATTTATGCTTCTCACGCATTATATTGTTATAAATAATAGATTTCTCCAAATTTTAAAAATAAAATATTATTTTCTAATAGTATTAAATAAAAAAACAACTTACACAGCAAAAACCTAGGAGTTTAAATCAGATAATAATATTTATTATATATTAATAAATACACAGAACAAATATATTAAAATAAAAAAAAAAATAAAAAAAAATAAAAAAAAATTGAATAAATTACAATATTTAAAAAAAATGTATTAATATAGGGAATATATAGTATTAGTACTGTTATTATTGATAAATAATGCTTCTGCCTTATACGACGAGTGTAAAGGAGAAGCTAATAATTCTGTATCTTATATATATATTTATAGATCATTATATTATTATTTTAAAATTAATTTTATTTGTGTCTAAAATTTAAAAATAATTATACCTTTAGGGAGTATTGGAAATTGAACCATAGATAATAAGCTAGACAGCAAATGGAATTAGATATCGAATATAATAAGGGGACAATCTTGTTCATATAATGAATGTCACAGGAACTCCTTATGAAATGGGGTTTGCATAAGGGTATTTAAAATAATTAAAGATTACCTAATATAAGGGTTTAGAATTTAAATATTATTTAGAAAATTAATGAAAGAAGAGCTTATATAAAACTTAGACAGTTTTTAAGGATATGTGGAATAATAAATAACAGAACAAATGAAAGGATACGGAGTTCCTAATTTCTTATTGGAAATGGCAACACAATTCGGAATGACTACTTTAGATTGTATAGTTTTATTTAATATTAATATATATATATACACATATTCTTTTTGGTTATTTTATTTTCTAATTACGTAATATTTGTCTTATTTGATATTCGCTATATAAGATTAATAATTTTTAGTAATGTTAGAGCTAAATTATTTTGTTACTATTGAATATACTCCAAAAAGGTATTTAAAATATATATCAACTTTTACGATATATTTTAATACCATATTTTAATACTAAAGATTTATTGAGGAAATGAAAGGAATGGGAGATGCTTTAGGAGGAGAACATATGTATAAGAATATTAGAAACTTAAATTTCCTTCCTGAACTGACATAAGCTGCTTGTAGCATTGGTAATTAAAAATTTTAGTATATAATATTAGAAATTTAACAAATAACAAAAACTCTTAATAATTTAGTTGGAACATGGAAACAATCTACCATAGGGGAAAAAATGTACACATTAAGAGCATTAGACTGGGCATATGAGTAAATATATAATATATAACATATACTTACAAAACATTTAAAATTATTTAATTATTTTAAAAATTAGTGCTCCTATTAATAGAAATCCACAAATTACTATATACCACAGTACAGAAAAAACAGAAACTACTTCTTATGCTTTTGCTAATATTGGATATACCGGATTCATTGGAGCATTAACTGTATAAAATAATAAACTATTTTAATTTATAATCAAATTATAATACTTATAGGCTGTATCCAGCACTGGAGTTTCTATCCAAGAAAAGGTATGGCTACCTAAATATGAAGTTCCTATGACCTATTATGGAAAGCCATGGGCATTTGTTTTAAGAGATTTAGCCTAGTTTGGGACAACTTTACAATCTATGATAGATATCATATACAATACTCATAGAACTGTTAAGATTCATGTCGTAAATTTAAAAATTATATAGTATAATAAAACGAATAAATGTATTTTTATATTTAGGGAGTTGCTTCTAAAATATCTAAAGAATTTGAAGCAATGAATTATAGTTGGAAGGTTTTAAATATATTCAATGACAAAAATTACACCGACTATAGTTATGCTCATCCTTAATTAGATGGGGTAGTTTATTTCAATAAACATACTTAGCCTTCTAATGACCCTTGTTTAGGAGATATCTTAAAAGTAATAAAAAGATAATATTAATTATTTCTCATCTAAAATTAATATAATAAACTATTAAATTTTTTATAAGTAAAATTGGGGTAATATTACTGCCGAAACACATTATAGAGATATAACAGGATTTAGTAAAACAGGAGATTCATAAATATGTGTTACTGATGTATATAACAGTTTAATATATTTATCTTATTCGAGCTATGGAACTAATATTCCTGCCTATAAAAGACCTGTTATGAAAATTGACCTAAAACCATTTTTTGGTTAGCAGGACCTTCCTAATAAAGAAAATAAATCATAAATATTTGAATGATTGTTTAATTATATAGAAATAGTATTTGGAAAAAGTATATTATTACAAATTAAAGTTTTAAATAATTATGTTTTAAGAATTCATTTTAAATTTAAATCATATAAAATTTTATCTCAAAATTATTTTTTTGAACTATAATTAACCTAACTTTTAAAATTAATTTATTTATTTATATTACATAATTCTTTTAATATTACTTAAAATAAACGATAAATTAATTTATAATATTTATTTGTTTGATATATATTCCAAAATTTCTAAAATTCCATATTAAAATATATAAAAAACAAGAAAATATATATTTTTAATTGGTTTTTGTTAGATCTAGCAAATTTAATTTTATAAATATAAAGAATTTATGGAACTAAATAAGCAATAAATTCTATTTAAAAATAATATTAATAATAATTAATATTAATAATTATGCAGCCCTAAAAGTCCAACTAGCGTATTTGAAAATTATTCTTCTTTAATATTATTGTAACCAAGTTGTAAAAATTAAGATTAAGAAACTAGTATTCATTCAGAAGAATCCATAAAGAGAAATAAAAATAAATATATATAGGAGGATTATGATAATAGTGATCAAATTTAAGAGAATGAAGAATACACATAATCTTAATAATATAGAAATTGTTTATTTAGTAATGATAAATTCTACTAATAAAGGAAATTATAATAAAAAAATCAAAATTTAGCATAGAAAGAGTAAGGAGAAATACGGAAAGGAAAATACTTTATTTCATAAAATAAAAAAGACTAAAATAATAAAGAATTTGAATAAAACATAATAGTAGATATGTAAACTTTATAAAATAAGGAATCGTAAAATAATGAAGAAAAAACTAGTTCTATAAAATTTCAATGTAGTTTAGATTAAGAGTTAGAGTATTGTAGCTTTTACTCAAGTAAATCACGGCACTATTAATAAGAAAATAATAGAGAAATTATACAATTTAGTTCTAACAATTCCGTTTTACTATAATTAGATGAATCAAAAGAAAAATGTATAATAAATTAATTATACATATATATATTTTGTTTTTTATTTAATAAATTTTTATTTATTATAAAGAAATATGTGAAAATGATAATAATAGTAAGAGAAAAATAATATCATTTAGACATAAACCAAAATTTATATTTGCAGGTCGAGATGTCAGAAACGCAGTTAAATTACCTCATTTAAGTAAAGATTTATAGAGGTAACTACATATAAATATTATAAAAATATATTAATAAATAATTATATTTTTATTTTTAGCACAGAAATGTTAGATAATTCGGAATTAAACTAATCTAGTGACCTTCATAATAATTAAAATATTTAATAAAAGTAATTCTAAAAATCATTTATAAAGAAAAGCGGAATATCTGTTTCAAAATTAGGAATATCTAATTTACTTAACTTGCAAAAAAAAATGGTTTAGATCAAAGTACTATAGCATATGAGAATATTTAAAATTAGGAATTCTCAAATAATGAATCTTATAATTAAAAATGTTTGACATTTTACAATAATTACTTTTTGCAAGAAGATTTATCATTTTTAACATAAGTACTACAACAATTTAATAAATAAATATAAATTAAATGGCTTATTATTGTTATATATTAGAAAGAATTGGCAAGAACTTTAAGAAAAAATAAATGCTGTAGTTTAAACTATCATCTTCCCTTTTCTAGGTAAAATATAGAAATTTACAAAAAAATGAAAAAGGATAAATAGTCATAATAAAGTGAACACGACAGATTATTTTTTCCTAAAATTAAGCTTTTGGATTATTATAATTTTCCAAATAATTTATCTCAAAAGGAATAATATAGAGGAATATATTAAAAGTCTCTAGTTGACTAGTTAGATATGAACTAAAACGATATTTTTGAGGAAGAATTAATTTAATAAAAAAAGAAATACAAAATAGATTTTGTAGAAAATTCTATATATTAATCTGCATTTTCAAAAGTAGGGGAAACTGATATGAAAGAAATAGAACTAGTTAATAAATATTATGTTTTTTATATTGTTTAAAACTAAAAATAAATTATTTTTGTTATTTAGGATTTAATAAAGTATAAAGCATATTAAGAGCCAGGGTAAGAAAAAAAGAAAAAATGTTTAGATTTATCTCATCCTAGAAAAATTGTATAGGGATAATATTAATAATATGGTTGGAGGGATTTATTGTGTGGTTTGGTAATTCAAATTTGTTTGTAAGTTTAAAATATAGATTTGAAATATAATTATTTATAAATTAGAATACATCTGATGAAGGAGAATTGTCCAAATTTGGATTAGGAATGCTCCTTTACTTTTAGTTTTTAAAAATTATGTGCATTCTTTTTTTTCTATGCTTTTTATTAAGTTTACCTTCATAGTATTTTTCTTTTTAATCTGCCTTTATAAGTGGTCTTTATAAAGATAAAATAGAATCTTCGACATTATTTATGGGAAGTACTGTAGGAGCAATGAGTTTAAGTAATTTCTTAAGACTTATTTAACCTATAAAAATTTATTTTTGTAATATAGATACTCTTGAATGTGATATATCTTAAATTCCATAGTTATAAAATCCAGTTTATAATAATAATATATTAGTATCAGCTGATAATTCAGAAACTTCTATTATAAAACTCTAGTGCGAAAGCGGTGTATTTCTTTCTACTAGTTTATATTATGGAATAAGTAAATAATATATTACTTAATTTCCTATCACTTTTATAAAAATATATATATTAGTATAGAATTCCGAAGGAAAAAGTTGCAATTAAATTGAGAGGGGGAAGCTAAATGTACAACAAAGTGTGGAAGATTCAACAATATTAAAAAGATGTGATGGAGAGTAGAATTGCAATTTAGTGCTAAGAGAAATTTATTTATTATATCCTACAAATTTTCATTAAAAATTGGAAAAGTAATTTATCTAGATGGAAATGAATTGCATAGGTAGATTAATTTTGAAAATTCATAAATTTATATAATTTATAATTTGTAAGGTATTGAGGGGCAATATTCAAATAAAACAACTTTAAATGCTATTGTAAAATTTGATGCAGGAATTATTTATGCATATCTTTTGATATATATATATTTAAAAATTTCAGTTAGGAGAACAAAAAATAAGACTCTGCTAATGCATACAGATATTTCTAAATTTTCAATTATGGTTACTAATCTACCCTAAACCTACCCTGAAGAAGAACTAAAATGTGCACTAAAATAATTTTTTGAAGAGTAATTACAAGAAATCGCTAATAAAAATCATTAAATATTGCTAGAAAAGGAAAGGAAAAAATAACTTAGAAAATAATAGTTAAATAAAATACTTAATTTTATTAAGGAAAGATGGAATAATTTTTTAAATAAAATATTTAAAGGAAGAAAAGAGAGAATAGAAAAAAAAAAATTGAATAGGAAGAAAAAGATGCAATTTTAGAAACTTAACGAATTCAAAGAATGATATAAACCTAATAAGCACAAGTTGTTTTAATATAAAATAATAATTCCTCTTTTTAGAAAATCCCTCCTTAACAGTTTTAAAGTTTATAATAATAATAAATTGATTAGAGTAAAGAAAATTAGACTAAATAATTTCATTCTTTATAGTTCTAAATTTAATAAAACCAGAATCAACAATAATTATCAAAGTAAAGTGAAAATTTTTAAATTTAAGGATAAACTTTTTAACAAGAAAGAGGATTATAATCACCAAAAAATTTTAACTAATAAAATTTTAATCCAAATGACCCTATTAGGAAAGTTTCTTCTACTCATAAAAATAACAGTGGAGATACAGATATAAAAATACACCCTTCACAATAGTAGTAGCAATAAGCTACTGCAGTCGCTGCCAGTTTTAACATAAATAATCAAAGTTGCTATTAAAGTTAAATAATAAATTAACCATCAAAGAATTCATATAAGAGCTAAATATCTAATTAAAATTTAAAATCTAAAAGCTAATATGATAAATTATAATAGCGATAAAATTATGACTTATAATAAGGATAATCTTAGTAACAATAACATATTTCTTAATTATAACCATTGCAATAAAATAATAAAAATGTCCCAAACTCTACTCAATCTGTGTAAAATCCGCTTAATAAACCTAATGTTACTGCTTCTTTTTAGATTTATAATTCTAATTAATACGGCTAAAATTTGTAGAAAATAGTTCCATAAACAATTAATTACTAGCACAAAGATTCCCAATTTATAAATTCATAGCCTAATACATATTCTTTTGCTTCCTATATGCCTAATTCTTTGAAATCTTCAGTTTTTTATAAAGAAAATATAAAAGTAATTGATATAAAAATAGCTGAAAAATCAGCACTTATATGTAAATAAAAGTAATTGAGCTATCTGTAAAATAGAAAAAGATAAAAAATTATGGAATTCTTATAAAAATATGACCCAGTTAATGAATTTATATAAGATAAAAAATTTATTAAATTGCAACATTTGAGCACATTACTTATGAGTGAATAAATATAAAAAAGTAAATTAATTAATATTATTTATATATTTATATTTATTATAACATTCCTTTTGGATATAAGAAAAGTAATAATAGGGGAAAAAAGAAATTTTAGAACTGATATAAATTAAAAGATAAATAAAACAAGTTAAATTATAAATGCTATAATCAAAAAAAAGAGCAATAAATGTTAAGTAATATATTTAATTTATTTTTAATTATTGTTATTTATTTATTTATTAATTATTTTAATTAGTTTAAACAAGCATATGTTACATTTATTAGTATGTCTTAAAGAAATCTTGCAATTAAACATTTTCAACTAACTTCATTTTAGAGGTTTATACGAAGAATAACATGTCATATTTTTACTAGAAAGTTTAGGTAGCCATTAAATAGTAGATATGGATCATTAAAATAAAATATTTTTTAGATTTTTAGATGGTTATTTTCTTAAAGTAGAAAAGGCTCCAATTCCTGATAACATTATTTGGGAAAATATTTATGTGCCTAGTTACAAAAAATATTTAAGGAGGCTTGTAGGATTTATAATTTCTTTTGGATTAGTAGCTATCTCAATAGTTGTTGTAGTATATTTAAGATATGCAGAGACGGTATTTACTAGATAATTTCCTTAATCCGTGAACTGTGAATCTAATAATATATTTACTTCTATAACTGAATAATAAGTAATTGAAGATTCATAAAGATAATAATCTGCAGGATATATATAATGCTTTTGCTAAGATTACAATGGAAATTTTAGGGAATTTCAATTTTCTTATAAATTATAAAAAATATGTGATTCTTGGTATTATTAAAGCACTCTCGACGAATTTATTCCTTGTAGTTTTAATATAATTTAAAAAATTTTAATTTTTATTAATCTAATGAAATTTTTATTACTTAGATATAACAGGAATCATTATTATCATTGTAAACTATTTGATTAAATTTTTTTTAAAGAGACTTGCCTAATTCGAAAAATATGATGATAAAATGGTTGAATTAAAACATCGTACTGTGAAAATATTTGTTTTGCAATTTATAAACACTGCAATTATTATATTTATTTTGAATTTGAATTTTAATATACGACTTCCTAAATAAGCAGATTTTATATTAAAATTTATAGTTGAAGGAAATTATTATGAACTTAGTCCTGGGTAAAAATTAAATATACATATTAAAGAAAAATATAATTAATATTTTATGTGTTTTATTCAGATGGTATTAAAATATTGGAATTGTTATGATTATTACTCTTCTCATTAATGCTGCGTCTGCTCCTATAAAGTACTATGGTCTTGAATTAATATATATGGGGTTTAAAAGATGGAGAGATAGAGATTATACTTGTGATTATTCAAAAACCAAATAAAAAACTAATGATTAATTGGTAAATTTATATCAAGGGCCTAAATTCTAAATGGATATTAGATATAGTAAGACGTTAGTAGTAATATGTGCAAGTAATTGATATAATATTTATTTTCTTCTTCTACTACTTTTTCTTTAATATTTATAATATAGCTTTCATGTACTCTTCCGGACTTCCACTCCTTTATTTTGTTGGATTCTGTTATTTTTTTGGTCTATATTGGTTAGATAAATGGTGGTTTTATAAAAAATGCAGGATTCCAAATAATTTTGACAATTAATTGCAAACCCTTACTAATAATCTGCTGATATACCCTCCTGTTATTCATTGCTTAGTTGCTATATTAACTTTTAGTAATGATAAAATATTTTTCTAGTACAAACATAAAGAAAATGGTATTTTTTCATTAAATGATGATGAATAAACAAAATATAAAAGAGGAAATTTTTTACATGTTTATGCTACCAAGGTTAGGGGAAGATAATAAACTACTGGTAATATTATATAATAAAATTATTACTAATAAATAAACTTTACTTATTATTTTCTCTTTAAATAACGAAAGACTTTGTTAACCTCGTCCTTGTCATAGTTATAATTATTATATTTAACCAATTTATTATTAGTCATGTTAAAAGAATATTTTCTTTGTGTAAAAAAAAAGGAGTTAAGAAAGCAGAAAAATAAAATTTTTTAAAACTGTATTCGTTTTATTAATTTATGAACAAAGATAATATTGAAGAAGAAATTAAATTAACTAAATGGTATTATTTTAGGTCAAAAAATGAAAAATATTAAAAAATATTGAAATAAAAATTATAAGATTTAGATTATCATCAAAAGCATTGTGATAAAAATAATAAAATTATACATCCAATTATAGGGTATCTATCATATGATTTAAGGCTCAATAGTTAATATTATGCTATCAAACAAATATATATGTGGGAATATGATTTACTTTTCTAGTCTATGATAGTTGAACTAGATGAAGTGAAATAAATAGAGGATTAAAACGGATAAAACTAATATAATTCTTCAAATAAATAAAATAATTAAGATAAATAATGATAATAAATAGTTAAATATATTAAAAATAAATTATAAAAATTATATAAAATAGCAATTTTCTCTTTTTTTATTTTCATGGTAATAGTCATTAAGGTAGCCAAAATATTTATTTCAAACCTTATACACATCTCTCAATGAGCCATTATTTTTTAATAAGTTTTCTTTTGCATTAAAACTTTAATATTCACTTTAATTACTTGTTGTTTACTCCATTTATGAATAGTTCCATCTTTACTTTTATTATTAACTCATAGAGTCATTTAAAAATAAACTTTCATTTTACTTTTATTACATTAATTATTTTCTTTTTTAATAACCTTCTTTAGGCATTACAAAGCTTTGAGTGACATTGTTACCTTCAGTAATAGATTTTTAGTTCGCTTTTTTCTTTTATTTAAAATCAAATACATTTAAATTATCTTTAACTCCTTTATAATTTAAAAATTTTAATTTTTAAAATTGATTTAACATAGCTTCTGAATGAGTATTAGGCTATAAAATAAGCCTATTTTGTGAAAATTTTTCTTCTGGAGCTAATAGTAATAGTAATATTTATTTTTATTGTAAATTTATATTTTATTTATAAAGTTTTAGTACCTTTTTTTAATGAAGATGGTAAAGTTCTCTTATGCGTAAAAGGTATCATATTACTTTAGCTTTATAAATAGGGGAGAAATGAAATGCTTTTTGTCACACTAAGTGACTTTTAAGTATTCTAGTATATTCTTGACGTATTCAATATTGATTAATCTGTCTGAGCCTATTAATAATGATATAATAAATTAAAAAGTGATAATTAATAAATTAGTAATTTTACATGATCTGTCTATAATTTCAAATATTCTAAATGCTTTGGCTTTATATTTTTTCCTAAATTTTATATAAATTGCATAAATAAAATAGAGGTATAAAAAATTATATAATTAATAAGTTATTATAATTAAAATACAAGCATAAATATTACTATTTTATTTTATTGGTTTTCTCATAAAATTGTTATATATAGAATCATCTACTTTATTCTATTTTAGATCATGTTTTTCATTTAAATATTGTAAAAAAGCTTCTCTTATTTGTGATTTTATGTTTTAAGATTATTCTCTATAACTCATTTTCTTTAAAAGTTCTATTTTTTATTTATTTTTTATTGCACTTAATATTTAATTGGAATTCTTTATTTTATGAAATCTATAATTATTAAAATACCACCAACATATATTTTATTATTGAAGTGATATAATTACAGTTTGTCCTTGTAATGTTTATTAAATAGAGAAATATATTAATAAAAAATTTTGCCTTTGGAGTTCATTATACAATCTTAAATATTTATTAGTTTGTAAATAAATATAAATATTTACCATTATATGAAATATATAAAAATAATTAGTTTTTCTATCTAAAAATCATATTTTATTAAAACATTTCAATTCTCAATCATCATCTCCCCCAATTGTTTTAGTTTTATGTAAAGCAAACCAATTATCTTATTTGTTATATTTTTTCAAAATAATTATGATTTTATCGGGTTTTAACATGAATTTTGATGTTTCTACTTTAATTTTATTCTGAGTTTTTGGTACACCAAAAGCAAAGTTATCTTTATTATAATTATGAATTTTTATTTCAAAACCTCTTTCCATAACTCTCAAATTTATATTGTCTTATCCAACTTTTCCTACACCTGGTAAATCTAAAACTACTCTAATGAAACAATGAAAAAATAAATAAAAATATTAGTTTCACTTTAATAAATATATAAATATACCTAACACTTGTTTCATCATATTCGTAAAATGTATATTTAGTGAGTGTTTTATATTTTATTTAAGGATTTTATAATTAATCTTATTCTACAATTTTTACAGGTCTTGGCAGATCTAAATTAAAATTAAATATTAATTTAAAATTTTTATGATAATATAATTTGAATATTATACCAAAATAAATAAAAATGTCGTCGTTTTCGTTAAAGAAACTTGATATATATCTATTTTAATGAATCCTTAGGTCCTTACCACTATTTATTTTTAAATATTTAGTTTCTAATATAATATTTTCTAAAGCTACATATATTTATTATATGCATATCTTTAAAGTTATAAAGATATAATATTTATTTTTTTAGTATTTATATTACTTTGGATTTTAGTATATCCTATAGTATGAAGGGTTTACTTCTTTAAATAATCCCGGTATTATATCTATTAATTATTGTATCGTCTATTCAGCCGATATATTATGAATAATTGTGAAAGGAGGAGACCTATGTGCATTAGGAAGATAAATTTAAAGATAAACTTTCATCATTTATTGGTGAAATTTGTTAACAGAACAAATATTTTTTGTGTTTATATTTACTATTTTAAATTCTTTTTATTCTTATAATTTTAAATATTATTTTCTTATCAATATGATTCTTATTATATATTAATAATTAATAGTATATATATTTAAATATGATTATATTTATAGTTTAATATAATCATTCTCCATCTTATTAAATAAATATTAATATCAATAAAAATATATCATAAAAAAACATAAAAATAGATTTTTTATTAATTAATTAAAATTTAATTATATTATTTTTCAATTTATAATAGGGGTTGGGGTTGGGGTTGGGGTTGGGGTTGGGGTTGGGGTTGGGGTTGGGGTTGGGTTGGGGTTGGGGTTGGGGTTGGGTTGGGGTTGGGGTTGGGGTTGGGGTTGGGGTTGGGGTTGGGGTTGGGGTTGGGGTTGGGGT
>JAWVGU010000057.1:0-82184 GCA_037039885.1 Miamiensis avidus
CCCAACCCCAACCCCAACCCCAACCCCAACCCCAACCCCAACCCCAACCCCAACCCCAACCCCAACCCCACCCCAACCCCAACCCCAACCCCAACCCCAACCCCTATTTAGATAAAGATATGGTATCCAGTTATATTATAATAAAATATTCAAATTTTTAGTATTTTTATCAATCTATTGAATACAATTTATAATAATAGATTAAGGTTAATGATAGCCTTTACAAATATTATTATTAGTTACAATTATTTTTTTTAAAACCGTTTAAATAACATACACTGTAAATAATATATAGTATAAGCAACAACAAGATTATATTATATATTTGAAATAATTAAGTAATAATAATATCAATTAGAATAATTAATCAATTCCCATATTAGATGGTTTCTCATGTTTCAATAATATCTTTCGAGTGGATCCCCATTAACATGAACAAATTGAGTTAAAATTAAATAATTTTTTCAATACAAATAAAAATTTTTTGTTAAAACAAATTATTATTAATAATTTTGCTTTATTATCTGAATTTTGAATATTTTATATAAATTATAAAAATCATTTTTTTTTATGGTG
Organism: Miamiensis avidus; assembly: GCA_037039885.1. NCBI lineage: Eukaryota > Ciliophora > Oligohymenophorea > Philasterida > Glauconematidae > Miamiensis > Miamiensis avidus. The sequence continues at coordinate 577 of JAWVGU010000057.1, forward strand.
CTTTGTTAAATCTATTTATAAATTATTTATTTTAATTTTTATTGTTTTTAAAACAAAATGATGAAAGTGAACAAATAGGTAAAGGAAATACAAAACATATAAATGAACTTGAATATATTTATTCATAATATAAAAAGTAATAAACTCATCAATACAGTACTAACAAATATTATTTATCCTTAATTTCTTAAGGGACATTTCTTTATACAATAAGAACAGTGACAGTATATAACATCCTGTATTGATTTCATAGTTACTCCTTTTTAACATTATTTTATAGCGTCATAGAACATATCTTCGGGGAATTCATCATCCTCAGAATGACTCATAATATCTTTTTTTAAAAATGTGTGTTGAAGATATTTTAATTGTATTGATAAAAAACATAAATATTTACATGTTTAATATTCTGTATTTCTTATGCATTAATTATAGGTATTAACTTAGTTTACGCATTTTTAATCATTCTTACAACCATCTGGTTCTCCACAACTATATTATATGCAATTAAATACCCTTGGAATAGATTTAGATTCACTTTAAGAAACTACTGCAAGTATCATTACTAAAATAAATATAGTATTTTTCATTATAATTAATTTTTTTTTTTTTGAATAAAATAATTACTAATTTAAATATAAATTTAAAATTTTTATTTATATAATTTTTTTTTTTTATTTAATAAAATACGGAGATAAATTATGGCAAATATGTATAAAATTATTACATCAATTATAATAAAACATATTTTAAAACCTAAAATCTAATTATTTATTACTATAAATAAATATTGTCATATAAATTTGTTTGCTTTGATCAAATATAAACATATTATAGCCTTTTTAGAATGCTTAACATGGTTTATATTTAAGTTAATGTACATAATAAATATAGAATATGATAAGTTAATAATTCTAGTTATTATATATATAAGTCAATATATTTATTATTACAAGAATCTTAGTACTAAATCCTAATTTTATATTAATTAGAATTTATGAATATATTTCACCGTAATAATAAAAAAATATAATCATAAAAATTTTTTAATCTAAGATGAATATTTAATTAAATAATCTCCTAAATATCTAAAATTTTATGCAATTAGGATAACCATTACAAGGGTATGAGAAATAATATTATAGTTATTTTTAGAATATGTATTAATAGAAGGAGATAAAATGGTCCATTTACAATATTAAAATTTTAGAATTATATATTTTAGATTAATATATTAATCGAATAATTAAATAAGTATTAATTTATAAGAATAATAGAAATGTAGAAAAATATATTTCTGGTAATTTCTATTAAATAATTTAAATTTATAGCAAAATTCAGAATCTGATATATTAATAAAAAAATCGAAAAACTATTATTACATTTTTAATTATTTAAATTTATTTAATTGGATATATATATAAATGATATGAATATAAGCATTTCATTTTCAATATTATATTTTATTTTTAAACTTTAAAACAGACAAAAAATATATTTATATTTAATAATATATAGTATAGAGTGATAATTCTAATATAAATAAATATATTTCACTTATAGCTGCAAAAAAGAACTAATATGATTTGATTAATTAAATGAATTCGAAAAGTATAAAATATTTTTGAGAAAATTTTAAAACAAGTAAAGTATATATGTTATAAATAGTTGATGATTATAAAATTAAAATAATATTATCATAAAAAAAGATTCAAAATAAAATTTATTAAAACTTAGACTACGAAGAACTTGCCAATATTAAAACTATCCTCAATAGTTTTCATTCTATTTTCATTTTTCAAAATATACATATAAATGTTAAAAAAACATTTAAACTTCAATATAATAATCTAAGATTATAACTATAACAAGGAATATTTTATTATTAGAATGACTAAGAAACTAAATTTTAATTACTCTATTTAAAAGGCAAAGGATATGAACATAATACTGATAATCAAAATATTAATAATTTAAAAATAAAATATGTGGTTTACTAAATGATATGGTATATGTTATAATAATATCATAAGACATATTTTTGATATAATTAATAATTATTTTGCGAATTTATATTTTTAAAAATACTAAAAGTATTAGTGTAATGAAAAAATAAGAAAGCGAAAAAAATACAATATTCTAAAATATTTACAATTGTATTTTTTATATATTAAACCCAGATCAATATATAGTTTAGTTAAATTTCATTAGTTATCACTCAAATTATTGGATTTTATTCAAAGGATTTTATGAGCTGTTCAAAATCAGAATTTTCTAAAATATGTTTTCTATTGCAATGGTTACAAACTAATTCGTTTTCATTTTTATTTTACATATCTTTAATAGTATCTTTTCCTAATTAAAGCAAAATATTTTTGAAATCATTTTTTTAACAACGGCAATAAAAATCACAAGGATTTCTTTTGAATTCCATATCTGTTATACCAAGTTTTTCCCTGAAAAGTTTATCTAGTTGTTCAATACTGAGCTCTAAATTAAATTTATTTTTATTTAAAGTGTTAATAATTAGAATAAATTAAAATATCTTTAATATATAAATCTAAATTACATAAAAGTAATAAATATTAAATATATTTTATAATATAATAAATTATATATAAGTATAAAGAATGATTTAGTTTTATTACTATTTTGCAAAGACCACTTCCATTCGGCAGATTCTTTTATGTATTAACTTATTTCTTCTATTTTTTCAGGATTTCCACCTGGAAGTATTTAAATCAAATATGCTAGCGATCGAAAATCTGTTAAATCTTAATTATCATTTATAAACTCAGTTTAAAAATCTGAAAATGTTGTAATTTATTCTGACTCTTAATAAAACTTATTTAAATCTTCTGGTTCATATTTAATCCAGTCTAGTTATTCATTATTATCTAATTTTATAAAACTAACACTTTCTTAATGATAATTCTCCAACACTTTTGATATAATTAAAGAACTATTAGTCTTATTAGAATTATTGGATTTTTGCATAGATTTAGAAAATCCTCTGATTTCTCCGTTTGCCATAGACTCTCCATATATATCTACATGGTACTTACTTGTATCAAAAGAAATTATAGCTTTAATTCTTTCTTCATTCTATTTATTGATATAAATAAATTAAAAATAAATAAATTGCCCTATTTTTTATGTACTTTATTAATTTACCTTTAAAAAGAAGATATCATTAAACTTGTAGAAAAGCATCGCCCCAAGGTTTTTATTTATTACTAATCTTAAAGATTAAAGTTATTCTATATAATGAAATTTATTATTTTTAAAATAACGAGAATAAATTATCTTTAAATTATGATAATAATTACAGCTGATTTTAATGTAGATTAACTGCAATCAACAAATGAAATTCTGAAATCATGAGAATTAGAAAATCCTCTTAAAATATGATCTCTTCTTTTAGGATAATCAATAATTTTCTATTTTCTTATATTATGTAGACTTATTATCTTATTTTATGCTTGTTTTGCTAAAAATTTATCGATCATTTAGAATTATTATTGTTTTAGATTTTATTTTAAAATTTTTTTCCTTTAAAAATCTATTGTATAAATATTGGCTTATTACTGATTTTTTTTTTTTATCTAAATCAAGTATTAATTTCAGTAAATTATATTTATATAAAAATGTAAATTTTATGTGATTTTATAATGTTATGAATAGAGTATCGATTTAAAAATATTAAATTTTGATTTGCAAAGAATTTTCATAAATAATAATTCATTTTTTAATGGTTATGGATATATTTTAGGTAGAATAATTTTTTTTAATTTAATAAATATATAATTTTCTCACAGATTTAATTTTAATTTTCATAATTTATATTATAATTGGGATTTTTAGATCAAATTCCTTCTACTATCCATGTTTATTATATGAGTTATATTTGGATAAATACGAGTACTAGAAATTAGCCTAGTCCGTGTAGCGTAATGGTAGCGCGTGAGCCTCCTAAGCTTAAGGTTGTGAGTTCGAGTCTCACCTCGGATGGACTACCGAATTTTTTTTTTAATTTTCTTTTTAAAAATTTCTCTAGGAATAACTAAAAAAATTAAATAGTATTAGAATAAAAAGAAAGTTATAAACTTAATAAAATCATTTAAATAATACTAATTTACCATTTTTTTTTTTTAATTTTATTAAATTATGAATTTTGGAGATAGTATTTAGTTCTTCCATTTTACTAAGAATTTAAAAATTCTTATGTTTTTCAAGAATAATTAATCTATATTAACTTATTAGTAAAATAATATTCTAATAAAAAACATAACCCAATATAGTTATTTTTTATAAGTTATTTCAATAAAAAGATCAAAGAAGTTAAAAACTTTTAATACTATAGTGCAATTATGGAGGAAGATATTGATGATTTGCTAGCATAGTTAAGTAAGGAAATATAAAGTTCCAAATAGAAAATGTCCAAATTAAAAAGCAATACATAAAACGCTAAAAAACAGTTAAACATTTAAAAGAAAGAGGAGAAGAAAATTATCACAAAAGATATGGTCTTACAATAATAACCTAAATATACTTTTGGGAAAACTCAGCGTTTTAAAGTTCCTGCAAATGAAGAACCTGAACAAAACAATGATTTAGGAATTTCTTAATTATCTATTTTATCAGTTTCGTCAGCTCATGAAATGGTGAAAAAAAAGTATTAAAAACTGATATACAAAATTAATTAATATAATGACTAGTTATTTAAATAAATATATAAATAAAATTTCAATGTAGATAACCTAATGTTGTTATACCTAAAGCTAAGCGTTTTAATGAAAAAAATTAAATGGATGAAAGAGATTATAACTGCAATTTAGATGCTGTAAAGAAAAATGGTACCGGAGTAAAAATAGCTCCTCCCCCTAAATAAAAAAAAACTAAATAGCAACTTATCGATTAATTAAGATAAGAACATTCTGTAACTAACTCTACTTTTATGGATGATTTAGAAACATAGGCAAGTATGTGTGATCCAGGCCCTGGTTTTTATTAACCCAAGTATGAAGCTGTTGATGTTTAACGTGTATACAAATTAAATAATAAATATTTAATTTAGGTTTGGAATTTATAAAATGGATTTTTATTTTATTTAAGACCACTACAATGTCCAAAGCATCTAGATTTCCAGCCTAAAAAATAGATGAAAAAGAAGCTATAAATCCGAATTATAAAGTTTTGTAAAAAAATGCTCCTTCAACTGTCATTAAGAATTAATTATAAAAAACCAAGCAATATCAAATAAAATAATAATAACTAGAATCTTTGGCTGATGCCTAGGCTAAAGCAGAATTGTAAAGGCCTTTATAATTAGGTAATAATTTTTAAAAACTTATTTAATTATAAAGATAAAATAAAAAATAATTTAAAATGTCTAGCACAGTATATTTATAAATAAAATATTATGTTGTATAACTATTTTATAAATCACTTCTATCTATCTAACTAATTATAGATGCTGGAATAAGGAAAAATATTGGAACAGCAATTCTAAAAAGCATTGATGCGGCTCCGAATGGGTCAAAGGAAAAGAAATTTATGTTATTTTATCTTTTAGATAAAATTAGAGAAATGAGAAACAACGGACCAGGGACATAGGAGGAACATGTTGAAAAACCAGCTCCCTGTATGGTTAGATTTAGATCTCATTCTACAGAAAGAAGAGTTCCCGACAATCACTAAGATCCTGTATTAGAATAATAAACTTAATTTAAAACTTATTAAATATTTTATATCTTTTTTTAAATCAATTATTTACACAAGGGACCTAATTATTACTATTGTAAAGATGATATGTGGGATATGACAGACGAAAGAAATTAAAAGAGGGGATTTACCTTCGCAAAAGAAGGAGAAGAAGTAAGAGAAAGGTGGGAAGATATAGATAGAAGAGAGGCATTGGATGTAAACGATGATTTTATTAGAAAAAGAGTTGTTGGAGGTTTAATAAATAAAGTAAAAAATTCCTTATTTAAATTAAAATCTAAATAAAAATATAAAATCTTATTTTTAAATAAGGAACATGATGAAAAACCTTTAATGAATAAGAAATTATAGATATGTATATGGGGCCAGGCAAATACGATAAAAATTTCAAGCTAACCGAGCAAAGAACCGATATTGGAATTACAAAATTCTAAGAAATAACTGACAAAAATGATAGAGAAAACAACATGGATTATCTTAAAAAGAAACTTATGATAATGAGGATCTCAATCCGAATTTGGAAGCTATAAAACCTCAAATTAAAGGAAACGTCAAGTAAAATTTAATTTCATATATAAAGTATAGTTTTTTAGATTTTTATTTTCATGAAAATATCAGATTGCATGAGCCCACTGAACATTATCCTGTCAATCCTCCTGAATCGGAGTTGGTTAAAGAACAGTGGCAGTTTTATGATGTAAATTTAGATACGGTCAAGGAAAAGGCTATTACAGCTTAATTAGCGCCAGGTGGAAAAGACAGAGATGCATTTTTAGAACATGAAAATTTCATGAATATGATGAAAGAGTAAATATTATTTAATATTTGAATGAATGATAATTAAAAATTTAATCTATTCCAGATACTTCGACAGATAAAAACATATGCCAGAGGGTTATGACGTAAGTTATAAGTAAATAGATAAGAAAGTTAAAGTACCTGATTTAAAGAAAAATTTAATCAAAGTAATAGATTTGCTATTATAAAATGATATTTAAATATCTATTTATTCATCGCAAATAAAATTATTATTAATAGGATTTACTTGACCCGATTGAAAAACCTGAGGGAGATGTAGATGGAGATAATTTACTATTAAATCCTCAACTTCCTCCTAAAAAACTACCGAATATTAATATTAAAAAAACCACAGGAAGAAAATTAGATGATATAGAAGAACTTAAATAAGAAAATGAAAACAAAGATGAACTCATATTAAATCCCAAAAAGAGAAAAAAATTAAAGGATTCGTTAACTTCAAAAAATAAACAAAAAGGCCTACTTACGAAGATGAAATAGAAGACAAAAGAGAAAATGACTCTAAACCTCCTCTAAATCCGAATACTGAGTATTTAGAACCAAAAATTAAAGGAGATATTAACTTTAAAAAGTAATCTAAAAGACCCGAGGGGCCTTAATAAAAAGACGAAGAAATTATCATGGATGTAAAAACAGATGCAGTAAAGCCTTCTATTAAAGGAGGAAGATGGTGAAATAAAGAAATTTTAGTATTATAAATTTATGATTTTAAATTTAAGATTTAAAATATAGTAGAATTATATAAAATAAAATAATTAAAATAACTATAAAATTTATATTTAATAATATAATATAAATAATTTTTTATTAAATATTTCGTAATAATACCAAGGAAAAATATTTATTATAATATAAATTAATTCACAGTATATCCTCCTATTCCTGACTCAATATTTTATCATTTATTATTTCATTTATGCAATATTCGATATCTTTTAAATTAGAATTTGCTCTTCTGTTTAAAATCCCCATATTATTTTATATTTTGTTACTATAAGAGATATTATCTGTTTTAGTTTACTGAGCTTCTTCCTTATTTTCCAAAGTTTAACTCTGTTGTAAACCAACATGCTCATCAGACTTATTGTTATTTGATTTAGTGCTTCGCTAACTGAAACTATAAGAGGTTTATTTATTATAGAGTAATCCGTTCTGCGAATTTTTTACATTGATACAATTTTTATCATCCAGTTATTAATTAACTAAATATTCCTATTAATTCTTATATCTTTCTTAATGAAATTTTTTCATAATATTTCCTTATCTTATATTTTAAATAGCTCTTTATTAGTTTTTAAATGCGTCAATACTTTCCTGGTGTTTTAATTAACTCTGCATTTCTTAATCTACTTAAAAACTCGATGTAAGCTACATTATGCTTCTTCTTAAAGTATTACTGAAGGGGGATTTATTTCTCCTTTTGGAAAACGCGGACTAATTTTTTTGCTTATTTTAGGTAGATAGGGGACAGTGAAATGAGTGTTTTTTTTTTTTCGCGATGTACTATTGACAGTGGAAAGAATTTTTAAAAAATCTTATTTTATATCAATATACTGGGTTTGATAAGGATTGGTAAAAATTTCGAAATTAGAAATATTATTATTTTTAGATTTTAATATATTTAAATTATTATGTTTTTTCTCTGAAGATGTATTTGTATGCTAATTATAATTCGGCTAGCTTTAATAATTTATCAATTCATAATTAGTACCATTAGTTATTTCTTACTTAAAGGAATTCCCCAAAAAACTCTGATTGAATGTATAATCTTATGATTTGCATCTATATTTTTTCTAATTTTATTTATTATCATGGTATTTATAAGATGGCTAATACATATCATTAGGATTATCATTATAATCTATTGTTTTATTTTTTTTGAGAGATTTTTCGTGTAAATAGTTTATTTTATCTTATTTGTCCATTTTTTTATTGAAATTTTGAATTTATTTGAATTTATTTGAGAAAAATTGATCCATATCTGGTTTTGATAAATATTGTTCTTATTATTCGGCATTTTATTGTTAATTCATTATACTATTTTAACTTTACATTTGTGTACCTTTATTTCTTTATAAATTTTAAATAATTTTATTTTACAATTCTTTACTAAATTAATTTCCATCAAAATGCATATTATTCTGATTTTAGTTGTCAATGAAATTTTTATTATACGTTTCATCTTAACTTAAAAATTCAGATGCCTCACTAACCATTATTGGATGCTGTTAATTCAAATTTTAATTACTGTGTTTATTTATTTAAGTGTTGCTTGATTTGATTTTTTAGTTAATTTATCCATACTCAGACTCCTCAATATGATCTCCCTTTAAATTTAAGATCGGCTGTTAGCTAAATTCTGTACTATTTACGTAAAAATCATCTAAGTTAAGTAAATTTTGCTTTATACTACTTTATTCTTATATAATATCATGGTTCTGCTGATTTTGAAATTTCAAATTTAAATTTTCTTCAATTTTATTTTAATCTTGCTATTCAAAGTTACTGCTTTGCTGAGAACTTGTGATATAAGAAAATTAACTATCCGAAAATTAATAATTTTCTACAAAAGGTTAAATTATATTTTTCTCAATAAATTATAATTGTTCGTCTCCATTTCTTACAATATCTTCATTTTAACACTATTCTTATATAATTTTTCTTTGATTTTAATGGGAGCCTATAACTCTATTTTATATTTTATAATTGTTATGTTAAGATTTCTAATCATTCCCTCTTTTTGGAAAATGCCTATCGATTTATTTCATTTATTTTTATTTTATAAACTATTCAGTATAATAATTATTTCCAGGATAGTTAATATAATCATTCATTTAAATTACCCCTGGTTCGCTTATTTCTTATAAATTATTCTATTATTTTAGTATATAATTAGATTAGTTTTATTTGATATGTAAAATATTATTTTTATTTTTGAAATTTTATTAATTATTTCGCTTAGAAATATGACTAATGTCGCTAAAAGAATTTTTATATGATGGTCTATTAGATATGCTATGCTTTTTATGCGGTTAAAATCTATTTCCTGTTGTTTCAGGTTAAAATAATTCATGATTATCAAATTATTAAAGAAAATTATACATTATCTAATTAACTATATAGAAATTAATTAAACTTAATAATAAATAATTTTTAATGCATTTAATAAAATAAACTGAAAGTTTTTAATTCAAGTTTAATTGCCATTTTAATTATTATTATTATAACTTTCTAGTCAAATAAAGCATGCAAAACAAGTTTATACAATAAAAAATAATAATTATTATTAATAAAGCATATATACATGTAATCATATATAATATAATAAAAGAGTTTATTATTAGTATTTTAATTTTTGTAAATCAAATTAAAAATTAGTAAAAGAATAATCTCTATATTTTGTAAACATGTTTTAAGATTATTTCAGAATTGTAGCATTAAAAGTAAATTCTTTCCTTCACTATTAATTCAGCTAAAATTATAAATATATCGCATCGCATCTCCAGATAAAAAATAAGTAATTAAAAAATAGTATCTCTTTAATTACATTTAAGTGAACTAATAATAAAAAAATAAAAAATTAAGCTTAACTTAACACTAAAATACAATAAAAAATGGATAACAATAAAAGAAAAAACGAAAAAGAAATAAACTATGACGACAACCATTCCGACTCTAGTTCAGATATGGATGAAGAGGAATTGTTAGACGTCACCAAATTAAAAAAAGACATTTAAAATCAAGAATAAATAAATCCATAATAACCTTATAATGCTATTAATTAACCTAAATTAACTGAGCAATAAAAAAAGGAATTGGAATTAGAAGAACAAGAAGAAGCAAAACAAGAGGATTTTGATTTAGTTAATGTGGATTTGAACTTTTATGATCCTAATGAGAAATAATTCCATTCAGTTAAGGTTTTGACTAATGGATATCTAGATGGTCTTTCATTTAATTCGTCTGAACTTGCTGATTTAATTGTAAAGTAAGGTATAGTTGGAACTATGGTGGGAGTAGACGATCCTGAAGAAACCACTACTTAAAATATCTTCGGATTTACCACTACTCTACCTTTGTAGTAATATTAGAATGTCAAAGTTATTTAGGTATAATGAATATTATTTTTTTTAATTATTATATTTAAATAAATGAATTTTTATTGTCGCTTAGGAAATATGCAATTTCGTTTAAGAAAAGAGTTTAAAACACAATTCCAAACATTAGCAATTAATGAATGTTTTGTAAAATAACGGAAAAATTGGGTTACTCATTAACGAAAGAATCATGAATTGCTCTCCTTTCGTAGTTCCTACATTACACCAACAATTTTACGAAGACCTCAAATGGGTGTACAAGGAAAAAACTTAAGAAGCAACCAGCTTTAAATTCGAATACTTATTAGTTTTGAGTAAGGTTTACAAAGCTTCTTTGAAATAGAAATAGACAGCTTCTTAAAAAAAGAAAAAAATTAACAATGAACTTGAAGAATACATTTACTAAAAGTTTGAAGATTACAGATTTTTATAAAAATCTGAAAATTTCTTTATGTTTGAAGCCGATAATACTAAAAGTGGAGGAGCTGTAACTAATCATTAATAAGATGTTAAAGAACAAGTATGTTATAGAACAGTTTATCTGTTAAAATGGGATGATTACGTAAATACCATACCATTACTTCCTTAAGAATTAATTCCCCTTGCTGAAATTCAATAAATGTATCAAAATAAATGAGTCATATATATATACAATTATTACAAAAATAGGAATGTTTTTATTTAATTTATACTATATATATATTAATTATATATTAGTGGATAATATTTTGCTGCTTTTTCGTTATAAATATTTAAAAATATGCTATTTTAAATTTTATTTAATCTAGAAGAAATAAATAATATAATTTAAAAATATATTAATAAGTTAAATTGTACTGTATATACACAAAAATTATATTAAAATAAATGTTATTAATATGCTATGTACATTGCTTACTGTTTTATGGTGATTATTAATTAGTAGAGTAAATTTGATGATGAAGATAATAATAATAAATTAAAATATATAACATAATTATTTCTGTTATTTAATAGTTTGCAAAAGTTATAAAAGGTATATAAATAAAATATAAACGCAAAAATAATTAAAATTTGAAATATAATAATATAATCAATTAAATAAATATATATAATAAAGGAGTAAAAAAAAAAACACTAAAATATTTATAAAAATGGAAACTGAAAAATAAATCCCTAATAATTAAAAAGGGCAAAGCATACCCCCTTCTTCTAAAACATCTTCTGACTCCACTACTTTATTTATGGCTGGAAACACTGCCTTTAAGCCCAAATCTACTCCTTCAACGCCTACCAGTAGAGTGCAAGTAGCATCAGGCGAGTGTTTAAAAGTATCTTCTGTAAACGCGCCAAAAGTTAATGTCGATAAAGGTGGACTGAAATCGCCTGCAAATAATAGCATTAAAGAAAACATAAATGATTAAGAGCAACCAGAGGTTAACTATATGTAGCTGTATAAGTTGCTTCTTTTTAAAGCTCAAAACAATATACCTTCTGACCTCATTTTTAATCAGTCAGAATTGTATGCTCCCTTAAACTAGTATAATGTCGTTAAACCTCTGGGCGTTTAAAAATCTATTCTCAATATCTAACAAAATTATTTAAAGCCACTAAACATGTCTTAGGGACCCAATATTTTACCCTTTCTTTAAAGATCTAGGTCTGAATACTCCTATTTGAATCCCTAACAATAGACAACATACGAATAATAATAATAATCAATTCTATAATAAAATAACTCAATTCAAAATAATAAAAATAATAAATCTGAAGAAAATAATTAAAACAATAATTAATTAGAAAATTAGAGTATGGCCAATTCCGTTGGCAACCAGATTTCTCGCAGCTAGGATTTGTAACTCAACTCACTCTCCCAGCAATCCAATTTTTTAAATCATTCTGAATTTACCAAAATGTTATTAGCTCATTAAATGAGCAAGGGCTAGGAAAATGGTAGTAATATCAATCTAAACAGTGATAATTAATAATCAAATCATTAACTTATAATGAAACACGAAAAGTCAATTAGTAATAATCAGGATTTACAAATACCATCTATAGTGCCGTACCATGAATCGAAATAAATATTAAACACATCAAGTACTACGGTGACAACAACATAAAATCAGTAGCATAAAGTTCTGATGAAGAAAGTTAAAAAAACCAAAATTTGCAATTGCAAAAAAACCTAGTGCCTGAAACTGTATTGTGATTGCTTCGCGGTGGGAGAACTGTGCGGAGATTAGTGCAAGTGTTGCAGCTGTTGCAATAATGAAGATAATTTGTAAATCCGGGCTGAAACAATAGAATAAATATTAGAAAAAAATCCCTACGCTTTTAATAGTAAGGATGAGTTGAATGACAAAAAAGAGAAAAACCAAAAGCGAGGATGCAATTGCCGCCGATCTGGGTGTTTAAAAAAATACTGCCAGTGCTATAATGAAGGACTGAAATGTACAGAATATTGTAAATGCACTGAATGTGCGAATATGGAATGTTCTAATGGAGGAGGGAGCATTCATAATAATAATAAGAGAATTTTTGCAGAAAGTGAATCTGGTTGCGAAAGCTATCCCGTCACGAACAAGCATCTCAATAATAAAAATCCCCATCTTCAAACTCACAATCACCACCACAACAATGGAAACAAGTAAACAGAGGAAACCGATTCCGATAGTGTTCCGAATAATTCATATGATGACGATGATTTGTCAAATACCAGCAAAAAAAGAAAGGTTTTACTTGTAGAAAGGCCTTAAAAATAGTAAGGATTTGTACTCAACAAATAAAGAAGTTAAAATAGGAAAAATATCCTTGCTCTTAGTCACTCCAATTCTTAGTAAGAAAGCGAATAGGGAGATAGAAATAAAAATAACAATAACAATCTTTAGTAAAACGAAAGAAGTAATTCGTCACCCTCTTGTTCCTATAGTTCACTTCCATAAGATTTCTAACATAATTAAAATAAAATAAACAACTAGAATTCTTTGCCATTAACTCCCCTAATGATGAACCCCTTAAGCAATTTAGCTTCTGTAGGTTAACTTACTTAAGCTTAACTCATGATGATGGTTTAAACTTTTAAATAGGGATACTAGTTTAATTCTGACCCCTCTTAATTTAATTTATTTGCCTAGCCTAATATGTAACAAATTTTTAATAATAACAATAATCTCAATTGTTTAAGTTAAAAACCTACTGAGCAACCTAAAACTGATATATAAAAAAAATGAAATGATGTGATTTTATACTATGAAACTTCCCTATTTTTAATATAAAAGTAAATAAAAAATTAATATAGTATATTAAAGTATAATATAAAATTTTATTCATATTTCTTTATCTAATATGTAATATATAACTCTTTTTTTAAATAATAGTTAGTACCTTTTATTTTTGTATCTAAAATCTTAGTTCATAAATAAAATTTTACTGTAAATAAAAATGCTGTATTTTAAAATAGAAATTCTTTTTTCTGGATAAACTAAATCAAAAAATTATTATTTATATAAATTATTTTTTTATCAAAAATATTTTATTTGTTTACTACCTCTCAATATATAATTTATATTACAACTATTGTAATAATAATATAAAATAGCAATTTAGAAGAAAATCACATAAAAAAATATTAATAAATTTCGGAATCAATTTGTTTATATATTAAATTATAACAATTGAAATAACTAATTATTATATTAAACATATTAAAAGTTAATTAAAAAAAGAAATAGAAAAATGGAAAGAAATACCGTACCTAAAAGTAATAGTAATAATGAACATTCATAGAAGGAGAATAAGATGCATAATTCTTCTAATACAAAATCCATTAACAAAGATTAAAAAAGTTAAATGACAGACAATTAAACATCTTCGTAAAAATAAAAATATAAAGGAATTAAAAAGATTTTGAATGTATTGTTTGTTAAAAAATGGCACCCTTAGCCAACTGTTAACGCAACGATTTTGATATTCGGTGTCGTTGGAATAATATTCATAATTTTGGGTATTTTGATTGGAATTTTTAACTCAACTATAGTTGAAACTGAACTAGCAAATTATTAGGAAAGTAGCAATTGTGAAATAATAAACTCCAATGATCCCAATGACAAACATTGCTTATATAAATTTACAATTGCCGATGAAGATATGCAACCCCCTATTTATGTCTTTTATACTTTAGATAATTTCTATTAGAATCACAGAAGGTATATGAAAAGCAAATCTACTTCTTAATTATCAGGTATATATATAAATATTTAATAGATAAAGTTACTTACTAATATAGTGAATATCTATCCATTCATTCATTCATTCATTCATTCATTCATAAAGGAACCGTGATAAATAGTAGTAGTGCCAAAGATTCCTGTGACCCAATTATCAAAAATAAAGATATCAAAAAAGGTCTTACTAGTTATTTGACAGGATAGGCTTTAAGTATTTTTTTTATTAATATTAAAATAATATATATAGAATTCACTTAGAAATATTAAAATTTAGATGATGATGACATAGCTAGTCCTTGTGGATTGATAGCAAAATCTTTTTCCAAGATTCATTTGAACTTTATACTGATAGAGGTATGACCAACAGAATCAATATTAATGAAAAGGGAATAGCTTGGTAATTTATATTATTATGAAATATTGAACTAAATAATTTAAATATATAATTTTAAAAAGGCCTGAAGATAGAAATAAAAAATATAAAAGACCCAGTAGTAAAGCAGAACAAGATAAATAATGGGTTGATCCTGAAAATGAACACTTCATTGTATGGATGAGAACTTCAGGATTACCTAATTTCAGAAAATTGTGGGGGAAAATTGATAAAAAATTAAAACAAGGATAAGATTACTATATGAAAATAAACAGTTTATATGACGTAAAAAGCTTTAAAGGTAAAAAAGGAATAGTTTTAAGCACAGCTGGACCCCTTGGAGGAAAAAATCAATTTTTGTTTGCCTCTTTCTTGGTGGTGGGAATTTTCTGTATAATAATAGCCTTTGTATTTGTATTTAAGAAAAAGTTAACTAACAATGCTTTTGGAGAAGCTAGACAGAATGAACCTTTAGTTAGAAATTCTTAATGAGAATATTAAATAAATTTATAGACAGAAAGATTGTTATCTAAATTAAGTTTTATAAATTATTAATATTCTTTTACTATTGATAATCAAATTAAATTTTCTGTTTAATAAACATAAATTTAGTTTCTATGATAATGAAATTAACTTAACTCTCTGTTTAAAATAATTTCGATAAATGGCTGATTAATATCACAAATCTCAGGGAATTTATAATAAATATTTTTTGTATAAATTTTTTATTTGCTAAACTTTAATAGCGTTAATCACTTTTTATTTCTATATTTATCTTTTTATTAAATATAATTATTTTAATAATACCTAAAAATATATCAAAAAAAAAAAACACGATCACATGTTGCATTTATTTTAATTACAATTTCTTTATTATAATCTATAACAAATAAATTAATAAAGAAAAATAATTTAGAATAATATATAAATTTTACCTCTGTAACTATAGTGTGGATCAAGTTATAATGGATAAATCCTAAGAGAAATAAAAGAAGAAGTTTCACGGAGCTATAAATTTCATTTTCATAAAAAAGTGGCACCCTATGCCTTCAGTTAATGCTACAATTTTATTATTTGTTTTCGGAGGAGCTCTTATGATAGGTCTTAGTATTATGATATAGATATTTAATAATAAAGTAGTAGAGAAAGAATTGAAT
This sequence comes from Miamiensis avidus, assembly GCA_037039885.1. Taxonomy (NCBI): domain Eukaryota; phylum Ciliophora; class Oligohymenophorea; order Philasterida; family Glauconematidae; genus Miamiensis; species Miamiensis avidus. Next base: position 16,955 of record JAWVGU010000057.1, read on the forward strand.
AATTACCAAGACAGTGTCTGTGAACCCATTGCAAACAAGCCAGGGTATTGCAAATACGAATTTAAAATCACTGAAGAAATGAAGCCACCCACTTACTTATTCTATACGATAGAAAATTTTTATTTAAATCACAGAAGATTCATCGGAAGTAGATCTTCAGATTAACTAGGAGGTAATTACCTAACTTATCAAATATTTTGTTAAATTATTTACTCTATATTTTCTTAACTTAATATTTATTGAAAAAAATTTGTAGGAACCGTTATCAGTTCCACCACTGCTGATAAATATTGTGATCCTGCCGTGAAAAATAAAGATATAAGATCAGGTTTAACGAGCTATATTACAGGAAATGTTCTTGGTAGAGGATTTTAATATAATATCTAATTTTATTTTGACTTCAAATTAATAAATGTTTAATTTTAAAGATGAAAACGACATTGCAAGTCCTTGTGGTCTCATTGCTAAGTCATTTTTCTAAGATAGATTCGAGTTGTATAAGGATAGCAGTTTAACTGATAAAATCGATATAGACGAAAAAGGAATAGCTTGGTAAATACTAATATTAAAGTTCTAATTTTATAAGTATTAAATAAATTAATTACAAAATTAAAAATTCCTAAAAATAGGCCTGAAGATAGAGATAAAAAGTTTAAACGACCAAGTAGTTAAGCAGAAAAGGAAAAGTAATGGGTAGATCCTGAAGACGAGCATTTTATTGTATGGATGCGTACTTCCAGTCTTTCTAATTTTTAAAAACTATGGGGTAAAATTAATGTCAAGTTGGAGAAAGATACCACTTATTATCTGTAAATATTAAGCACCTTTGATGTAAAATCATTTGATGGGAAAAAAGGTGTTCTGCTAAGTACTTCCGGACCATTTGGAGGAAAATAATTTTATTCTTTCATAGCATTTCTTGTTGTTGGAATTTTATGCATATTACTTGCTATATTTTTTATAGTTTTAAAAATTATGTCTAAAAACCAATTCGAAGAAAATGTCAATTAAAAAGCCCTCCTTAATTCATAATGAAATACTATTTATGATAGTTTATTAAAAAACAATAAACACTATATATTATAATATTGAATTTTATTATTTATTAATTATATTTAATATAAGTTAAATTTATTTTTTTTAAATTATAGATATCACTAATTAATCATCTTAACCTTATTTTTAGAGATTGTTCTGTATTTTTTTTCTAATTTTCGAAAATAAAAGTTTATATCATATGATAGAAATATATTAATTGTTTTATTAATTTTATATAAAAATATTTCTAAAAAAATAGTTTATCAGTAATAATTTATAAATAAATTATCAAAATGTTTCATATTATCAATTATGTGTAATCTTAATTAAATAATATAGAAAGAATTATATTGAAATATGAATTAATTCTACAAAAAAAATATATAAAATAATAATTAGATATAATATTGATAAATTTTAAAAAGATTAAAGAAATTATTATAATCCTTAATATTAATTATTCTTGCATTGATATTCTGTGCTTTAAATATATTGAGAAAAAACAATTAAAACTTAAAAATATTAATTTTATTAATAACTTTTCCACCCACTAAATTGGTTTATTAATTAATGCTTCCAAATAAATTATTTTTCATAAACAAAAAATAAACTAACATAAGTCAGGTATATATGCTTCAATATTTTCTTGAAAAATAAAATTAAAACAAAATTAGAATTAAACATATAATATAAATTCTATAATATTGTAATGAAAAATATTGCAAGTCTATTATTTTTTGTTGTAATATTATCATTAAACGAACACACAAGCTTTGTTCGTTCATAGTATTGCATATAATACTAACCTTAGTTTATTTCTGGTGAACAATAATCAAGAAATCTTGTATCATTGCCAGCAGGAATAGACGTTTAAGAACTCAATTTGTAAGATATATTGGGAGAAGAAAAATTGCATATCAAATAAAAAGTCTAGGATTAATATTTTAAAGTTATTGTCCCATAAGGAGTCATTAATGTAATTGTGGAACTTGTTATTAATAAGGATATGACACTAAAAGCTTCTTATAGAGATTTACCACTTTTATTTATGGGTTCTGAAAATAACATTCCTAAAGTAACATACCAAGATAATAGCGCCTCTATTGATGCTAAAATATTTGATAGCAATGGAGCTTATGGAGACAAAGAATATGTCTATATTCGTTTGCCATAGGATAGTGGAAATGAGTGGTATTTTTTATCTCATATTGCCAAGGGATCAATCTATGAATACGATATTACAGCTAAATTTGAAAAAAACAAAATCCCTTGTCCTAATAAATCATGTTCCGGTAGAGGAGCTTGCATAAGCGGTAATTTAGATATTTTATAATTAAAGTATATCATGAAAAAAGGCTTAATAAACTATGATAAGATTTTAAATTTAGTATTAAATATTTTACTGATAGATAGATATTAAAATTAATCATAAAACCCCAAAAATATTTTAATTTATTAATTTATTTTATCAAAATTCTATACACATATTTAGTACTTATTAATCACTTAAATTAATTCATTTCTGCTTAAATGTCAGTATAAATTTATTAATTTATAATTATAGACTACATATATATATCTATATCTATCTAAATTAATATTAAACAATTTACAAAAAATTTAGGAAAATGCCTATGTTTCGACGAATATATCGACGAGGATTGCTCTGTAAAAGCTGACAAGTTACAAAATGATGTAGCGAAAGCTATTACTGCAGATCCTATTAAAAAAACTATCTATATTATGATACGAATGTAAAATAAAAATAATTGACCATTCAAGTAAAAAAATTCTAAAGTCCTAAAGTTATAATATATTCTAATTTCGGAACTGTAGACTCTAGTAGATTTTCTCAAGTAAATCATATAAAAAAAAAATCCTTTAAAATTTATTAATTAATTCATGAATAAAATAAAACAATACAGGTCCCTAACTCTAAGTACCACGAAGCCAAAACTATAATAACTGATAATCTAACTGTATTAGAGCTTCCGATGGATGAAATGGAAATTAAAGGAGAAAACGATCACTTTTAAGCCATATTTTTAGTGCAATCAGCTGAGCCCACTTCAGCTTTGATAGAATTTACCATTACAAAAAAATCAGACAAAAAATCAAACAATGAAGTAAATAGCAATATGATTATAGTATACTTTTTGTTGGCCGTTGCAGGAATTTTATTTATTGTTTGGATCGTTTTAACAATTATCAGAATAAAGTATGGATAATAATAACAGTAAGAAGCTATTCTTGGGTTGGGTATGGGAGCTGCAAGAAGAAGAAGAAATCAGTAATAGTTCACTTTAAATAAAGTGACAATCGAGAAATATATGCCGGCTAAGGAATTTTAACAATTGAAATAAGAAATCAAGAAGAAATTGGAAGATGAAGAGAGTTGCTCAGTTTGCTTGGTAGAGTTTGAGTCAAAAGACTTGGTATTATATTTTATATTTTATTTTATAAATCTTAAAATTAATTAATTTAGGTGAGAAAAACCATTTGCTAACACATTTTTCATACAGAATGTCTTGAGGAATGGCTTGGAAAGCATGAAAACTGTCCCTTGTGCAGAGAAGAGTTAACGAAAAAGAAACTCGATGAAAACTACAAATTAGAACATGGAGTGTAAGTAGAAGAGTAAGAGGAAGGGGAAGATGAAGAAGGTGGAGCTTCATAAAACAATCGTTAAAATCAATAAGCAGGACAGTAGGCAGAAGAAGAAGGAGAAGGGGGAGCCAATGACGGTCTTGTAGTTCCAGTTGGAAATGGGAATGCCTAGTAGCCAAATCCAGTCTAAAATGGGAATGCCTAGTAGCCAAATCCGGTCTAAAATGGGAATATCTAGTAGCCAAATCCGGTCTAAAACAATGCTAACAACAATTAAAACAATAACGATAACTCTTAATAAGCGAATAGAGGCAATTCCAACTAAAGAAATAGAACAAACAATAGATTTAACCTTTAGCCTTCTAATACGAACGTTGTTCAAATCGGAGCTGCTGGATCTTCTCATGGACTTATGGAAAATCATGAATCCGAAGCTAATTAACATAACTCCCCTCCCTAGTAACAATAATAGCATGAATTATCATAATAAAGTAGTGTTTCTAGGTCCGAAAGTAGAAATAACAGAAGAATACAAAGAGCTTAGTCAAATAGAAGCAGAGTCAGTCAAGGTTCTTCTGATGTCTAGTAATTCAACTTAAATGGATCCAATGAAAATGCTAGTTAAAATCAGAGTCAAATATAGTAAAATAGCTAAGTTTAAAATAATTCTTAAGTCTAATAATCTCACTAATCTGAACCCTAATAACAACAATAACAATAGGAGTAAGTTTAAAATTAAAATGTGGATGAATTAATAAACGAAATTGTTTAAATTGATAATTGAAAACCTTATATAAATTAAATTATAATTTTTTTTAAAAAAATTTGAAATTTTTATTATTCAATAATTCTAGCTATATTAAATAATTAATTAGTTTTTATTTTTATACGACTTTAATAAATTATGATTTTATTTAATTATTTGCTACTTTATTAGAAACAATAATAAATTCTAAAAAAAATAGCATTAATTAATTTATTTATAATAAAAAAAACACATAGCAATAATATAAATTATAAAATTACATAAAATAATCTTGCATTATAACTTTTATACCACAAATATTTATTAATGAACAATCAAACGGTTATAAATGGCTTTTCAAAAAGCAATGTTAAATTAAGGCCATTGTAAAATAAAAGTTTAACACCTTGTTCAACAAATTAATCATTTAAAAAGAGTTCAATTCGATAATTTAGATCAATATCTTAAAATCCCAAATCTGCAGCTGCTTATGATAAGATATTAAATAGCAATGGCTAATATACAAGCATTAGCTCGCCAAAATTACCCTAAGAATTTAAAAATTAGAATTTTTATAATTTAGGATCAATTACACCAGATAATAATTATATTAATTTTAAAGAAAAATAAATACCTGATTAGATAATTTAAAAGAGTTAGCTTCATCAAATTGAAGAAAGCATAAAATAGCCCAGATTTACAAGAGAAGCATTGTAATATAATAGGATTTACGAAAAGTAACAACTACCAATGCTTAAAGTAAATTAGGATTCCAACTATACTAAACTATATCCCAATTCTGAGACGATTAAAGAATACTAAAAGCCGAGAAATAAATTTATAAGAAATCATACTTGGAAATATGATTGGTATGATGGATAGATATAGAGAGATATAGAAAAATAAGGGTATTTGCTGGAATAACTTAAAAAATGGATAAAAATTTCAATAGCAAGTTAAGGTCTAAATCTAATCAGAATATCTAATATAATAGAAAAGCACATCAATTATAAATTCAAAAATTGAATAGCAATTTTAATAAATTACTTAAAAAAGAAAAGATATTTCAAAATAGTAACGAAATTACTTAACTTTTAATTTATTTTATATTTCAACTTATTGATGTATTTTCTTTATTTTTACGATAGGTGATGAATCTAATTATTTTAATTTTTAAGAAAATTCAAATAACAAATTTTAATACAATTATGAGAAAATAGATGTATAACCCTTTCTTCCCAATGATAATTATTAGAAAGAACACTGGGATTCATAAAGTAGTTTATTAAAAAATCATACAGAAAACCCAGTTGATAGAGAAATATACTTACAGTATTATAACAATGGAGAAAGCAATAAATCTTAAGATAAAATTTATTAAAATGATCCTAATTAATATCTATTTACAGTAATGGAAGAAGCTAAAATATATAAAAAAAGAAATAACAGATCTCTTAGAAACTAGCAGGCGATTAATTCAGTAATTAATAAAAACCTATAAAGTGAATTGTTTAAGACTTATAATAATAAATAACATAATTTATCATGTATTTAGTGAAAAAAATATGAATTTTTTTTGTATTATAAATTTATATTATTAGTATATATTTTATTATTTTATAATAGTTTAAGTTAGTAGTAATAATTAGACTTTATAAAATAGTATTACTTAAATTTTTATTCATCTTATCAATCAATAAAATAAAAAAAATTATATTAAATTAAATTATTTATACGCTATAATTAATCATCATGTTAATATTTATTTTGTATAAATAATCTAATATTTTTAATACTGGTAATATTATTAGAAATTAAGTAATAAAAACATTATATTTCCCTTTTTTAATTACACAGCAAAAAATAATAGTTTTATAAACAAATAATATACAATCTCCTATAATACTGTGTAATGCAATGAACAAAACTAGACAAAGAATATTTAAAAATAACAATCAAATTAATAATGCTCAGAAAATCTAAGATTTTAAATTGCCTAAATCGATAAATGGAAAAAATAGCGATGGATTGACCAAAAGCTCCAAAGATTTATATTCAAGTGTAACAAATCGTTATAATTATGATGACATAAATAAAATGTAAGGCTTGCGAGAGAAAAGACATATATATTACAGCGGGAAAATCAGCGATTAATAAACAAATAGCACCTCTACTCCACATGCACATACTCAATTAAATGCAACAACGCATACAACAAGTCAGTTTTTAAAAAAAAATATTATAAAAGAGTGTTATCGGAACAAATAGTGTAAATACATCTCCGAAACGAAATAGCCTCCTTGTCCAAAACAATGAAGATAATTCTTCAACACTCAAAGATTCGGATTCGTTTCAAATAAAGAATAAAGAAGTAAATTAAAGGCAATTTTTCCAATAGTATCGATAATTAAGTTATATGAATGAAAAAGAATTCAAAAAAATCGAAAAACAAAATAGAGAATAAAAGGTTGATAGAGTATTCAACACGGTGAAAAATATTTTCGACAAATCTGAAATTGCTCGTGCGATGCACAGTCTAGATGATAAGGAACAGCGTAGTAGTCTAATAGATAGAATTTTAAATAGAAGATTAGAAATAGAAGAAGCAAATCAGGTGGTAAAGCTGACCTAGAATGCTCATCTCGTTAATAGGTTCATTAGTAAATTGAAAATGTAAGATTAAAAACTAGAAAAACTAAACATGCTAAAATATAAAAACCAAGATCGCAGAAAATCATATGTTGTTTCCAGTTTTCAAGAACTAAATCAATTGAATAATAGTAGTTAAAGTAGTTTGGGTCCCTATTCTCCGACTCTACTGCGTAAAAACAACTCTTTTTCTTAGCGGGATTTTCTTAGTTTAAGCATCAAGCCTCATTAGAAATAAGGAATGCAATCTTCGTTGCTTTCTATTCCTTAGGAATTATCTCCTGAAAAAAGGCTACAAAAAATGCGGAGTGATGAAAAAAAATCAATGAATAAATCTGTTTCTTGTGAATTTTATTAGGCTTAAGCTCAATAGAGTGCACATTCAACTAAAAATTAGTTAGATGATATAAGTCCAGCAAATAGTGATGTTGAAAGCAACCAATCGTTTACCATCAAGTTAAAAAAGGCCGATAAGAATAGCCACAGAGACTCAAAAGAAGAAGGAGGAGTAGGAGAAATATTAATTGTAAATAATAATGGAGATGCAACAACTTTGAAAATACAAAACGATTCTAAAGACAGAGAAATACAGAATGCGAGTAAAAAAAATCATGATCAATACTCCATAAACGAACCCAATCGAATTCAAACTCATTTTAAATAATAAAGCAGAACTAATAGTAATAGACGTATCTATAAAAATAATATGTCCCCAAAAAAAGCCAGCAATCATAGGTAGAGTAATAGCTAATGAGTAGTCCCATTTTTTTGATAGAATAATCAAAGAATATTAAAAAAAATAAAACGACACAGTCAATGATTAATATGATAACCTAGATGGTATTAAGGAGGATGATGAAAATGAAGATTAAAAGTTGGATATAATGAAAAAATATATTCAAAAAGCCTATTGGCAAAAAGCAATGAGTGCATTTCGCTAAATCAGCGAAGGGTAAGAAGAAAATATTTAATACACCGAATATTATACAAAGTAAAATGGAAAAATTGTAAAAAAATGGAAAAAAAAGGTCTAACTTCCTTCGCAGTAATTGAATATTAAATATTTATTTAAATATTTTTTCACAATTTTATTTTTATTATTTTGGTAGAACCAGGGATGAAAAAATAACTAAAGCGATTTAATGACTCTAAATTTAAAAAAAATAAGTGATAAATCCAATGCTCTTATAGCGAAAGGTAAAGAAAGAGAAATGGAAAAAGCAACTGAATTGCTTAGAGAAACTTAAACAAAGGGTCTTGCAGCTCATTTCAAAAGTAAGGCCGTTATTTCCAACCCTTTCAATACGCAAGGAAAAAAATTTCATTCAATAAAGATTTGAATACATTTTAAAAAATTTGATAAAAATGAAAGAAGATTTGAAAAAATAAAATCCTGATGATGTTTAACCAAAGAAAAAAGGTTCAAAAATATAAATATTTTATATGATAAAATATAATAGAATTGAATAATAATCTATATTTTTGAATATTTTTAGAAAATTTTTCCAACCATCGATTACTTTAAGAAGTGGTGGAAAAAGAAATTTGTTAATTTATAAAGCAACGCTAGTTCTCTGAAGAAGAATAACATCAGTTTTTTTAAATTTCTAAACCTAGTATATTAGGAATTGAAAAAAATGCAAAGAAATGGATAACATAATATAGCCAAGAATAAACAAAGCGAGATAAAAGCCCCTAAACTATCTCTCAGATATTGAACCCTTCTATTATAAACACAACAGAGTCAATAGAACCTAATAATAAAGTTTTATAAAAAGATAATATGGGCAATCGAGTGAAAATAAAGAATCTTAAAAACTAAAAGAAAGCTTAAACAAAACCAATTTATCTAATTCTCCTATTCGCCATTTTAAACACATTTTAACTCCGAAAGATATGCCATAGAAAATTCCTTTGAGATGCTAAAAAGTTGATTTAAAGTAAGAATGTAATTTTTTTAAAAATTGTTAATAAAGTAAACATTTTATAGAGAACATATACTGGGTGAAGAAGAAGGTGCATAACAAAATGAAGGCAATGATTCTTTCGCTTCTTATACTGAAATTAAATTAGACTAGTTGTATGGAGATTCTAAAATAATATAGAGAAAATTATAATTCATTGAATCAATGGTAAATACAGATAATCCTAACAATCAGCGACCCGTATATAATATGATTTAAGCAAGGAGGGGGAAACCAAAACAAAACACTGTAATATAAATAAATAAAATTAATGATGCGTATTAAAGATAAAATATAAAATAGTAATCTAATTAAAGGTAATAAATATTTTTTGGTATATAAACTTAGTTTAAATTAAATTTTTACTATTTTTAGATAAATATAAGATGCTGTATAAAGAAAGCTTAATGGCAAGATTCAAATCAATATTTCTTCATAACAAAATAAGATTTGAATAATTATAACATATTTTATTTATAATATAGTAAAATTTATATTATTAATTCTATTTATAAAATGATTTAATTATCTATAATTTACTATTAATAATAGATCAAGTTCATATATCTTAATATTAATATCATTTTCTTATTTTTTTAGCCATTGCCAAATACTATCTTGGGTAAACCTTTAGCTTAGCAAATATTGAAAATATAACAATGCCTTTGATAATAGCTACCAAAAGGCAAAAACAACTTACCAGTATATTTGAAAGCCATATATTAGACTTGTGCAGGGTTTTTATTAATTTTTCTTTTGAATCATAACATTTAAAATCTGTATTATCCATGTTCATTAATATTCCAATTATGAATCCATACAAACTCAATCCAAGAATAACACAGCACTGAAATATCATACATCTTACCAAATTTAACCATTGCTCATCAAAGGCATATTTTACTCTCCAGTAATACAAGTCGCAAAGTGCTATTACAATTTTAAATTCTTATATGCAATAATTTTATTGAAGTTTTTGGATATGTACCATTTATAAATGTTAGAATTATTTCGAACAATATAACTAATTTCAGGTTCTGCTTGCATGTCTCTTGGAACTGTGATATTTTGAAAATATAAACAAAAAATAAGGCAATACTTAACAAAGTTCCTACTATACTCAAAATCATAAACCATGAACTCCATTTATTTATTAGAATGGGTGCAGGAAATCCTTTATATTTAAATCTATTTTAAATATTATGTATGCTGTAGTATATAATAATATTTTAATCTATCATTCTTTACTTATCTCTTTAAATTTCTTCATCTTCTTCTGCTAATTATAATTCTATATCAGCGAGTTCTTATTAATTGTGTTTAGCATCTTTTTTATTTTTAATCAATTCAGTATGCCTGTTTTATCTTTCTTTCACTATCACGTCTTAAATTCTTATTCTGAAATCCAGAAGCTTTTTAAAGAAACTTTCTGACATTATATTGCTAAAATTCAAAATTTTATTTGTTTATTATTTGCAATTTTTAAGTTCTTTTTTAGATAATCATTTTAATAGAAATTAATTAGAAAACGAATAACTACATTAAATTGTATAAAATTTAATAGTTTTTATTAGCTGAAAAATATAAATCAATAATTTAAAAAAATAATTGCTTATTTTTTGCTTTTTTTACTTTTAAAATAATAATGTGTTTAGTAGCGCGGGAGATTTTTTTAAATATAAAAAACTATTGTGTCTTATTGTTTATATATAATCAACCACTAAATTCAAATTTGATTAATAAACTTTATAAAATTAGGAAGCAAAACTTAAAAAAATAAAAAATAAAAATTATTTGGAAATAAGACCATAATTGATATATAAATTAATATTTTTATATGAATTCGGTGTAAAAAGAAAATTATATTTCGCAAACAGAATAGTTATTAAATGTAAAATTATATATAAATATGAAATATATTAAAATAATTAGATTATGCTTATTTTTATAGATTTAAATTGAAGGCATATAATAATTTAAAGATGGAAAAATTTTCTGTTTTTTGCTAAATAAATCTCATCCTGGTGTCATTTAAGAAGAATAGATTTCTGGAGAATAGCTAGAAAACCTTTCACTGCTTCATTCTGCTATTATTAAATTAGGATTAAATCAATTAGGAAAATTTATTAAAAAGGATAATACAGATTAAGAAAATATGGATTTAGCAAAGTAAAATAAAAAATAACAAATCCTATCATTAAAAGAAATTAATCTAATTTTAAAATTAGGCATTTAATTGATCACTTTTATTATATATAAAATGGGGGAGATAATGAACATTTTTGCAAACTGCAAACTAATATATTTTAAAGTAATGATAATCTAAAAGAAAAGTAATATAGATGTTCAGTTTAATAAAATAACCAACAATATCCTAAAAAACTAGAATATAATTTTGAAGAATTTTTAAAAAATTACCTAAGGATGAAAAATAAAATATAACTCTTAAACAAGCTATTTCTAAGTATTTCTAATTTAAGGTATTTTTAATAGTATTTGTGAATAAAAATTAAATAATACTAATTATTATATATTAAAAAAGAAAGAAATGGCAACTTATTAATATTAAAAAACAAACAAAATATATGAGCCCTAGTTAGATTAGCTAAAAGAATTAAAAAAATAAATAGAAGCATGATATTAAACATATTTTATAATTTTATGAGATTTCAATAGATTTCTATAAATAAATATTTTATAATGTATATATATACTTTTATTAAATTATAATAAGCATATAAAACTATATTAAATAATTTGATTTTGTTGGTAATTATAAAGTAAAAAAAAAAAATTTTTTTTTCTATTGTAATAAAATAATTTGATTTCACTTACTAATTAGATTTATCATTTTTCCCATAATTGCCTTATATAAGAGTAGCAATTTAAGTCTATATTATTCTATTAGCTAATATCAAATATTTTTTAATTTTTATACAGTTATATACTAAAAATTTAGATGTTTTATTTTAATTTATCTCTAATTATAATTTATCGCATAGAAAAGTAAAATTCCAGTGCTATTACTGATTAAATAAAATAGATAATAATAAGTAGAGTATAATTATAAAATTGACGAAAGAAAAAAAAATTACTAATTGAAATAATTAATTTTAATTTAACATTTATGGTATATATAATATAAATTAAAGAACATAAGATTAAAAACAATAATTATATAATTGTAATTATTAAATATAAAGTTTATTGCTATCAAATAATAATAAAATAATACCAATAAATAACCAAATAATATAATAATATGATAAAAATTTATAACTTGTTTATCTTAAAAGTTGTTTTGGTGGCTTATATAAAAGCAACTACGTGGAAAGAGTTCTAAACCTGTATGAAAAATGACTGTATATTAAATTATGACAAAATATACAGTAATGTAACTACAGATGTAAAAAAATAGATGGATAATGATCAATAATAATATTACGATTGCTTTACATCAGACAGTTAGTGTAAAGAATTCAAAAATACCTAGGAAAATAATGAAACTATCCAATCAACCTACATTTAATAATGGAGAGGATGCTATTCTAAATGTTAAGTTAAAATGACCATATAAGAAGTAAAAAGAAAAATCCTTTTTAACATTGCTAGAAATATTATAAATTTTTCAATTATGATTATAGGTAAGAGATTACTTTAAATGCGAGCAAAATATATGTCTGAAATATTCAAGTTCATCAAAAAAGTCAGGAACCAATTCCGGTACAATCTTTTTGATCGTTGCCTTATCAATTTTGGGAACACTTTTCGTAATTTTCGTGGTTATAATGTGTTTCTGCAAGAAGAAGAAAGATGAGTTAGCAATACTGAAGGAAAAATAAGAGAAAGAATTTTAGGAAAAAATGACTGAAAATAGTTTAGACTTAGACTAGAAATAAAAGAAAAAGTCTCCTCTCAAAAATTCCCATAAAAAATCCAAATTTTCTTAATAGTAAGCAATGAATATCGTGGAAGAAAATCCTTCTTTAGAGTAAGACACCGAGACTGAGAGAGCTCAGAGAAACGGGGATGTTATTTAGGTGGACTATATATGCTAATTCTGCCAAATGGAAGTTTTTTCTAAATCTCAGTTATCATAACACTTATAAGTATGTAAGGAAAAGGCTGAAGTGGAAAGGAAAAGATAGCTGTAAGAGTTCCAAAAAGGATTAGACGGAAATGATAGTTCTGATGAAGAAAATCAAATTTCAAAGAAGCAGGAATATAATAATATATCATTTGGAAATCATACTAAAACTTTATAGAAAGGACATGATAGTTTCATCGATAAACATAAATTCATTGACTAGGAAAATAATAATAATAATGGATTACATTTTTTAAAAAGCTCTTAGGGACATTTAATATATCGCAATGGAAACTCAATGGGTTAAAGTGATGCAGAAGATGAATAAGAAGAAGAAAAAGAAGAAAAAAAATAAACTGGACCTGCACAAAGTGTTGGCAATTAGCCTGATTAAAATATGTAATCCTATTAGTAAGGAAATAACTAAAATCTTAAGTAAGAGAATAATTATGATAATAAAAATACAAATGAAAATTAGTAAGAACATGAAGAAGACAATGATCATTTGGATTATATACTTTAGAGAGAAGAAGATGAAACCAATAGGAAATTTAATTTGAATTTTAATGAAAATAAAAATAAAAATAATATAAATCATAATAACACAGATGATAATAATATTAGACATACAGATACAAATCAAGATGATGACAAAACTAAAAATAATAATGAATTGAATAACAACAATAACGGTAAAGGTAATGATAAAAAAGAAAACAGCGTCGGAAAAATAGAATTTGAAGAAAACATATATGATGATGATAAAATAGCTTTTAGTGATAGTAGCCGATCCCCCACATCTGAATTTCCCCATTATAATTTGGGATCTGGAAGGGGTATTTAGGAAATTGATAAGAGTAATATTATTAAATAATAGAAAAGTAGACCGCAGATTGTGGTGCAAGAAGAGGAAAATACAACTTAACACTCATAAAAAGAATCAATAAATAAGAAAGAATCAAATGATTACTCAGATGGAGAGGTAAACACTGGAGAATAGACTTTACGGATTAATAAGGTCAGTTAAATTAAGAAAAATAAAATGAGTATCTAATAGCATTTAGAAAATGATGAAAATCATGAAGACTACTAATTAGATATTCAAGAAAACAAATCAGGGGTAAATCTTTTACTGTAATAGGCTAGTAATCCTAAACACTCCTTCAAATTAATGCCAATAAGTAATTCAGATTTAAATTCTTCGCAGGGAGAAAAATCTCACTAGAAGATTATAAGCTCAAGTAAATTTAACCTCTAAAATGAAGTTAAATCTGAAAACGAAGTTTCTAGTGAAAAAATGAGTAATGAAAGCAATTCAGAAAAATAAATAGGGAAAAATTAAATTAAATAAAACTTTCTAACTATTGATAATAGTTCTGAAAATTAAGGAAACTAGTCCGTTCTTAAAGACTTTGAATTAACTGAAGAAGACAAAAAAAGATTAGACTCATAATATACTAGTACCTATAAAAAGGAGGATGAAACTCCATAAAATTTAGATTTTGATGATGATAGTGTCAAAATTTTTGATATTGATAAATAACTTAAATTTTGATATAATTTCTATTATTAAGATTTAACTTTTAGATTTCACAATTTTTTTTTTTTATTTACTATTATATGTATAATTAATAAAATAATATTTAAAAAATCTATATATAAAATAAAATTTTGTTTTTATTAAATTAATTTGCTATGTTATTATTTTGAATCGATCTAAATTATGCTATATTGGTATTTCAAGTTTAATTTATTTTAAATTAATTTAAAAATTAAATCTTTTTTAAAAAAAATATTATATTTATAGCTAAATTAAAGTAATAAAATTTAGTATTATAAATTTTTTTTTTTTTTTTTTTTTAACCATTTAAATGACATACACTATAAATGAAAAAGCAACAACAAAGTTATATTATATATTTAGAATTAATAAGTAATAAATGTATCAATCAGAGTAATGACTTAGATTCCTTGATGGTTGGTATGTCTTCTTTTAATAGAATTTTATTAGTTGAATCTAGTAACCTATGGATTAGTCTAAAGTTTAGTCTTTTTTGTACGGAGCTACTTACCTTATGATCATTGTTAGTATTATAAATTATTTTGATAATAATTTAATAATACATCTATTCATATTAAATATTATATCTTTAATTTCATTGCACTAACATATTAAATTGGTATTCTTGAATGAATAGAGCAAAAATTAAAATAGCTTGTACAAATCATCATATTTGTAAAATAAGTAAAACATTTAAAATACCTTATATTTTATTAATTAAATGACTGAAAAAAATAAATCTAAAACATAACCAATATAAATCAAAAAATATATAAATTAATTTAATTTGTAATTTTGTATAAAATCTATTTAAAAATATCATCTTTTTAAACCATTTTATTGAAATAAAATGTGATATTGTTATGGTTAATTAAAATAATTTTGTAATACTGATTTATATAAAAAATAATTAGTCATAAATTTTATTAATTATCATATAATAAAGAAAACATAAAGAAATATAATAAATTCGAGAAAGCTATATAAAAAATATACTTAACTAGTCAAATAAAAAAAAACCTAGTTAAAATTTATAATACAAGTAAAATACACTGTTAATAAGAAGTACCTATAAATAGAAGATAATAAATAATAGAATAACGATGGAGAATCTCATAGGAAAATACACACTACAATTTTTTCATAGTTCACAAGAATAAAAATATAAAGAATCTATCCTAGAATATAAGAAAATTTTATTTAATATTCTAAATACAGGAATACATTTATATACTATCCCTATTTTTATTACAGGGTTTATAAAAAACTATATCGCCTATATTATATATTCAATTGTACTTGCTATTATAACCTGGACATGCTTTTTTCTTTTTCGAAAATATACTTCAAGATTAGTTGATATAATTCCTATTTTAGAAATAATACTAATTTTAATTTTGAATGTATCATTTTATAATTCCTTTTCCTAAGAACATATTTCAGAAAAATTGGGTTATGAAAATAAGGAATTGCTAGATTATGGATTAATGAATTCTATGGGATGGGAAATTTTTATTTTTATACTATCAATGTGCGGAACAAATTTCGTTATAAATTTTTTGGGATTTGTACTATACAATATAGTATATCTGATACAGTATAATCTAAATTAATTTTACTTAGAAAACACCGGATTAATGTTGGCTTTAATATTTTTTGGAGGTTTATTTTAGTATATAGAAGTTAAGCACCATAAAGAGTAATTTTTAAAACTACAAAAATACAAAACAAGCATAAAAATGATGAATAAACTCAATCCAAACGCCCTTATTATGCTTGAATTTGTTGATTAAGATTTGATTTTAGTCAAAAATATAAATAATAAGGCTAAGTTGATGGTAGAATACTCTGGTTAATAAGAATTTCAGAAATTTGCACATGATTTGTCAATGAAAATTGATGACCAAACCATTAAATTATATGACTTTTTGATAGATGCATTTTTATATGAAATATCATAATGTGTCGATGGGTAAAATGGTACAGAAAAAGCTAATAATTATTAAGAAGCAATTCACAAGAAAAAATTCATGAGTTTTATGTAGAATATTAAAATAAAGACTATAAGATGAAAATTGTATTTTTTAAAACAATTTGCTCCATTACCTTCGAAGATCATTTTGAAAACAATATTTTAAAGAATTATGAAGGAACAATATTAAAAGTTTCCTAAAAAATTGAGTATAAAATCGAAGAAATTCTCTAAGTAATACATTCTCAGTTTAAAAAGGGCTAAACAGAATTGAAAAACAAAATCAAATCAAAACTGCTTTTTATTATCAATACTCTATCGAATTTTTAAGACAGTGTCTTATATATTCGAAAAAAAATCAATGTCTCATATTCCCTTTTTTAACTCAACATATTTCTTGAAAATATCAGAGAAAAAATGTCCTACGAGTTGGCAAACCACAAAGACTTGCAGTTTTAAATCGTAAATGAAGTGAACTCAAAATAGTTTAAAATATACCAAGATGGCTATAAATTGGCCTAAATTCTCCTCAACCTACTAGAAAACTCAATTTAAAATACTTAAAGTGGAAAAATCTAGTTGAAGGTCTAGAATCATGGTGGATTAGAATCAGATATGTTTAAAATTACTATTTCAGATACTGGAAAGGGTTTTAAAAATGAAGAAGAAATGGAAAACCACTTGGAAATAATGTCTTCGAATTATAGAGAAAAAAATTTCTATAAATCTCACACTCTCGGAATGAAAATATCTCATAAATTAACAGGTTTAATAGGACCTCAATGTGGATTGGTTTACTAAAGATCATTATCGAAAGGAACATAAGTGTCTTTTTTAATTTATTAAAAATGTAAATAATTCGGTGGCTAATCTTAGCAAATCATTTCCTTGGAAAATAAAGACAATTTACATAATAACGAGAATGGACAGAGTCATAATTTAAGCAATAATGCAGGTATGAATGGGGGTATTGGGGGTAGCATGAGCAAAATAAATTTTAAGTAATCATCTCACAATTACATTTCTCAATAAGATATATTGCCCAAAATTCCTTTAGTAAACTCTCATGGAAATAATATGGGAACTCTTAATAACTAATTACCTAATAATAATAACAATTCCAACTCTTAACAAGTATAAAATAACAACTAAAATTACAATCCCTAAACTTTTTAGTAAATTGAATAACAGGAAGATAAATTTTAACAATAATATTATATGGAGGTCTAATAAATAAATAATTCTAACTATGTTAAAAATGATATCGCTTCCAATGTTCTTTTAGGAAACCAAAATTATAATAATACACCAGAATAACAATAATAATAATATAACCCAATACATTCTAACTAAAATTAAATTAATCCTTTTAAAAACCATAACTCCAGCCCGATTAATCAGTCTTAAAGATAGAAAAATTTATCAAAAGCTTCAAAATAATCAAGGAGCAAATAACTTTCTTAAATATCCTAACTTTCATAAAATTCATTTTAATAGCAACAGCAACAAATGTATTCTTAATGGTAAGAAGGGATTTAGCTAATTAACTAATAATAATAACTTAAGAATAGCTAAATTTTATAAAATTAACATAATAAAGATGTGTAAAATGGAAATATACTTTTAAGAGTCTAAAAAGTGCGTGAACCACCCCATTAATATTATAATAAATAATCTGAAATCGAAGAAGAAACCCAAAACATTAATAATAGTAATAACATGAGTGTAAATAGTCATAATAACAGTATGATAAATGGATCTAATGTGTCTTTATAGTAATAATAATATTCAGGAATGGCGTTTTTGCTATAATAGTAGTAATCTCATACTAATTTAAGATAAAACAATGGGGCATACTAAGATTAGATGAATATTCAAAAAGATGTGTTGGAATAATAAAATTCTCAATAAAAACTATTTAACAACTGATTTACTCATTCTTATATAATAAGAATACCTATTATTAATTTAAAATAAATAGTTTTTCATATCGTTTAATAGTTCATTAAAAATATAATAGTTTTTCTTTTATATAATATATTTTTATTATTTATTTATTTTACTGGTTACTATATAAAACATTTATATATATATTGATCAAAATCCACAATATATATATTAAGAATTTCAGTGTGAATATAAAAAATAATTAACGATTTTTATTATATTTAAAATTTTTAATTTTTAATAATTTATTGGATTGTATGCTATAATATACTTTTACTTACTATTGTATTTTATTATTGCTATTGTAGTAGTACGTCATAAATAATAATAATATAATTATATTCAATATTTCTAAGTGTATTTATATATTGAATTGAATATATAATTAATTATTTTTATAAGCAAATAATTAGTAAAAATAATTAATATTATTATGATAATAATATATTAAAAATAATTAATAATATTAATAATGCAAACCTATACATATAAAAGTTATAATAGTATAGCTTATTCATATAAAATAAAAATCATTTTTATTTAATTTTTAAAAACTAATAATGTTAATTATACAAAATCAGACTGGCAGATATTGAATAAATTTAACTACATTTATATTAACCTAATTATTTTTTATATTATTATAGTAATAATATTTAATACTAATAAAATTATATTCTAAAGTTGTAAGTTATTATTTATCAATTCACATAGCGTATTTTCTTGTCCATTCTCTAGCAGTAGCTTCAAATCTCTATCTATCGGTTTTATATATTTAAGCAATTTCGGGGACTAAAGGATCATCAGGATTACAATCAGTCAAAAGAGAAGAAATTGATAATAATACTATTTAAATTATATTAATTATAAATGTATAATTAACAGTGATTATTATATGAAAACGAGAGAAAAAATATTAAAATTAAAAACAAATTTATTAAAATATCCATAGACTTTTTTATGATTTATTTCCTTCAAAAAAATACTAATTAATTTTTGTTTTATCATTATTTATGATATTGTGTTTAAGATTTTAATTATTTATTTTCTAGAAAATTTTTTAATTAAATCATATAATAATATGCTTAACTGTCATATTATCTATAATACTTTTGTATTCTCTATATTTAGTAAGTATATTTGTTATACTAAATGAGATTTTATAATATTTTCTCTTAAAATTACTATAAATTCATAAATTTCCATACATTTTAAAATATATTGCTTTTTTTGCTAATATAATTTAATTTAAAATTTACCTTTAGAGATGGTTAAAGCGGGAGACCATTGATCTTTAAGAATATCTAAACATATACTTCCATTAGAATTAATATTAGGGTGATATATTCTAGTTAAGAAATTGACTTTAGGGGTTTGAAGGGATAATCAGTAGGGAAATGAATAGATAAGAAGAATACTCCTCCAGCGTAAGGGGAATCTTCCTATATAACAATAATAATATTTTTAAAACATAATATTTTATTAAATTAAGATTATATAATGTGTAAATTTTGAAATATTTAAAATTTATTTTAAATATTGCTAAATATAGAGGGTAATTTAAATATAAGTTACGGGTCCCATTAAGGTGGCTTGCCATTAAAATGCTTCTTTTTTATCTTCAACAGGTCCAGCAGAGCAGTTGGCGGGAGGATCTCTGCTCAAATCCATTAATTCCTAAATATTTTGATTGTTAGTGAAATAGAAAATGTATATAACATCTATAAGGTTACCTTTTAAATTCTTTTTAAAGCCATATTTCTTTTTTTAGAATAGTATTTTTTTTTTTTTACTTTTTTAGTTTGAATATATATATATATTTTCTTAATTCTTTTAATATTTAAAATATTATTATTTATATCTCTGAAACTTTTTCCAGGTCTATAATTAACCAAATTCGTATTTAAACAGAAGAATATTCGATTTTTTAATTTATTCGTGTCAGAACAAAGTAATATAATAATAAATATTATATTAGTGTGTTTACTTTATAAAATTAACCTTATAAATCACATAAAATTATCAATTTCAAAATAAAATTAATTAAAATTTTTATTAATACTCAGAATTAGTTATAGAAATATTAAAAAATTAATATTTATAATTCCCAAATGTTATATTATATAATAAAAATACTTAAATTTTAAAGAATATATATATTAATAATATTTTTTTAAAAAACTTATAATTTATAAAACGTGGTTAGAATTTTCTTTTTTTCTCTCTTATAAAATATGATAATACAAAATAATTTACTTTTCTTAATTATTCTCTCAAGGGAGTTAATCTATAATTAATATAACACTAAACTACAACTAATTATTAATTATATATGAAAAACATAATAATATTTATATTATAAAATTTAAATAAAACCCAGTATGCTACTAAAATAGAAATAATTATAACACATTTATAGCTCAATTTACATATTTATAAATTAGCTAGTCTATTAAATTTTAGTTTTTTTCTAAATTTTAGAAGCAATACCAGATATAATATAGTAAAGAATTTTTACCAACACAGATATATTGAAGATACATTTATAAATTAAAAAATTGATAATTTAAATAGAATTATGTCAATATTAATTTCTTCACCCAAAAGATGAGTCATTTATTATTTATTAATCCTTAATGATTCATAATTAGTATTCTTAATCATTCGATAATATTTGTTTATGTTTTAAGTTAACATAAATAGTTTTAATTTAATTTATAAATTATCTATTATATAATTATGCTTACTTTAAATTGAGAAAAATCCTAATACTTGTTATGGAATCAATATTTCTATACAATAGTGTGTTACAATATTTTATATTGATTTCTTTATGATTTAATAATAAAGATTTTTCATTTTAAAAATATTAATAATTTTATAGAAAAACAATATTTCTGTGTTGGTCAGAATTTATTGCTTGAGAAAACTATATTAGCCTGATCGTATATATAATTACTTGAATAGCAATAGTAAGAAACCAATAAAAAAATAAAAAAGACAATATAACTTTAAAATGAACTTTATTTTTGATACATAACTTGTAGAATTCTAAACTTAAAGACATCTTTTACATGGAAACCATTTATATTTAATTGGAAATATACCTGAGCTTGCTTCTTGGGATACACATGGGCTAATTAAAATGAATTGGAACTAAAATGATATATGGAAAGTTTTAGTACCTGTTCCGAAAAGTTTTGAAGGTATTATTGAATACAAATTTATAGAATCTGATTAATACTGCTCAATATTAAGTTGGGATTAAGGTCATAATCTATAAAAATATGTATAAAGAAATGATCTAAAATCCGATGACTTAGAGTAGTCTTGGAAGAAAATAAACCAAAATATGACTAACCTTACTAGTATAACCATTGATTAGTAATCCGATTCCTAAAATTAAAATGAAGATGACTCTTAGGATAAAATAAAATTGAATAACTCGAGTCATACAGTTAAAAATTAAATTTAAGATTTATAACAAGAGTTTCAAAAGTAAATAAAAATTTATAAATATATATTTTATATAAATAATTTCTTTTTCTATTTCAAATAGATTTTCTCTCTTATTAAGTGACTAGTAATTCGAAACGTTTTAATGGTATTAAAAATGCTAAGAATTAAATAAAAACATTTAAAACTACGGTACAATATTTCCTATAATTTAATCAAATATTTATTTTATTTTATTTATTATTTTAGAGGATAATTTAAAATGTGTAATATGTTAAGTAAATATTAAATAGTATATGTTTCCATGCTTTCATGTATCTATATGTTTAGATTGCAGTTTAAAAGTTAATAGATGTCCAATGTGCAGATAAATGGGCAAAAGATAAAAAATATACTATTGATATATATATATATGCCAACTTATATATCATATACATTTTATTTCTAAAATTTATCAAATATAATATTTTACTAAGATTTAATTGTAATTATCATATAAAATTTAATAATTAAATACAATTAGCTAAATATTATGTATATTATCTTCAATATATATACATTTTGTTGATTTAATATTTATAATATAAATTATAATTTAGCATCATTTTTATAATATAATTTAGCATCATTTTTATAATATAATTTAGCATCATTTGTTGCATATAATATAGATATAATGAGTGATTATTTATATTAAGGAAGCGAATATTTTTTATTTTTATAGAATTTATAAATATTTTTATTAATTTTGTAGTATATTTATTTTAATTGATTGATTTATAGTATTATAATTTAAAGTAAAAAAAGAATAAATAATTAAATAGATTAACTTAGTTATTTGCCATTTTAATTAAAAAATGGTTCGAGATATTTATTTATCTCATTTGTTTAAGAATATAATTCTGGCCAGCGTTTTTATTTTATAAGCTAAAAGCAAATCTTTTTAGGTAGATTAAAAACTAGATTTAACTTTTTTCTTATAATAGATTACAGGGTTATAGATTTACTTTAACATTCGATTTTGATGAAGATGATTTAATATTAGTTTGAAAAAAAAATAATTAAAATAAATTATAAAAAATATTTAAAATATAATATTTATTAAATTACAAGATAAAGACTGACTAAGTGTGAGTAGTTGAGTTTTAAAATTTTTTTTAAATTGTTTATTATTAGTTATTAATTATGATTATTATTATTATTGTTATGGTTATTTTATTATTTATTTATTTGTTTTTTATAAATTTATTTAATGATTAATATATATTATATAATGAAATTTGAATTAAATAGTTGATTTAAATTTGAATATTAAAAATTAATTATATTTATTTAAATACCTTCAAATTTATATATATTAATTGAATATTAATAATAGAGAAAACAATGAAAAAAAAATATATTGCATAATTATTGCAAAAATATATTTTTCCAGAGCATACCCTTACCAAAATAAAATATAATTTGATCATCAGTTTTTAAACTTTACAAGATATATGTACCCCACATATATTTATATTTATGATTTATGAAAATATTGACCTTTCAACAACATAAAACCAAAAAATCATATCCCGAAATCAAATTATCAAATTATATTTTAACGCGTTTCTATAGAAGCGTGGTGCTAATAAACAAAAAAATCTGCTGCTCTAAGACATTATAAAATTAAAATTTCACTTTAAAAATATTAAAATTATATAAATAAAATAAATGCTTAATGGAATCAATAATTATACATAATATATAAAATATAAAAATTAAAATTAAAATAATGAATAGATAATAAATAATATTTATTTATCATAAAGAATAATTATTAAAATTATTAGTAAATAATATTAATAGTTAATTATTTAGATATATCTTAAATAAATATATTATATTCATATCGTTATTTAATGATATAGTATTTTTAGAATAAATAAATATAGGTATTCATTTAACTTATAGAAAAGTGAGTTTTTTATTTTTAAAGGTTAATTTAGAATTTTACATAAAAAATATTAAAAAAATTATAAAATTATATATAATTCACAATTATATTATAGTAGTTAAAATAGTTTTTTTTTAAATTATGGTTTTAATATTTATATAAGTTAGTGCTAATGATCAAAGAATAGTTATATTATCTCATTATACAGTTTACCTCAAAGTTAGTTATTTTATTATATATTATTTTAATAAATAACATTGCTTCTTTGGCGAATAGTACTTTCTATAGTAATTTCACTGGGTCTATTGCCGCTACTATTGCTATTATTTCTATTTACGATAGTATTATTATGACTTCGATCACCATCCCCCACACTTGAACTTAGTGTATAAGGTTATTAAATTTTTTTAATTATTTGAAACAAGGTAAAGCAGATCTGCATAATGGACATTTCTATGAATTTTAAATCCATATATCAATGCAATTTGTATGAAAACTATGCCCGCATTATAGTTTAGTATTTAAAACGGACTATTTCTATATTCTAGAAAGGCATATGGAGCAAACATTATGGCTATCAAAGCTATTCATGCTTTATTCTATTTCCTACTCTGTCATATTACTTATTTGTTCTTAGAATTTTAAATCTTAATCTCTATTTAATCCATAATTAGAATCTTCTGTAGATTCTGATCCTTATTTTTCATCTAAAGTGTAAATATTATATATATATATTATCTTCCCGTTTATAAACTTCGCCTCCATCACCTTAGAATTTACATAAAATACTGTTCCTTTACCATTTCTTAGTCCATTTTTATACTGTCCATTGTACCTAGTACCAGTTTAATTGAAATAATAAGATCCTGTTCCTTATTTTTTATGCCGCTACCACTCTCCCTCATAAATATCACCAGTTTATCCGTAGATCATTTTACCTTTTCCTGAATAATAGCCCTGCTTCCACTCTCCTGTATAATAATAAAATTAATATAAATATAAGTAATAATTAATAAAATAATATAATAATTTAGAATAAAAAAACATAAATTTAATATTTTATAAATCAAAAAGTTAAATTAGTTATAATTTTACAATTAATCTTTTATTATTATTTTTATATAATGTTATTAATATATTATTATAACTACATTACCATTATATATATTTCCATTAGAATATTTACAAATACCAATTCCATGCATCATATCTTATTTTAATTCCCCAATATATACATCCCCATTTTTAAATTCATATGTTCCATGTCCGTGCATCATTCCATTTAAAAAATCTCCAGTATATTTTCCTAAAGGAGATATATACACTCCTTTGCCATTTCTTTTTCCATTAAGCATTTCACCTACATAACTTTCTTTATCTCCACAATTTACTGAATTATAGCTATAATTGTTATTTCCCATAAATTATTTTAAATATTTGAAGTCTTTTTATATTTTAAAAATATGCTTTGTCAAAAGTATATGTGTAAAGTCGGTTTAATTTTCTTTACTTCAGTGTTTTTTATATCTAACACTGTTATTTTATTGTTCTTTTTTTATTATTTCGATTTTTTTATGTAATAATATTATTTCGCTTTAAAGACTTCTTTTTAAGCAATAATTATTAATTTTTCATATATATGTTAGTGCATTAAATTATTAACTAAGAAACTATGTGTAGATTTTATTCTGAATTGACTGATTTATATTAAATTCATAAAAACAAATTTAAACATAAATTTCTTTATACTTTATTTATTAGTTGATATTAAGTGAATATTAGAAAAATCTGTTTATAATAAATACCTTAAATTTTATAAGTTATAATTTTAAGTCTTTAACTAAAATATATATAGAATTAATATTAATATATATTGACGGAAAATGATATTAATTTCATAAGGGTATTGATAAACAAAATTTTATTAAATATTTATTATAATTAGTACAATTCTAATTTATGAATTTAATATTAACTAAATCTAAAAAAATCTAAATATATACTATTTCAATACAGTACTATAATTTTTTAATGATAAAAAAATACATGAGAGGAAATGGATGGAACGCTTATCATAATTGCATTCATATCCTTTATTTTATTTATTAGATAAATTTCTTTTATTAAACTTAAAAAATAAGATAACATAAATACTAAATATATAAACACATATTCTTAATTCATACTTAATAAAAGCAATACGGTGAAATTAAATTTATCACCACAATTACTTAAATAATAATCATAAATAAAATATCTATTTCAAACCTACCAAAAAAGTAAGGCCATTTTCACAAGAATAATCATCTTTCAAAAAGATAAAAACATGAAAATAATTATAGAATTTTATGAGGGACTATTTCTTTAAAAAAAGAGAGAGAAAATTCAGTTAGATGATAATACTACAACTACTGATTAATTATTCTAAATTATTTGCAATAAAATTGGAAAATAAGAAAATGATATTAATCTTATTTTTAAGAGAGATAGTCATAGATTAAAAATTATAAAGGGATGGGATATTGACTTTTACGAAATAAAAGATAATTCCATAATATTTGCAGAAATATTGGAGACTTAAGAAGAAAAATATAGAAAATAATCACAATAAATTCAATAAAAATATATTAATAAATTATTTCCCCAATAAATAATTCCCATGAGACTTTCTGATATAAATGAAGAAGATATAGATTCGGGTAATTCAATGATTAATTAAAAACGGAGTAAAGAGAGTACTCAAACTCCAGATTAATATAGGTATCTATAGATTTTATAAAATTAATTTTTAATAAGAAATGTTATTATAAAATAAATAGATCTTTTCTTTCCGATGAATTTGAAACTTAAAGTGATATTTAATTAAAAGAAAAATATTTAAATTATGATAAAATGTGTTAACTTGAATTAATAAATCTGCAATAGTTGACTAAAAATGGAAAAATAGAGTAAATAAAACAATTTTTTGAGGGAAATTCTTCTGTTGATTTTAATGATTAAGAATAAAAAACATGGAAGCGCCATTAATGCTAATTAATATCTGAAACAATTGTTGGAGGATGGAATTTACTACATTTTGCCATTTTTTGTAACCATTTGTAAATTGTGAAACTATTTTTAAATTATGATTTAGACATTAATAAAAACACTTTGGACGGATGGTCACCAGTAATACACAAATTTTTGAATATATTAATTAGTTTTAAATAGTTAAAAATTATATTGATTTATTACAATAATTATAGTTATAACTGGCAATGCATAAAAATAATATTGATATATTGAAAGCCCTATTGAGTTTCAAAAAATAAAAAGTATAAATAAATGAAATAACTCAAAAAGGAACTGCAGTTCATGTAGCTTGCAGATTATCTCAGCCAGATATATTGAAGATTTTATTGGGTAAAACTAAAGATATAATTAATATCTAAAGTTTATATTAAAATTGTTATTAGAATATGGAGCTGATCCGAATATTAAAGATGATCAATAAAAGAGCCCTTTAGATATATGCAAATCCTATGAATGCTAAAATATAATATCATTATTTAATAGATCTAACTCTGATTTAGAAACATTTTAATAAACTTTGATTAAAAATGAATAAGAAAAAATTGAAAAGGAGAAATAAAGAATTGAATATTAGAAAATGAATGGAATTCAAAGACTGTGTAAATAATTAAATATATTTTCACCTCCAAAGCCCCCTAAAGTAATTGGGATAATTTAGAAATGTAATTCTCTTATGTTCAATACATATGAAAGATTTATGGTTATTGACCCAGAAGAAGGTCTCTTATTGCGATTTAAATAAAGAAGTCACTACCCATTAAAGCCGAATGAAGTTATCCCTTTAAAAGACATATTAAATATATAGATGACCTAATCCAATATGTTTATGAATAAAAAGTATAGCTATTTTGAAATAATTTATAATTCAAGATAAGTTTTAGGTAAATTTTAGCTATTTTCATAAAAAATATATTATTTTAGTTTTTATTTTAATTTCATTAATATTTTTAATTTTTGGCAATGCAGGGTGCTAGAATTTGATTACAGCTAAACTTTGGGTTTAGTATATATTTTAAGCTGCCTGTTATTCAGCGTTTCTGCATAAAATAGAGAAGAGGGGATATAATATTTCAGATTTAGATTAAGGAACCCAATTCGTCTTAGAATTAAAAGATGATGATATGTAAGACAGAGTTATATTTGAGGAACAATAGAGAATCATAAGGGAGAAAATAGAATATGAAAAAATATATAATTCAAAAATTAAGGAAGCACAGCAAACTGCTGGCAAAAAAGGAGATGAAAATGGTGCCTAAAATAATACGAAATAAGAATCAAATAAAAATATTTCTGATCAATCTGATAGCGATTAGCCATAATAGAAGCCTAAATTACCATCAATTGGAGAAGATAGCAATGATAACAAAGTAAATGAAAAGAAAGTTAATTAATAAAATGAAGATATAAAGGAAGATGAAATAAGTTAAATGTCAAAAGAAACTGTAAATTTCGAGAGCTTCTCAATTCTTAGAATTTTGGGATAGGGGGCATTTGGAAAAGTATTTTTAGTGCAAAAAAAAGATAATCAATAACTTTATGCAATGAAGGCTCTGAAAAAAAGAAATTTAATTATTAAAAAGTAATTAAGGTTTGCAGTTACAGAAGCCAATGTGCTGAAATAGTGTGATCATACATTTGTAATGGGTCTTCACTTTGCTTTTTAAACTCCCTCGTATCTGTATTTGGTAATGGATTATTGTCCAGGGTAAATAAATAATATAAATATTATTATATTGTAAATCTATTTTTATTGGTTAAATACTAAAATAATTAAATTTTTATAAAAAATAAAGAGGGGACTTAGCATAACATATTATGTAAAGAACTGTCTTTGATGAAGAAACGAGTAGATTCTATATAGCCGAACTTGTTCTAGCCATTGAGAACCTGCACAACAAAAATATTATATATAGAGATTTGAAACCAGAAAATGTATTAATAGCATAAGATGGGCATATTAAGCTTGCAGATTTCGGTTTGAGTAAAGAAAACATAGGAAAAAATGACCAAACTTCTACTTTTTGTGGAACTCCTGCTTATTTATCTCCTGAAATGGTCGTAACGAAAAGAGCTACTTCTATGAGTGATATTTATGGAATAGGGACCTGTCTTTATGAAATGTTAACAGGAGAACCTCCCTATTACTCAGATGATATACCTACAATGTATAAAATGATAAAGGAATCCAATTTAAAATTTCCGGCAATATTGTCTAAGGCAACTAAAGATTTTTTAAAGAAAATTTTGGAAAAAGACCCACAAAAAGACTGGGATATAGAGGATTTGATGAAATTAAAAAAGATCCCTACTTTAAAGGAATTGATTTCGATAAATTACTTCGAAAAGAATATAAACCACCTATTACTGAATTTGATGAAGAAGTTGATGAACCTGAATTAGCTATGTTTAATAATGAGTAGCATAGAGGTAGAATATTTAAGGATACCGATTACACGGAGCAAAATAAAAGAGTAAATAGAGTCATCAAATTCACTTTTTCACGAAATGATTGATATTTCTATTAATATCAACTCATATATTGATTGGTATTTATAATACTTAAACTAATTTACATATTAAAATTCTAGTGACAGTATGTATATATAAATTTATATATAATAATTTATATTATAATATTAAATAGAGTTTTTTCGATTATTTTTTAGGAAAAATATTTAAATTAACTAAAAGTAAACCTTGCATTATAGTTTATATATTTTATTTAAATTATTATATATTTTAATTTATATTCAGGCCAAAATAAATAAATATATATTTTTTTTTTAATTCGACATTTTTAAAAATTGATAAAATTACTGACTTTACTGACTTTATTAAACTAAATTTCTTCATTTGTAATTTATTTTATTAGGTAAACACTTAATAATAAAAGAATTAGTATAAATAAATTTCCAATTCTATTAAGAATGTTCGATTATAATATTATTTTCTTGTCCGTAATATAATTCAAAAGAGACCTTTATTAAAAAGTAAATATTTTTGTTTTTTATCACCTTTATAAATTATAATTTTTTTATTGATAATTTTACAATATTAAAGAAAAATAAGTTTATTTACTTATGTTATAATTACTTTATTTAAGAGATAGTGGTAGTATAAATATTATAAATTATAAATTACTTTATATATATAAATATCATAATATAAAACATAATAATTTATGAATTAGAATTCGTTTAAAAAGATATTTTTATCAAAGATTCTCTTTTTTTTATTTATGAGAAATTTTGTTAGAATTATTATTTTTCGCTGAATTATTAAATAAACCAAGTCCTAAAACTAGGTACTCGAAATATATAATACGAAGTATAATAATTATTTCAGTTCATTAATTGTAGTGCATATTCCTTTGTTCTTCTAACATCTATTATATTTAATTATTTCGGAGAACTTATCTCATATTTTCTTGTTTGCAATAAAATAATCTGTTATTTCTGCTATTTTAAAGTTATTGTGTTTTCAAGCACATATTCTTTTTATTCTTTAAATTTATTGTTTTTGGAGGAACAACTTTCTCCGATTTGGAATTAATTAGTCTAATTTCTTCGGCACTTAGCTATCTGAAAAGAGGCTGAGTATTATTTATTTCTGATTGATGGGCTCCTGCACTGAAATAAGGGAATTTTTTTTGTATTTTATAATATTCTGATTGTAACATTTGCTATACTTATTAAGGGAGATTTTGTGAATTTTCTAAAAATGAATAAATTTCTGCTAATTTGAGTTATTATTAAGCAGACATAGTAATAACAGGATGGTTCATTAGTTGATCCCAAGTGATTCTATCATCAGGGTTTATGGAGAGCATCTTATTCAATAGGTCATCAATTAAATGGTTTGAATGTTCTATGCTTACCCTTTCACCCTTTTCGAGTCTTTGTCTTAGATCATTATTTTCCATATATGGGAACTTTTTGAAAAAAAGCAGATGTAAAATGACTCCAAGACTAAATATGTCGTTGTCAAGAGTATAAAACTCTTGTTTTTTCAACACAATTTCAGGGGCGTCAAAGAGGGCGGTCCCTAAATATCTGGTTTTTAACTTGTCTGTGTTTTCAGGAAATTAAATTGCAAACCCGAAATCTCCTATTTTAACTCTCTGGTCTTTGAAAAAAATGTTGGAGAGTTTGAGATCTCGGTGAATAATTCTTTTATTTCTCAGTAGCTTGACACCCTGGGTGACTTACTGGAAAATGTAAATAGCTTAGGCGGGGTTCAATCTCATGTAGTGTTATTCAAGAGTTCCCTGGGGACACAGTTCCATATAGAGATTTTGCACTGGAGAATTGATATTTAGGGAGGCATCGTATAGTTTTACAAAGTAGTCTGAGTTTATGGTAGTTTGCACTTCCTTCATTATGTTGGCCTCATTCTAAATTATGGAGAAATAGGTTTTATTTATGAGGGTTTCTTAAGGAGAGTGCTGAGCTTTGGCAAACATTTCGGTGAAAATCTGTTTTATGGCACAAGATCTATTATTTATCAGATCTTATCCCACAATTACTCTAGCATTTGAACCAGCTCCCAAACTGCTTCTTTCTTCAATTTAATAATTAGAGGAAAGAGAAGATGGGGAAGCCTCTTAAGCTGCCATTGAACTTGAGCGGGGTTCAGAGCTAGATTGGTTAGCACTGGTATTATTATTATAGTTTTTAGTGTTATTTTAGTGAATAGAATTATCACTAAGCGAAGAAGCAGAGAAGTCGGAATAGGCACCAATTTCTTTTTCAATACTGAATTATTATTATAGTGTCACACTATCGCATTCTTCTTAATCAATTCGGCAGCATTCAGCAGTGGCTCCAGCTTCTCCTTGATTGGAATTTATGCAGTGTTTTTTCACCATATTTTTTTTCAGAATTTTTATGTGTATAGTAAGGTGAGGGGTTGTGACTGTAATTTTCTTAGCAATTTAAGTCTATAATAAATAAAAATTAATTATTAGACTTTTAGTTTACATACACATACTCTTATATACCATCTCCTTCAATTTTTTAAACTTTAAAAATTTAAAAGTTGTTAAACTAAAAATATAAATAAGACTGTTTTTCATAAAATAATCATTTTTTAATAAAAATACTATCATAAGATACCATTTTTCCTTCCTTTATAGGGATTTCTAACTCTTAGAAAACTATCTTTTAAATATGATAATTCGTCATAATTATAGAGTATTATGACTCATACGGTCAAATAATATATACTAATATACATAAAACTATCAAAAATAATCAGATTAATAAGTTCACCCATCTCATAACTCAATTAGCATTCCCGGCTTAACTTTTTCGCCACAAATAATTAACCAATAGTATTCGTTTTTTTAAAAATTTTTCTAAATTAGTTTATAGTTGAAGTTCTAAAAATCATGATATTCCAACTAATTCTATAAATATAAATAAAAAAATATACAAATTCTACTTAAATATATATATATTTTAAAAATAAACAGTATAAAGTTGTAAGAATTAAAATTAAAATTCATTTTTCGAAATGATAAAAAACACAAAAAAGTAAAGAAAATAAATAAAAATAGAAAAAGTTATCAACTATTTTTTATGGCATTTGCACTACTTCTTTATTAAAAATGTTGAAAAAATATTAATATTCTGAAAAATGCCTATTTTCAGATTATTATGATATAATTTATTTGGTAAATTTTAATAAAAGAAAATAGTGGTTTAATTTATATTATTTTTAATATGAGTGACGTATTAATACCAGTATTTAAAATACATAAATATATATAATTACAAAAAACAATAAAACAAAATAGAACTAATAAAATAAAATATTTTATACACAGCAAATTTTAATTGTGGATTGTTTAAAATTATATTTTTTTCTATGATACTATCAATAATCATAAATTAAATATTTTTATTATTTAGGTTTTTCTAAAAAAATTGGTTTACTATTTAAAAAAAGGAATCCATTATGTTTTTAAAGGAAATAATTATATTTATTGTTTATATTATATTTAATTGAATATATTTAAATAATCAGTGATTTTTTTATTTTTTATGTAAAAAAATCTGTGAAAACCTCATTTAAATACTAATTTTACAACATTTTTATTGGAATAAAAATTATTAATCTTTATTAAATTGTTTTTAATTTTTTATATATAATATTTATTTAATTAATATTATAAATATTTTATAAAGTTTAAACCTAGAAAAAATAAGCTGATAATTAATAAAGAGAATAAAAATATAATTAATCAATTAATTTTAAAGGATAAGAAAGGATACTAAAAAAATTTTTAGAGGAAAAGTAAATAATAGCATGTTCTTAATTTTTTCAGTCAAAAATATGATTATTATTATTATTTTAAATTGCAATAAAATCAAATTTTTATACAAAGTTCCTTTTTTTCAATTTACTTTCATTTTGAATTTATTATATAATATTATTTAAAACAGGTTAAATCGGAAAATGTTTATACTCCATGAAATGAATTCTAAACGTATATAAGTTCATTATTTAGCATAGAAAAATTATATATTACATGAAAATTTAATCAATTCTACATTAAAAAGTATTAATTAATAACAATGATGTTTTATTAAATTATTATTATTTTTCTATAATGCTACTATTGTTATATCTAATTGAACAATATTATTTTAATAATTTAAGTAGAATAATTAAAAATATATTTTTGTAAATATAGTTAATAAAAATTTATTTTTTTTTTCA
Organism: Miamiensis avidus; assembly: GCA_037039885.1. NCBI lineage: Eukaryota > Ciliophora > Oligohymenophorea > Philasterida > Glauconematidae > Miamiensis > Miamiensis avidus. Next base: position 50,712 of record JAWVGU010000057.1, read on the forward strand.
TATATATATATAATATATCATTCATTTTTGATTATATATAACTTTTTAATATAGAAGTGAAAATATATTATGATAAGAATTAATTTAACTTAATAAATAGCGTTAATATAAATAATAACTTTAGTTTATAATTTTGTAAACCAATAACTTAAAATGAAAAAAATAAATGATTCAAGAAATTTATTGGAGATTATAATTATAGTAAGTTATCTAACTATACTAAAATGCTAAACTTGGGAATACTATGAAGATTGTTCTTAAAATGAGTGCTATATAAAATATATAAATTAATATTATGGTTCTTCAAGTGGTGAAAAAGATAAAATGAATAGCGCCAAAAAGGATTATCTGAAATGCACTTATAATAGCCAGCATTGTAATTTTATTAGAAATTTGTCAGAAGATTAAAAATAAGGAAAAATTCATAAAGACTATATAAAAGTAAACATTAAAAATAATAATAATTATAAACTAAGCGATAATTCCTTTATTATTTATTTAGGAATACAAATATTGCTTTGAGGATTGTTATGAAAAAATTGACAATAAATATATATTTAATTACTATACATGCGATCAAAAATGCTTTGGTACTCCAAATTTTTTTTTTTTTAAATGAAGATATATATACACGTATTTTTTTGCAATTAAAATCATAAATATTTATTTTATTTTAATATTTTGATATCTATAAATAAAATATATTTTTATTTTATTATAGGAAATACCTAAAAATATACTTATACTGAAGGTTTAAGCACAGAAATGTGGATTTTAATCATATCATGCATAGTTATATTTTTGATAATAATCTATTGCATTTATAGAAGAGTATAATAATAAAAATAAATAAAATTATAATAGGCATAACATTTGCAAGCTATTTAATAGCAATAGTAATAACAGCAATAGTAGCCACACCAACAATAAAATAACTTAAATAATATAGAATAATAAAATAAAGAAGAACAAAAACCAATAGACATATAATAGATAGATATATTCGAAAAAGCTGTAGAGCCTGAAGTATTAATTGTAAATAATGATAAAGAAGAGTAAAATAATAAGTTTATATAAATTGAAAACACGGATGAAGTTAAATTATAATATTTTTCTGGGTATGGAAACTAATAATGTAAGGATAGATTAAACTACTTAAAAGAGTAATTAAATACTCCTTCATAATCGAAAGATTTTTTAAATCCCTAAAATAATCAAAATTTTAATTTAAATGATTAATAAAATTCTGGATAGAGTCCTTCATAAAATTATTCTTAATTCAGTAAAGATAATTAGGAACTGAACTCTCAGAATAATGACAGTATAAATTCATAAAATAATTCTAAATGAAAAATAATTACTCATTGGTAAGGATGTACTGATGAGTGTAAAATTTATTTTATGTTATATTCAATATTTCAACATTATTTAATATTTATAAATTTTATTAATTAAAAATATTATATCAAAATAATTTATTACTTATAATTCTAATACATCTTCAATTAAAAAAATATTTTATGTATTTTTTTAAATAGTCAATATTATAAATTATAATATAGACTAATTTAAAATTATTAACAATTAAATTTAAATTTTGTAATTTGGTATATAAATACATAATTTAATCTGCATATGAACTAACTTAGTTTTATTGTAATTTAATATATATATATATTATAACCCATAATGTATGTAAAATGATGACTAATTTTTTATATGTAGTATCATAAGAGTTATTAATAATCTTATTATTTAGGGAAAACTTTATTGCTTTAAAACTAAATAGATAAAACCAATATTAATATTAACAATGAAAATAAAAAAACTATATTTAGCTTTACTAGTTTCTTGTTTTATTATAAATTACACTAAATAATCCAATAGTTCTGAAAGTGGAGGAGTAAAATATGATAATTATTAAGATTGTAGAATAAATTATTGCTAACTACAGGTAATATAAATATATTAAAAAGAATATATAGAATCATTATATTATATTTATATATTTATTCATATTACTAATATTTGCTTAGTATGATGATAATATTCATAAAATACCTGAAAGAGAATAGGTAAAGGTTACATAATAGTTTAACTAGTTTTAGAAATGCAAGTAGGACCCTTTGAAAACAGCCTGTGATCCTAATAGTTATATTAAAAATGGCCTTCATAGAAATTAGGAAATTATAGCACATACTAAGACTGTATAAGATAAACGTTTATAAAGTAAATATGCCCCACCTGAAATATACTAAAATACCAATAAACCCTTTCCTTAAAATTATATATATTATATCTCTAAATGTGATGAAGCATGCACATAATCAGTTTAATCTTAATTAATCATATCATCTTATGCAAATTGTGAAGTCACATGCATGAATGGAGAAAGCTATTATTAAAAGTTTGGTAAGAATTAATAGCATGATTTCGAAGGAGAAGATAAGTAATAAAAAAAAGAAGGTCATGAAAATGGAACTATTAAATTTATATTAGCTCTGTGTTTCATGATTCTGTTGTTATTATTCTGTTTTTGCATAACATTTTTAGGAATAAGAGTAGGAGTCAGAATGGAAAAAATAAAGACTTCTAATTAAAAAATAAAAAATGATATCAAATAACTAAAAAATAATAATATGTGAAATAAGAAAATGAAAGTACCTATAATGATAGTGATGACGAAATTGAAGAAAAAAAACAATAGGATTATGGCATAGAATTAACTACTGTTAATCCTGACAAAGAGTCTATAAAGAGTGGTAGTTCTGGAGAAAAAGAAGATTTAAAAAAGAGGATCAGTTTGATAACTCTTAGTTGAATTTTAATACAAAAAGTAAATTCTCATAATCTGATATAATGAAAAACAATAAAAGAAAAATAAAAAGTTCCAATAAAATTTCTAAGTCCAGTCTTCAATATGAAAAAAGTCATGATGATGAAGATTCTTAAAATAAATTCATAAATTCATAAATCCCGAAAAAATATCAATTTAAAATAAGCAATTAATAGAATAATAAGATTAAATCAAAAACTTTAAGAATAAATAGAATTATTGATGAAACACTAGTCACTTATAGAATTAAAAAATAAACAAGAAGGAGGATTAGATTCAGATTAATAAAATCAGCTTGAAAGAGTTAAACAAAACATTAACAAATAACCTAATAATAGTTATCTGAGCAATAGTATAGTAGGAAGAGAAAATATGAGTGATGCTGAATTGGCCTAGATAGTAGAAAATAGAAATATAATTTAAAATTTTTATAATAGTTAATAAGATAATTAAGGCCAGGATAATTAGTAGTTACCTTCAAATTTTAATTAAAGCCAATTTGACTTTTATAATTAATAATAATAAAATAATCAATAATTAATTTTGCAGTAAATGTAGGGAACACATTAACCTAATTCATAAATCTTTTATAATATGCCTTTATAACAATTATAATAATCAACTTTAAGACCAATGATGTAGGCTTAGCATTAACTTCTAAATTCTTATCCATTAAATAATACCAACATAGAACATAATTATATATAGTAATAAAGATAGCGAAATTAAAGCTAAACTTTATAACCTAAAGAGTAGGAAATTTAAAATGAATTAAGCAATTAAAATTATCAATTTAATAATGAATAAACTTTAAAACCTTAAAATTAATGCTTTCCATAAAATCTTATTAATAATAATGTTTAATTGGAAAATGGATTTTAAACACTATAACCTTAATATCAATAATAATATTAATTATAATAATAACAATTATAAAATTAATCATTCTAAAATTAAACTTGCATGCCAAATTCTCGAATATTATAATAATAACCACCAAATCTAAAAGTAACAGATGATGGATAATCATATTTATAAAAATCAGAATTATCAGAAAAAAGCGAATTCAAAATTTCAAATTTAAGTGACAATCCATTTATTAATAACAATGATGAATAAACTAGAGTCCCATAAGAAGAAGTAATCTTAAATAATTAACAAGAAGAATAAAAACTAGAAACATAAGAAATAATTTAAATTAATGATCAATAGGATAACTCATTAAATAAGGAAGAACTTTAAGAGCAAAATGAGGAAAAAACTTTAAGGCCTGAATAATCAATAAATTTTGATATAGAAAACAACTAAATTATTCAAAACTAGGAAAAAGAAGAAATTTAATGATTTTTTATTCATTTATTATTTACTTTTATATATATATAGATATTTATATTATGAAAAAAAATACTCATATAAAATAATTTTTACTTATTATTTAAAAAAAAAGAAGAAGAAAATTAAATAAATTTCTAAATAGCATATTGCTTAATCTTATACAATAATTATATAGTTATTCAAGTTTAATATAGCTTATTTTATTTAAAGTTAGAAACAAATATATGTATTTTCTCTATAGCTTTAAATAAATTAACTATAATACTATTATCAAGATATTAAATTATTTTAACAATAAAAATCAAAAATAAATTTAAATATAAATGCCAAAATAATTATGTAGAATCATATGTTTAATGATAAATATTATATTTATAAAATAAGTAGCAACTCTATAAATGGCAACGAAAAGTTAATACAGTGAGTGTTTATATAATAAATGTGAGAAGAATTATTATAATACAATAGGTAGTAATTATAAAGAATTTATTCTAATAAATATTAACTATATTCAACATAAATAATTTTTGTTAAATTTAGGAAAAATGTCTTCTGAATAAAAAAAAATATCCAACTAAGAGATTAGCGATTATCAATTATGTATAAATGAACAGCATGGATGTATAACAAATGACAGATCAATATAGTTATTATAAGATGACGATTTTATTAAATCAGAATAAATTTAACAGAAAAAAGAATGCTATCTAGACTCAAAGTGCAAAAAAACATCAAATTAAGCATATAATGATTTAATAAAGTGCGAAATTGATTACTGTATGCTTTCACATGCAAAATAAAAGAATGAGATAGATTTTTAATGATTATATTAGTCGTCATAGGGGTAGTCGTTTTCTTGATTATGATAGCTATAGCAAAATATTTAATATATAGAAGATAAAAAAAATATAAGAAAAAATGAAAGAATTAAGATAAATTAGAGGTAGTTAAAGTGATTATAGTGCGAATAGTTATATAAGTGGTAATATGACGGAAATTAATTTTCAAAATATTTAAAATGCTATAAATAATAGCAAATAACAGTAGTAATAATAGGAAAACCATGAAGAAGATGATGGAATAGTTGATCTTGAAAACTCTATGTACGAAAATAATAATCAATAGAGCATTGAAAATAACAGTAACAGATATCAAAATGATTAATAATTTCCGCAATCTAGGAAAAAACTACCTAATTAAAATAACCTATCTCCTTTATCAAAAAGTAAACAAGTAAGATCAGCACTTGGTCGATAAAAAAGATTATTAAAATAATAAGAGTTGGAGTTGATAAAATAGTGTCAGCAATATCCTCCTTATAATAATAGCGTATAAAAATCTGTTGAAACTATTTTAGAACAATCTCAGGTTTTAGATGGAAATAACCACAATATCAGCTAAATCCATAGTACATTGAATATGTCATAATAAATACATTAATATTCTTCTCCTGTTATATGCGGTTAGTATTCTGAAGACCTAGCTGATTCCAAATTTTCAATTAATAATTCAAATTTTAAAAGATGTACAAATCAAAGAAAGTCCAAAAAAATAAAAAGTATATTGCCTTAAATGCCTATTTAAGAATCAATACCATAGACTATTTAAGAAATATAGTGATACACTTATATTTTATATTTAATTTTTTTTTATAATAATAATATATAAAACTGATTTTTATATATATATATAATTCAATATGTAATTTGAAATTTTTATATTAATAATGATTATATTTCATGAAAAATACATTTTCTCAAATCAGTACATTAATTTATTTTATTAAATAATATAAAAGGTAGTATTTATTATTAATAAAAGCAGTAGATTAATATTTAAAATAAAGAAACAATGCTACAAAGAATAAGATATTTAAACACTTCCATACTGTTTAAAACAACAAAACCTAAATTAAACTTTGGAAGTTAATTCTCTTTTAGAACTTAAGGATTTCCTAGTTAAAACTGTATTTGTATATGTTGTTATTTTTCTTAATAATTTTATTATATTCTAAAATAATTTTTTATAAGTACAATAGAAATAATTCAAAATTTTAAAATATTCTTACTCTCATGTAAATGAATCCTAATAAAATGCATTTTAAATAATGCAATTGCAATAGTTGGAACAATAATTGGTTGATGCTTATTAAAAAGATATTAATTATAAACTAGCTCCCTAAATAATAAATCTTATATAATAAGTCATTGGTTTAAAAAAATCTATATTCAAAACTGAACTCTATGACAAATGGGAAAATAATCAATAAGTACTATTAAATTACTAATACTAAATATAGGATATAACTTCTGCTCACAAAACTAGAGATTTCTTACTGAAAAATATAAAAGTTAATTCAGATAATGATAAAATATCCAAGGTGATATTCAAGTTAAATAAAATAAATAATTAAAAAATATATAATTTATAATGAAATATTATGGATATAGGTTAAATTATTAGAAGAAATAGCTTATTAAGAAGGTCAAATCAATAACACCAATGAAGCTATTAAATTTGTTGAATAAGGGTTTATTCTTTTTGATCAAATTAAAGATAAAAATAAATCAGAAAATCAAGAGATTTTAAGTTTATTAAACTAACAAAAAGGAAAATTATATTATTAATTAGGCTAAATCGATTAATCCATGGTTAGTTATTCAAGTAGTATAGATATTTTAGAAAATCTATTGTAAAATACATAAAATTATGAGAATTAAAATTACTTTAAATATAAAATTGCCTAAGCATTTTCAGTAATAATTAAATATTATTTTTGTATAATTATTTTATTATCTAATCTAATTAAAAGGAAATCGGAAATATATGTTTAGATATGTAGGGACTTGAATAAGCATAGGTATTATTTTTGAAATCTTTAGATATGTGGAAATAATTACCTGAAAGCACAGAAAATCCTTAGCACTTATAAGTTTTATATCAATTAGGGACAACTTAAATGAATCTAGGATAATTAGAGAATAGCAAAAATTATCTACAATAGGTTAAAATGATATTGAATAAAATAAAAGGGCCATCAACCGTTAGATTTCTATTTTAAACGACACTATAATACTGTGAAGTTTTATTAAAATAATAAAATATTTAAGAAGCAAAATTGAAATAGATTCATTAGAAAATATTAAAAATAACTTTGAATAGTATATAACACCCGATATAATCTGCTAATTATATTTTCATAAATCTGTAGTTCTTAAAGAATTAAAATAATTTTCGGATGCTCTTAATAATATTGAAAAAGGTTTTAAAATTTTAAATGATCATAACAGAAACATTGATCCCTTATTTGGCAAACTGAATTATATAAAAGGATTAATATACACTGATGTAGACTTTTTCAATTATGATGAAGCATTATAAGTAGCATAAATTATAAAAAATTTTGGAGAAAAAATAACTATTTTAAAGTAATTAAATATTAACAAAAACAATTTTATTTAAATATATAGTTAATTATATTAATTAAAATAGAAATGAATATATGGCTGATTCTTTATAAATTTAAGGACTAGCTCTCATAAATAAAGGATAAGTATAAAATGTATAAGAGGGTGTTAAATTATTAATACAATCATTATAAATTTACTCAGAAATTCCTAATAAACTGAACTATGAGTTTGTAAAGTTATTTGAATATTTATAGTAGATAGTACAAAAATAAAATAATGCAGAAGTATTAAAATAATTAAATGAAATGTAAAAAATATATGATATAATATCAGTTAAGTGAAACAAATATTTTATATATATATTTATATATTTTTAAAAATGAACTAATAGATATTAATTATTAAAAATTATATAATAAATTAAATCTATTAATATTAATCGGACACACCTTTTTTAATCTTGAATTGCTTTATCATCAAAAAAAGAAATAAAAAACAGAAACAAAACAAATATTTTTTATAATTTTATATGATTACTCAAAATCTAAAAAAATAACCTTAAATATATGAAAATAGATGGTTAACCGGTATAATTATCATTAAAAATTAAAATATAACAAAATTTTACCATTATCTGCAGAATAATATAATAAAATATTGAATAATACTATTTAGGTGATGAATATTATAAATTAATTGAAAATTATAAAAATAAAGACATAAGTAATTAACAACAGGATTTCCAGGTATATGAAAATCATCCTGAATGGATTTATATTCGTCCTCAAAGTAAATTTATTTAATTATTTATATCAAAACAAACTTTATAAATTAAGATATTAGAATGATTTTTAAAAATGCTAAAATCCATTATTAAATAAAAAAATGTTGAAATTGTATTAATTTAATTATATTTTATAAAATAATTTTAAATTAGGTGGGGAAATATACTTTTTAAAAGATTATTTACTATCTTAGCTTAGGTTTCCTAGAATAAAAGGATAAAAAAAGAGTTTATATGGAAAAAAATGAACTTTCCTACCTTAATCCCTAAACAGAATACAAAAGTTATATACCTAGTAGGTGCTAGTTATATAATATAGAAACTATTATAAAAAAATTAATTCATATAAAATATCATTGGTTTATATATAATATATGTTTTATTTTTAATAGCAACTGCAAAAAATCATAATAGATGTTTTAGAATGCATATTGTTAAAAATTATGGTAATTATTCTCTTAATTAACCTAGAATAAAAATATTTTTTATTTCATACAATTAAAACTAGGTGATTATTTATAAGAGTTTAAAAAAAAGTAAAAAAAGATAAAGTCATCTTATAATATAATTTTATGTCATATGCTAGAAATTGAACCCGATTCGTTTATAAAGGACCCTATTACAGGAGAAAGAAAAAGAAAAATTCCTAAGCCATTAGTACAAAATTTATTTATATAAATAAGTGCCTTATAAATTATTCTTTCTTATTACTTTATATTGTAAATATGATAGAATATTTACTATATTTTTGAATAGATTTTTTTTATATGGTATTTATGTAGTTTTGATTGATTCATTATAAAAACAGTCTCATATAAAAATTCTAAAGTTATTTTTTTCAGTTATTTATTATTTAATACACTTTTTTACATTATTATATTTAATATAGAAATAACTATAAATTCTTAATGATAAAAAATTAGAAAAAAATAAACAAAATTCTCAATCAAAACCAGATAATAAAATAGCTTATATTTAATAAGAAGAAGATAGTCATAGTGATTAAAAAGACTTATATAAATAAAATCAAATATACCACATAAACTTAAACAATCCTAATTAGAGTAAATATAAATAATAAGTGCTATTAAAATATAACTTAATATTATTTTAATAATTATATAAATTTATAAATATGTTAAAAAGAAAATAAAGATAATGAATTTCCAGATAATACCAATTTAGATATATCTAAAGAAAATGATAATTCTTTATTAAAAATTAATAAACTTTGTAAAAATTAGACTATTATAGTTTTTATTATCATATATTTTAAATTGAAATTATTCATATTAGAAGATTATAGTGAGATAGAGAGTTTAAAAAGTAATGGCATATTATAAACTGAATAGACAAATTTACATGAAAAATAGCTGAAAATTTACGATGATAATAAAATTTATCATCTGAATAATTCTATTTAAATACTGACTCCTAAAAGAAAACAAACCATAGAAAAAATTATTTCCATTAAATTATTCAATAATAGCCAACCAAAAAAAAAATAAAAAGCAATATATCCTTAACTAGTTAGACAATATATAATAGCATAGGATTTAGATTCTATCCTAACTTGAGCATTCCTTTGATGATAAGGAAAATATAAACTAAGAATTGCATAGTAATTAAAAAAATCCTAAATGTGGTCTAATAAAAAAATTACCGTTAAGTGAAATTTCTGAAAATAATGTTATTACAAAATAGCACAAATATTAGAACTCAGATTATAATAAAAATATTTAGGATTAAGATTATCATTTATAATTATATATATAGAAATAAAATAAAGAAGATAAAAAATAAAGAGAAGATTCTAAAAAGGAGTTTTAGTAATTTTACGATTTCTTTAATTGCTATTTTAATAAAACTATTAATCCTATGATTTCATACTGATTTATTTATCTTAATATTCTTATTTTAACTTTTAGAATTATTAATATTCTATATATAATAACAGTTTATGATATTTTATTTTGTAAATTTCAGTATATGTATAGTATATTATAAGCTATAAAATATATTACTATGAACCATATTTTTAATTTCTTAAATTATGTAAAACATAAATCAGTATGTTTATATTTTTAAACAAGTTAAGAAATGAGAAATATTTTATAAACTTAAAGTCAATTTCATAAATTATATTATATATTAAGCTAAGAATATTTCTTTATATTTTATGTTTAAAGATAGTGATCGTATTATAAATATTCACCTATTTCTTTATAAATTTATGATATTATTGAATTAAATTGAATTTTAATATTATTTTTGGAGTAAAATTATTAGAATATTTAAGAAGTAAATTAAAATTATTATTTTATTCTTATTAATTAAAATATTTTTGTAAAATTATAATTCACATTGATTTATTAAATATTTATACTAATTTATATTTTTTAAAAATTTTTAATATAAAATATATTTTATAAATATATAAACCACTTTTAAATAACTAAACTCAATATAGTTTCAAAGCAAAAAATTCTTCAGGAACTTATATCATTTTCAATAAAATTTATCTATATTTTAATATATAATTATAATTTTTAACTTTTTTGCTTGAGTAAAAATATGTAATAGATTCCTCTCTTAAGAATTTATAACTCATAATTCTAATCATCATTTTTGCCTATTTAATAGTTTATTAGCTATATCCTATTTATGTTTAATCTTAGGGATCAGTTTTTCCAGTTATATATTAATTTTTCTAATTCCTTTTATATCGTTTATTTGTATGAGGTTTTTATTTATCACTTAAATCCATATTAATATCATCATTCCATAATTCTCTTAGGCTTTTAATAGAAGTGGTGTTATATTTTAGTTTTTACATAATCTTTAATATACTTTTAAAAGGAATATCACCTAATATTTTTTATACTGACTATTCATTTTTACCAATATATTTAAATATAGCTCGAGCATAATTTTTAGGTATGTTCTTACTATCATTTATTTTACTACCTTTTAAACCTTCTTTTTTTAATTTTTTACTTATTACTTTTTTTTAAGAAAAGAACTACTTGAAATTGTGTCAATTTGCTCACTAACTTAAATTGTATTTTATAATTTTAATTCTTTTTATGTTTCTAAACATTTGTTATCTATATTTTTTATTTGACATTCATAAGGCTTAGTTTGATTTTACTTTAGGATTTAATATTTTTGGTTTTAATTTTAGTGTAATTTCTATATTTAATGCTGTAATTATTCGTTCATATTAAATAATTTTTATTTTTACTCCACATCTTTAGATTCATTTATATCATTACTAAAGGCTTTTGTATCTAAAATATCACTTTCGCTTTATGAAGGTATTTGTAGATACTATTTTAATTATTATTAAAGTGGAATTTATTTAGAACTTTAAATTGGAACCTTATTATATTTTCCAGTTTTATCTTAACAACTGTTATTTATTTATTATTAATCACTAGAATTGCAATGAGAGAGTTGGGAATTATTACAATTAATAACCTATATATTGGAATAGTTTTATAATTCTCTTTACTATTAATACTAACTTTACTACAACAAATTACTAAAATTATTGTTTTGTTAAAAGATCTATTATTTTAATTGATCTTATTTTTAATAATACTGCTATTAAATAAAACAATTATATTATTCTTTTTTTTATAAATCAGTAGTTTGGGTTTATTAATATAGAATAGATGGTTATTATATAAGATTATTTTAAATTTTTTATTAGTCAAACTAGATATTCATATTTTATTGATGTTATTATCTGTTCTACAAAATACCATAATTGCAATTTAAATTATTGAATTGTTGATAGTATGTAGCTATATTATTGGAACATTAATTTTAATTAAAAGTTTAGAATTGTTAATTTTACTAGTAAGGCAATATAGTTTAGTGATGAAAAATAGGATATTATTATGAATTGGTATTGGCAAATTGGATCATATGTTATTGCATTAAATTTTAGTTTTAAATTTGTAGTTTTATCTTGAAGAAAAATAGTAGCTTTCTTGTTTATTTTTTTTTTTATATAATTAATTTTTTCAATTATTATTTATTATTTTTGTTTAATTTTATTAAGTATTTTTCTCTAGCTATTAATATTAAGTAATATTTTTTAAAATATACTATATAAAAATCAATCAAGTATTATGATAATATAGTAAGATTATTATAGGTTGAATTAAGATTAAGAAGTTTATTAATTTATTTGAATAGAATATCAAATTGTAATAAAAAATCCAATAGAAACGAATAAGGCAAATTTCTAATATAATTATAACTCAATTAAATTAAACACACTGGAAATTATTTATATATCACTAACTAAATTTTCAATAACTACTTCATAATATTACTTGGGAAATGATGTTGTTATAGATTAACTAGTTATGCAATCTATCTTTGGTATAAAGTATTAACTAAAGATATATATTATTTACTTCCTCATTTAGTTTAAATTCAATTTTTTAGCTATATTTCAATTTATATTATAATAAATATATGTGTTTAACTTTAATTTTTAGCTTATCAGTCATTCGATTATTTGCTTGTACTGTTGAATAGCTAATTGTATATTTTATTCTTATTTAAATTAAAATATATAATAATTATTAAAATTTTATAATTTAGTGTTAGCTAAAAGAGTATTTAGGCTTAAAAAATATTGAAAATAATTTATTTTTTATATTACAATTTAATATTTTTAATGAATTTATATGTATATTGATTTTTATAAATTATAAGGATTTCAAATCTTATTTTACAAAAAATAATTTGATTTATTCAATTGAATTTAATTTTTTTATATTGATTAATATTAACGTTGGGAAAAAATAATTACATTAAAATATATTAATATGTTTCATTTAAAACTATTTAAAATCAAAGTATGGTAAATGTTAATAGGTATAGTAATCAAATATATTAATTTTTCATCTAAATTAATTTTATCTAAAAATTTTATTAGGAAATTTATGATAAACTGAAAATATAATTAGAGTAATTTTCATTAATGATTTAAAACAATCTTATTTTTCTAATTTAAAATAGCACTCTTTTCTACATTTTAGAATAGTATATTTACTAAATCTAAAAATATTAAAATTAAAAAATTCTACTAAATATAAAAAGAAGAATATGAAATATATAAGTAAGGATTTTATTTAGTATTAATTGTCAATATTTAGAAAATATTCTATTTTTTTTATAAAATTATATAGCTCAGTTTATATTTTATACATAGTTTTATTATTAGATAATCAAATAAAAAAATATAATTCCTGTATGTAATAATTAAATCTACTCAAACAAATAAATTGCGATTTATTCTTATTCATTCTGCACTATTTAAAAATGGTAAATAATTTTTATTATAAAAAATTATTTTAGAAATTTTGAAAAAAATTAGAAGCTTTACCATCAAAAATTTTATAATTTTAAATTTTGAAATAATTGGTATTAATTTTTATTTCTGAAGGATAATTATAAAGAGTTAAAAAGTCATATAATATATAAAAAATTAGAATAAAGAATAAATTATTAAATTGCATTATAAACAAATGATAGTTTAAAATATTTTACATCATATATATAAATTATAAAGAATATATAATAAAAATATAAAATAATGAAATAAAATTGACATGTTAAAAAGAAGTGAAGTTAAATAATATCTCTACATTATAATTTTTTAAGATATATACTTATTTTAAGAAATTATAATATCCTCCATATTATTTTTTAGTAATAGTAATATATATTACGTAAAATTTACATTAATTTATAAATGAATTATAAATAAAAATAAAACAGAATAGTTTTAAATTCTAAAAATATAATTTATTAAAATAATTTTGTAAAATTTGTATATTTTATTTTATAAAACTATTTTTTATAATTTAAATTTATGTAATATATATATATTTAAAATTATATAATTATTCTTAATATAAAATAAACATAGTGTAGTTATATAATTATTATATTTTCATTTTAGATAAAGCCTAATAAAATCTTTATTTGGATAATAAGCAATATAACAATGAAATATTAGTATATACTTCAATAATAAATAGTTATAAATTAAAAGAAAAATTTCTATATTTATGTAAACTAAAATAAAGAAGTATAGAGCAAAATATTAATTAACACAAATTTAAAATTTGATATTATATATAATCATTGTATAATATTATAATAAGTAATTATTACAATATTAATAATTCAGCCATAATATATATTTTTTCATTGTTTTCTTTATTCATATCAATAGTAATGCAGGAAAAACACTTAGAAAAGATACAATTACCAAAATATTTCCTTTACAATTAATCCACTTTTCAACACAAGTTGAATCACTTCCTGATAATTTGTCAAGGCATTGTTTATAGCAGCCATGCCAATTTTCTCCATATTCCTCGCTCCATGACTTAGTCTAATATTTCCCTGCATATTTTCTTTAATGTTTACATTATTCTGAATCATATACTTCTCCTTTACCACATTTACTTTCACATTTACTGCACTCACATCCAGATTTTTATATGCACGCATTAACATCTACTAATTGTTTCCCACCAGCTTTAACAACAAATACTTGTAACTAAATAATTAACAATGCTATTATTAAAATTTTTTTCATTTTATTTTAACAAATGTTAAATTAGTAAATCCTTTATTAAATATCGATTCACACAAATTAATTTATATAATATTTATATTATTAATAAGTATATTATGATGAATGATTTTGTAAAATAAATAAAGAATATGGAAAATGGTAAAAAGATAAAATAAATATATTTTAAAATAAAATAATAATTATAGTTTTTGACAGACTTTACAAATTAGCTTGCATATACATCGTAAATGTTATATTGCTAAATGATATATAATAAAAAAAATTAATTTAAAGCTACATTATTTAGTTATATATTATATAACAATGAAAAAAGTAAGCAATACAATAGTAAAATAATATAAATATATAATATATTAAAAATATTACTAGATAATAAGAAGCATTAAATTCAATTATTTTTTAGTGAAAATATTATCAATAATTAATTTAAGTAATTTGTAATTTCATATTTTAATATATTTTAATTTGTGCTCATAAATATACAATTAATTTATAGAGGATATATAAAACAATACAGAATAAGAAAAATATAATAAATTTAAAATCATAATAGAAATCTCATTCAAACTGCAAATCAAAATTATATAGAGAATTTTATGTTTTAAATTATAAAAAAATCTAGCTCGTCTATTAAATAAAGTCAATTGTTATTTAAAAAAGCATAATTCCCATTTTCTGAAAGAATTAGAAATTTTTTTGAGGTAGCACCTATTTATCCTGGTAAATTTTAAACCAAAAAATGCATTATATGGTCAGAGAATCAGTTATTTTCTTATTAAAATTAATCCGTTTAAATAGACTTTTAAGATTCAGACGCTGCTTTATTTAGAGATAAAAAAAAGGTTGCTTTCAATACTAACTAAAATAAATTAGAAAGGTAGCTTTTAATAGGAAAACAAAATTTCCAAACTTTATATAAAAATAAAGTTAATTTTAAAGAAATATTTATTTTCTATACAAGAATTAAGAAAGATCATATGAAAAATATGTATGGAAAAGCTAAGCAATATGTTAGAAAATAAATAGAAAAGGAATAAAAAATTACTGATGTAAGGGATAACAAAAAAAAGAAAGAAATAACTTTAAGAGAAAGAGCAAAAACTATAGCTAAGTCAATATTAGTTGATTAAGAAAGTTAGTTATTTTTTGGATTTGGATTCGATGAGTTTATATAAAATTTAAAAGAAAAAAAATCTAAAGATCAAGAAGGAGAATATTTATAGAAACTTTAAAAATATTAGTAATACTTAATTTGTATATAAAATTATTTATTATATAATAAATTTTGACAAATTTTAATATAATAAAAATATAGCATCAATTAAATATTAAAAATGATACTGAACTCATTTAACTGTATTAATATGTTATTTCTGAAGCCACCAAAGATACATACAGAAATGATGCTAGAGCCTTAATTTTAAAAAAGTTATGGTTGAGGTACAGAAAATGAAAAAAGAAAACAATATAGATTAAGATAAATTATCATAATATTTGGATTACTCAAAATCGAGTAAAGAATTTGTAATGAACTCACTAGAAAAAGATGAAGTCAAAATTAGCGAAGATTTGTTGAAATAAGATTTGGTAGATTAAGTATCATAACAGTTAGCTTTAGATTAATTGAAAACTAAAATTCAAATCAATAAAGGTACTAAATTAGTTTTAAGTTGTTTATTCATTTATTCATATTTATGTTTATTAAAACATTTTTATCAACTTATTTAAGAATAAGAAGCTCCTCAATCATAATTTTAGAATAAGATATTTAGTTCAGATTTTAGTGAAGATAGTGATTTCTTTGAAATTGAGTAGGATAAAAATTAATTGTAATAAAAAATGGGAATGTCTAAAGCTGGAGTTCAAGAAAATTTTGAAGATTTTAAAGCTGATTAGATTTATCAATAGATTAAATCTAATTTCAAAAGAAATAAGGTTTAGTATTAATAAGAAATTGAAGAGCAATAAAGATATGAATAGGAATCATAAAAATTCTTCTAATTCCTTGAAAAAAGTGAAAGTATTTTTTATTTATTCGTTAAAAATGATAACATATAACCAACAATATTGTAAATTTAATAGGTGACTAATAAATAGAATAATATTTAAGAAAATATCAACTCACAGATGAGGTTTAAACTAAACCAGATTTTTTAGAAATTTTAAAAAATATAGATTATTTAATCGATAATGCTCCTATATCTCTGAAAAGTAATTTAAAAACTGACTCAACTGAATTCAGTGGAAGGTATCTAAAATTATATAAGTTTATTTTTATTTTTCTTTAACATTCATTATTTGCTGACACCAAAAATTTTTTTTTATTAGTTTTTTAAAGCAAAATTTGTCTGAATAAGACATGCTTTGGAATAATTTCGAAACCAATTTTATAAATATATTCCCCACAGGAAAATTGCCTACCAATTCTAATGATAATGAAATTTCAGAAAATCAAGTAAATGAAATAAATCCCACAGATGAAATTGCTACCATGTATTATATTTTATAAATATTAATTTGAACTTAAACACCATAATAAATTATTTATTATACAATCATTTAAATAGTTATGAATATGATGGAGAAATTTAAGAAGATGAAAGCATTAGAAACCATGAATATACTGAAAAAGATCTAAAAGAAAAAGAGAGAATAGAATTGGAAGTTTACAGAAGAATAAAGACCGATCCCTTTTTCACCCATTACATATAAATGATTTAAGATATTTCTCAGAAAGAATGATGGATGGGTTTGCCGACGTTAATAGAGCTATAAAAATGCATGATGTAATAATCATTAATTAAAATTATGAATTATATAATTAGTACCTTTTTTA
Source organism: Miamiensis avidus (assembly GCA_037039885.1). Taxonomy (NCBI): domain Eukaryota; phylum Ciliophora; class Oligohymenophorea; order Philasterida; family Glauconematidae; genus Miamiensis; species Miamiensis avidus. The sequence goes on from JAWVGU010000057.1 coordinate 68,544, forward strand.
TTGGTTTTTTAAACTTTTTTAAATAGAAATCAGGAGATATTATGAATTATAATGAACCTGATTTTAGTTAATAATCCACAATTGAATAATGGGAAGAAGATGAACCTGATGTCAAATTTAATGAAAAATCTAGAATTGAACAAAGTCTCAAAGAAAAAATATTTGCAGGTGGAAAGAGAAAGAAATCTCACTGCATTGCCATTTTAACCAAAGGAAGTGGAAAAGTTTCAATTAATAGAAAGAAATATTTAGGTATACCTTTGTTAAAAAAGGAAAATTGTTTATATAGTAAGTGGATAAGCTAATAATTAATTAATTATATACATTCAAGACTATTTCCCCCAACCTTTTCACAGAAATGTATGCTTGAAAGCTATTTATATGGCCAATTTGGCGTGTCAATATGATGTAGATATACATGTTAGAGGAGGGGGAGTTTCAGGACAATCATAAGCTATATCAGTAGCAGTTACTCGTGCAGTAGTTAAATTAAATCCTGCGATGAGAAAGTTCTTCCTTAGTAGTAAACATAGATAGATAAATATATATATTAAAATACATAAAACTATCACTCAATTTTTAATAACAATGTTTCTTTAGTAAAACATTCAAAAATACTATTGAATATATTTTTTATTGTTTTTAAACTTTGTTTGAATTGATAAAATGATATTATATATATTGTCATTTAAATGTATGTCATTTTAATATATTTTTTAAATTCTAAAGACGAAATGCTTAAGACAGACCCAAGAAAAAGAGAAAGAAAGAAAACTGGAAGATATAGAGCTAGAAAAGGATGGACCTATGTTAGAAGATGAAAAAAAGCTATATATAGATTTGGAAATTATAAATACAATTTTTTAGTTAAATATTATAATAAATTAGAATTACATATATAATAATCCAAGTATTTAATAAGATATTTAGATGTTTAATATTATTTACTACCTTTACTTTTAAATCACTTGAATAATTATTTAATTATTTAATTAACTATTGTATTAAGTAATTATATATATTCTATCTTCTATAACTATAAAATACCGTAATTTTATCTAATTTTCTTGAAAACAATAAATATAACTTTATAATTACACTCTTATTCCAGAAAAATTAATAATATTTTGCAAAAATCAATCGCATCTAATAAATAAATTTAAGCTAGTTTTAATTATTTTTTTGCTATTTAAAATATAATTAATCTATTAACAGTTATAGCTTAATTTTCTGTAAATAATACCCCGTATAAACCTAATATATTTATATATTATTTTATATAATTTAAATACGTTTTATCATAATATTTTAGAATAGACTTGTCAAAAAATAAGTTTTAATTTATAGATTGAAAATCATTTCATTTAATTCAAGTATACATATTTTATATAGTTAAAAAATCAATCTATACAAGAAAAATATGCTTATAAATAAACATAATTTTCTTTTTATTTTAGATACTATCAAAATTATTCACTTTGTAAATTTAAATAGTAGGAAATAAATTTTGATTTAAGTTATATCTTTTTGATAATATATTGATACAATGAAGAATCATAAATATTATGCATAGATCTTTACTATCAATAGTAGAAAAATAAATAATTATAAAAGAGTGTTAGTAAAATTAATGCTCTATATGAATTAAAGGTACTTCCTTTCTTTATTAGAAATCTATATATATTGGCTGATATAAGTAGTTCCCAGCTTTTAATAGCTAAACTTTTAGGTATTTCCTAACTAGTATATGTGGTTAATTAAAAACTATATTTTGACCAATTATCTTTCATATATAAACAACAAAAATTAAACTTAATTTCAAATAGAAAAAAGAAAAAAAATACCCAATAAATAAAAAGAATTAAAAAAAAAAAAGAAGATTCATACAAAGTTAATTTTTCATAAAAATGCTAAATCTGAAAAGAAAAATAGTATTAATATCCTTAATACTCCTGATATCCAGTAAGCATTAATTGATTATATTTGATATTTGTATTACCTATATAATTTAATTTTGAATAAAATGACATCATCATTAATATATTTTTCTATTTAAATATTTTATAAGATATTTACTATTTTATTAATTTTAGATGTAAACGGATTTGGTAACAATTATATAGGATGCTATAAAGATACAAATCCTGTAACATAATTTATTTTAGTTTTAAAATATATAAGTTGTTGATTTGATCTAATTTGTTGTTTTTTTATTTAAGTCTGCAATTACAGATAATAAAGGAAATAATCACACTATATAGACTTGTAAACTTGCATGCAAAAACGGAGGGAAAAAATATGCAGCTTTGTAAAATAGAGGAGGTATAAAATCATTAAATAATTCCGTTTCATTTTAAATTAACTTACAAACTTAAAATAAAATACAATAGAATGTCGATGCACTGACACTATACCGCCCAATAAAGCTGATGAAATAGACTGTAATAGACCTTGTACTGCTAACGTTAACCAGATTTGTGGAGGTCCCTAAAGAAACTCTGTTTATCATTCCGAATTGGAAGTTTGTAGTCCTGATCCCAATAATTGGTAATTTAAAAACAGTTATATAAAAAAATATAGGTAAAGTGGTTATTTATATTTCTATTAACTTTAGTTTCACTCCTATAAACATCTAACAATGTCACGACCATTTGGGAAACCTTAACTTCAACTCAATTAAAAATGAGTGTGAACCCTTCGTTTAAAACGATTAATAGTTCTACAGATTCCAGTTGAGTTTTATTAATGGATATGTTTTGGATCCCAATTGCCTAGGAGCCACGATCACATTTGAAGGAAACGAATTTATCGGATTGATCAACTTGGGAGGTTCATTCTTTGACGAAACGGGAACCTTCCCAGCCCTTCCCAATGAAAGATTTTCCTTCTTCACATCCCCTAACTCCATCAAATTCACAGTCAGACACCTCGACTTGGAAACTCTCGGATGTAAGTTGTTCACCAATGATGAAGAATATGAATGGCAGTGTAATTTGAAACTCCACCTCTATTTCCTGGGTGTAGAGCAGTACGAATTCAGTTTCTGTATGAAAGCTTTCTTGCCCAGAATCACCGGATTTGGAGACAGCACGAAATACGGAAATATCAGAAGAGGAAATCCCCTCACTACCCACATCGTTCCCAACGAATTATTGGTAACTGGAGACTGCTGCGAAAACTTCCTCAAAGTTTAAACCATACTCAAATACTGCACCGATTTCACCTGTTCTAGTTATCTTCCTTCTCCTCTTACAGTCAAGAGAAAACAAAATATCTTCTTGGAACACAGCATCACCAGTCCCGAATTTAAATACTATTATTTGGAAGGTTTGCAAATAAGTATCGGAGACTTCATTCCTGAAATTATCAAGAAAGATGGATCTTAAAAGGGCCGTATCATTTACCAAGTGCAATCCAACATCGCCTTTAACAATTTGGTAATTACCGCCATTTCTAGACTTTCAGAAACCCCTACCAGATTAAGAAATTTGGCCGCTGATACTAATTAAGTTGGAGGAGATTATAAGGTAAAGGCCTCCAGCTAGATCATCGTGACTGAAAAAAAAGTAGATGACAAAAAAGATAATGATTAAAAGTCCAAAAAGAATGATCTCCAAGAGACTTTGTTAATCGTTCTCCTGTGCTTGGGTTCTACCATCATTATTTCTGTTGGATTCTTCTGCCTCAGAGTGGCTTATTTGAGAAAAATGAAAAACTTAATGCCTCCTGCCGAAAAACCTGACAGCACCATGTTTGATTAGTAACAACCGTAGCAACTGTAACAACCTGAAAACAGAGAAAATATCGTTACTCAGAAAAGAGCTTCAAAGGAAAGAAAAAGATCTATCATTGACAATATCATTACAAAAGTAACTGCTCCTTAAAGGAAAACATCAGTCGCAATTCCTTAAGATGGAATGGGAGAATCAAGAAAACCTATCACATAATCCAACCCAATGTCTCCTTAATAATCGAAATTGGAAGATGATGTTCCTGAAATTTTACATACAGAGGAAAATGAAGATATTTAAATTACTCATTGATATTTTAAAAATACTAAAGTGTTTAATATATTAAAATTACTAATAATATTATTAAATTTAAACTATTATGATTACTATACAATACTTATTTATTTTACTAATACTCAAACTTTTATTAAAATGTATGTTTAATATTTCCACAACTTATATGATTTATGGAAAAATTATTGGAAAAATTTTTTTTAGTAAAAAATGTATATCAATAGTATATTAAGAAATTAGAAATAATTTAAAAGACTTTAATATTAAAGAAAATAAATTTAAATCTTCAATAAAAAATACTATAGAGAGAGTTATACTAAAAAAAAAGTTAAACAAAAAATTCTATTACATAAATGGAATAATTTTAATATATGAAAACCAATTATATTTTTTCATATATTATATAAATGAATGATGACATAAAATAAGTATTTAACATGTAAAATTAAAGATGATATTATAATTTATAGATTTAGAAAAATAAAAAAAAGTTGGTTCCAATTCTAAGATTATTCTAATTCATAGATTATCAATTTAATTTTATTGATGTTAACTTTTATAAATTCTTATGCTTAGTATTTTAGATTAATGATAAACATATTTTTATACGTATAAAAATTTTTTATGGTATTTTATTGAAAATAAATTAATCCAAAAATATCTTTATCACTAATTAATAAAATAAAATAGAATATATATTATAATTTTGAATATATGATTTGGTTAAGTAATCATAAAGCAATATATGCTTATATATAATATAAAAAAAATACTGTTATTATATTTATAATCAAAGTTAGATTAAAGTTTCTAAAATAATATATAAAAATTAAATAATTATTCTAAAATTTTATTAATATTGTTGTGTTTTATTTATACTCAATAAATTCTGAACAAGATAATATTAATCAGAATTTAATTCCCTTATTTTATACACAAATAATAATATCTATATGTGTACTTGTATTTACAATAGTCACTCATAATATATGCAGAATCAGATTTTTCACGAATAATGTTCTGATTGAATACTCTTCAATAGATACATATGCATGCATTATTAAATAAAAAGAAAACTATAAGCTTAGTAAAAAATTATTAGAAATTATATAATAATTACAATAAATAATATTATCAAAAATAAAAAAAAAAAATTCACCATATCATAATATCTTTAAACATATATTTTTACAAGCTAATAAAATATATCAAATGTACAGAAAAACTGAAGACTATAGTAAATTAGAATAATATCTCTTGTCTGAAAATAAAGAAGAATTCCTCAAATCTCTCGTTTCCGGAAGCTAAGAAGCTGAATATTTCACCTTATTAAATTCATTTGCCACCAAAGAAAAGTTGTCCTCATAAGATACCACTTTGCTTGATAAATACAACAAAACCTGGTAACTTATTATTTTTAATTTAATTTCTATATTATATGTATATACACAGCCAAAAAATTTATATAAACATTCTTAATTGTTTTTTTTATTGTTATCGTTTTTACAGGGGAGTATAAAGAAATGGAAACTATACTTCTCCCTTAGAGCTGAGAAAATAATTGATGGCCTTCAATGAAAACAAAGGAAATCAAAAAAAGTAAACTTAATTTTGCCAATTACAAATTTTTATTGTATTTAAAATTAATGAAATTTCAGTAATGCAACAAATATTAATTTTTAGATAATAAGAAATTATTAATTTCTTAAATGAAAACTTCTTCCATGATTTAACTTTTAACCACAACAAACCCTCAAATATTGGCTAAACTGCTGTTTCAAACCAATAAAACAATCAAAACATACAATCAAAACTTGACGAATCATTGATTGAATTTTCCAAATATGCCAAAAATTCTCTTGAAAATCCCCACAACTTGTCAAGAATTTCCTCTAATGCTTTGTCCAGATTAGATTTCTCGAAAATTAATACAAAATAAAATACAGTTTTGGGATAGATAGAAGATATTTTGAGAAGAGGAGACTTATGCAACTGGGGAGACAAAGTAACAGAAATTTAAAATTTATAGTGTTTTATAGTATTATTTAATAATTTAAAATTAATTTATTTTAGGCTATTGAATTATGTGAAAAGTACGCCGATGCCTATAAATCTCATCATAAATAAGAGTACTTCCCCGATCATGTTTTCTAGAGATTAACTTTACACCAATTGGAAAAACTAGGAAGTAAAGTTGGTTTCCTTTAGAAGCACATAGAATACTGTAGCTAGTTATTCTAAAAAAATTTCGAAAAAGACCTTAAAAAATACACTAGTAAAAAATTGCAGGATTTAAGTATCGAAGAAAAGAAGCAACTGAGATAATTATTATTAAAGGTATATAAAAATACAATTTTTTAGTTAAAATATTTATTTATTTATTTTTTTTTTCAAAGATAATCGAGTGGAGCAAATCTAAATTACACAAGTCTATGTATTCTTTAGCTGACTAACTTTTCTATATTATTTTGGTGATCGATTTGGAAATGGAAACATGTGACAAGAAGCTCTTTATACAGTTTTTAGAAAATCCTCTCAATTATAGCAACAGTTACCTAAATTTCAACGAAAACTATCAAAAACAAATTAATAAACTGGAAAAGTAAGTTAATTAATTATATAAGATTACTGGTATATAATTAAATCCCTATATTTCAATAATTTCTCAAATTAGATATATGGACGGAAATTGGTAAAGATATCACAACTTAGACATTCACATTACACCAGACCACCAACTCGTAGAATAGTACTTGAATTTCTTCTTTTTGACTGCTGACAAATACGATGAGTTCAGTAAATACTTCGAAACCTCCTACCTTAAGACTCTCTTCTATAGGGTAAAATTGCAACAGGGGTAAACTTTCAGCAATATAAACGACATTTTGGGTTCTTACGAATTGGAAGAATTGACGAAAAGCAAAGAAATCACAATTTGTAATTCCAACAACAAATTTTTCAAAGCCGGAGAAGATATCTCTCTTTCAGTAGATATCAAAAACATTTAAAACCTCAATGTCAAAGTGTTTGAAATCAACACCGAAAACTACTACATCAAAAACAAGTCGAACTTCGACAACTCGATTGCTTTGGAGGGAATTAACCCCCTGGACCAGTAGGCCAGCAAACAATTTAAAGAAAACCCCATTATCAAAAAGAGACACGAATTCAAATTCCAAAAACTGTCCACCATTGAAAGAGGAGTATTCGTAATCGAATTCATTGGAAATGGAATTTCTTCCAGAGCCGTCGTTAGAAAGGGAGGACTTTCACTTTTGGAAAAATAAACTTTGGCTGGTCATTAATTGACTCTGATTACTGAAGACCAAAAAGTGTGTACTCCTACTGCTTAAGATCACACAGGTAAAATATTTTTTACTTTGATTTTGATTTTAAATTAAAAATACAACATTTATTACAAAGGAATTTGGATCAATAACAGATTCATCAAAGCCAATAAAGAAGGAATCGTTTTCGTTCCCTATGGAGAAAATATCCAATAATATCCCATTATCTTAGTTCACAACGACTATGCCGAGCTTAGCGAATTATAAGTAAAAACTGAAGAATACTAGTTTAAAGCTGCCTATTTGTACCATGATGAAACTTTCTTAAGAGGAAACAAAGCCAAGGTTATTGTATAGGTAAACATTACATAGGTATTTTGTTGATTTATGCTAATATTATTTCATTTTCTAAAAATAGGGGAGATTATATATTAATGGAATCGATTGCAATATGAAACTTATCGAAGAACCTCAAATAACCGCCGTTTTAGTAAATGAATAAGATATCCCAAACACCTACACTTTTAAAAACCTGAAATTAACTCATAATAACGACATTGAAATCGAAATCCCTGTTTAAAATATGATAGGATATATTTCGATCACCTTTTCTGGAAAAATCAAAAAACTTAATGGATCCTACTAAAATTTACATAGTAGTCATCACATTGAGTTCAATCTCTACGAAAACTCCGATCAATTCTCCAACATTTACCTCAGTTAAAATGAGAAAGGGTATATCATTTAGGCTCTAGGAAAAAATGGAGAACCCAAAAAGACATGATAGTAATTTTTTTTAAGAAAATAATATTTAATTTTATTTTATATTATATTCAATTTTTTACTAAATTTAATTAAAAATAAAGATTGATTTAAGTTTGTCTCACAAGTACATTACTGAACAATTCAAACAATAACTCAAAACTAATGAAAAAGGGTAAATCGAACTGGGAATGTTAAGTGAAATATAGACTATATCAGCCAATATGAGAGCTTCTCTCGATATTTAATCTGTGAGCAGACATTGGAATATCAGTAAGTAAGATAAAATCCAATATCCTCAAGTTGCCAACTTAATAGAAGGCGACGTGCTCACTTTCCCTTCCTTGTCTTCTGAAGTCAATAAAAACCTATTTTCCTTATATGAAATATCTTCCTTTTCAGGTACAATTATTGCTGACCACTCCTAAAGCATTTTGTACAACAACAATAGAATTATTCTTAAGGGCTTGAAAGCTGGATCTTATAAAATGACTATCAAAGATGTGAACCACATCATTACTATCAACGTAATCAAAGGAAACTACTGGAGCAAAAACGGGTTCCAATTCATCGTCGACGAAAATGATAATTCATTCACAGAAAGTACTCCAGTTATTGATTAAAATTTAGCCATTTTAGATTGTAAATTGGTGGAAAAAGATGTAAATATTCAGGTTCTTTTACCCGAAAATGTGGAAATGGGAAGTGAAAAGGCCAGAGACATGATTAGATTGCATGTATTTGCTTACAACATTAACTCTAACTAGGCTGACGAATTGAGCTCCAATTTAAGAACCATCAAAGAAAATGCCTCGCTTTAAAAGAGCCAATTTGGAATGAAAAAATCCGTTTTCCTTAACAACAAATAGTTGGGAGACGAAATATGCTATGTATTTGAAAGAAAAAATCAGAAAAAATATATCGGAAACACTTTGGAAAAGCCTAACATTTTACTAAAAAGAACCTTCGTAAGAGACACTGAGTTTGATAAAGAAAACTTAGAACAAGATAAAGGTTTCAAAGATGGAATGCAGGATCAATTTATTTAAGAAAAAGGAATGGTACATAGAATGGCTTGCGAGTAATAAAGTAGATGTGTTATTCCTCCAAACACAGGAAAGGTAACAAAATAAAATATTGTAATAAATATAAAAAATTTTTTTTCAAATAAAAATATTTTGAAGGACTCCATGATCAACTTCTTGCAATATCCCGCTTTGACATTTTCCAATTTGAAAGTCAATGCTGACGGACTCTGCGTAATAAAAGACTTCCCAGCTGAAAGATTCTCCTGCATATAGGTTGTGGCCACCAATCTGGCCGCCAGTGTAAGTGATCACTTCACTCTTGAAAGACAGTAGGCATTGCCCGTAAGAGATATCAGATTGAAAAGCAACCTTGTTACCAACAAACCCTTCACTGAAAAAAGAGGTTCCGTAATTTTGAAAAAGGGAATGAAAGAAGTCATCAAATCTGACACAGAAAGTGTCATTATCGACAATATTTCTCAATTCTTTGAAATTTAAAAAGAGTTGAGAATCACCGCCCAAGGAACTGATAGGGAAAATGAAGTCGGCTACAGATTCTGGGACTTCTTGCAAAACTGGAACTCTTTGACTGAAGACGAAAAGTTGAAAAAATACGACGAATTTGCCTGCCATGAAATCAACATTTTCCTCTACATGAAGGACAGAGTATTTTTCGAAAAGGTCGTTTTCCCCTTCCTTTAAAATAAAATCGAAAAATCATTTGTGGACTATTTCCTCTTGAATGCCAAAGAAGTAAAAATTGATTGTTTTTGTATAAAAAATATAATAAAATGATTGTTTTTGTATAAAAAAATAATAAAATAATTTAATTTTTGTCTGAATATAGGAAATCCTTAACTACTCGCAACCTCAAAATGTTCAAAAATTAAATTACATGGAAAGATGTTTACTCGTTTCGCACTTGATGAGTAACTAAAACGAAGAGTTAGCCTAGAAGATATGCAGCCAAATTTAACTCTAACAAAAAATATAAGTTGTGCAAACCAATGTAAGAAAAATTTGTTCGATACTGTCATATCAGCCAAATCTAAATCCCCGGCCACTGCAAAAATTAGTTAAGTACAAGAATTGTATGGTGAAGTAAGTAGAGGAGCTTCAATTTAACAACGATTACCAACATAAGCATGTTACTCCATGGCCATGGCACCTTCTGAACCATTGGGTGCGAATATGTTAATGAAGAAGAAAGCAAAAAAATGTAAAGAATCTTTCGCTCCTTAAAGAGCCATGATGATGATGGAAGAAGAGTGCTTGATGGATAGATGCGAAGGAGAGGCATTTGGTGCTTTTGATTAATTGATGGAATAAAGACAATAGTACAAGCCAGGATATCAGAAACTCAAAAAAACAAAAGAGTACATCGAAAGAACTTATTTCAATTTAAAATCCCCGAGCCAATAAAGCAATTATATAAGACTGAACCAATTCTGGGCCAGTTTTGCTCAACACATAGTGGACAACAAAGGAAGTTTGTCTGACTTTTTGAACGAAAACTTTATTTTCGCAATGGCCAATCACGCGGAAATGATCTGTTGTCTGGCGTTCACGGCTTTGGAATTCCAAGGAGGACAATTCGACATGTCTCCTACACAGGGCAGAGGAATTCAAATTGAATGTGGAAACGGAAACCTTATCATTTTCATGAAGGACATTATTCTGGGTCTCGAAGATATAAGGGGAGAAATCAGCATCACACAAAGACTGTTCGACCCCAAGGACCGATTCGCGTATTTGGAAGACGAACCCGACGTCAAGGTCGAAAAAGCCGTCGATGAACTCATCGTCGACAAAATTTATGGGTGCCAAACCATCATCACCAACTGCACCATTTCCGCTCTCGAATTCCAAATTTTGACTGAAATCCCAGAGGGAAGTATCCCCATCCACAGTGTAGATTATACCAAGTCGCACACCCTCAGAATCGAATCCTACCAAACCCAAAAAATCGAATTCTTCTTCTACTTCCCCGCTCCCGGAACCTTCCAGCTGTACCCCGCCAACGTCTCCAGAAACGAAAAGGTCTTGTCCTACGCCAATAATATGGGACCCATCACCGTCAAAACCGAAAAAACCATCAAAAAACTCGAATCCTTCACAGACATCATTAGAAACGGAAGCTAAGAAGATATTCTTAAATTTATCTCCGAAAAGAACATCCTCAACCCTTAGATCTTCAGATTTTCTGACATTTACTGGCTTTTGAAAGACGACTCAAGTTTCTTCGAAAAATTCGTTTCCGTTCTTAAATAGAGAAACATCTTTGATTACACAAGTAAAATAATATTGTATTTGTTTATTTATTTATTTATTTTATTTATTTATTTATTTATTTATTTATTTATTTATTTATTTATTTATTATTTATTTATTTATTTATTTATTTATTTATTTATTTATTTATTATTTATTTATTTTTATTTTTATTTTATTTTAGCTTGGACATATGCTTTGTTACACAAAAATCCTGAAATTTTTGTTGAACTTTTCTAATCCAATGAATTCTAATAACGATATTTCAACAAAAATAATCAAAGAACTGATATCAGATTCTTCTAATCTGAGTTATTTAAAATTAGTACTAAGAAACTTGAAATATATTTCATTTCTAATTAATTTCTAAAAATTTATTTAATTTAGACACCGTCCAATTATTTGAATACCACCCTCTCTTGAGTTCCAGAACTCACAATTTCATGAATGAATAAAAATCCAAAATTCTTAACATTCAATTCAAAGAAACCTACGTCACATTTTTGAATTACCTGGCTGAAGTTAAAGACCCTCTTCCTCAAGACTACATCACCTGGGCCTACTACTTGTTGCTCCAAGAAAGAATAGAAGAAAGTATTAAAATTTTCCAGAAAATTGATAAGAAATCCCTGAACCAAACTGCTCAAATTCAATACGACTACATGTCAGCCTATATGGATATAGTAAATAAAATAAACACAAATTAAATAATAGGCCAATTAATAATTTTAAATTAAAAATAGTACACAGGTTAGGAATCAAACTTTTAAATCTCAAGAGAAGTTTCAACCAAATATTTGAACTACCCCGTTCTGTCCTGGAGAAACTTATTTATGGATCTCCACAATTAGTTGCAAGAGTATGATGGAGAAAATGTTGATTCTTAAGATCAGGTAAAAGAATCAGAATTAAACAAAAATTTGAAAACCGCAGACACTGAAGAATCTCTCACCTTCGAAGTTGACAAAACTGATTTGGTATATTATCTCTTATTTTATTAAAAAATGTTTATTTTTAAATAAAATTATTTTTAATCTTTTAAAAATTATCCTATTAGGTCATCAACCACCAAAATATTGATGAAATAACTATTTGCTTCTACGAAATCGATCTTGAAGTCTTATTCTCAAGAACTCCCTTCCTCAACAAGGAAAGAGATGAATTCTCCTTCGTTAAAGCTAATCACACTGAAATACTTAAAAAACAAAAATCCAATTTATTAGAAACCACAAGATTAGCCATTCCTAAAGATCTTGCTAACTTAAATCTTTATATTTTATTAAAGTCTCCCAATCAAGTGCTTTCTACCACTTATTTCTCCAACAACTTGAAAGTTCAAGTTATCGAAAATTACGGCCAAGTGAAAGTTATGGATCAAAAAAATAAACCCCTTTCTAAGGTAAATAATTAAATAATTTAGAGAAATTTATAATTTATTTATTAATATTTTAACTAGGTTTACGTAAAAACATTTGCCAAAGATAAAAGTGGAACAGAATCCTTCTACAGAGATGGATACACCGATTTAAGAGGTAGATTTGATTATGCTTTATCTAGTTCTAGTGATATTAACACTATTGAAAAATTCTCCATTTTAATATGTTCAGAAGAATTTGGTAATAATTTATTTTTATTTTAAATACTTTTATATTTTTATTAAATTTTTATTCGCTTATCTAGGATCTATAATCAAAGAAGCAAACACTCCTTCTCAATTAGGATCTATGTAGAAAACTATATCTCTTTTGAAAAAGTGATTATATGAAATATAATTATTATGATTTTTATCAAATTAAATAACATAGAAAAAAATATTAAATATTGTCAATTATTAAATGAGTCATTCTATTTGTATAAATGTGTATTTTTTATTTTGAATATTTAAAAATAAATATATCTGTTACTTAATTGTTTTTCTCATTCTAGTTAAAGAAATTATCTTATCTTATGATTAAATGATAAATTTTATTTATGATATAATAAATTTTGAAATTAAAATCTTTTTTAAAAGTTATTAATTTTAAATGTATTGTTTATTAATAATTCTTCTAAGTCAATATATAATTTTTTTAAAAAAATGTACTTCATTATTATTAGATTAAAGGGGTTGGGGTTGGGGTTGGGGTTGGGGTTGGGGTTGGGGTTGGGGTTGGGGTTGGGGTTGGGGTTGGGGTTGGGGTTGGGGTTGGGGTTGGGGTTGGGGTTGGGGTTGGGGTTGGGGTTGGGGTTGGGGTTGGGGTTGGGGTTGGGGTTGGGGTTGGGGTTGGG
>JAWVGU010000058.1:0-70406 GCA_037039885.1 Miamiensis avidus
ACCCCAACCCCAACCCCAACCCCAACCCCGCAACCCCAACCCCAACCCCAACCCCAACCCCAACCCCTAAAAAAAAAATATTTTTAAATAATTACCACATCATAAAATAGAGAAAATTTTAAAAATTAATATTTATAATAAATAAAATTTAGTCATTATATTTAATGTATTTAATTAGTTATTTTTTTAAAAATTAATGAAATTCATGCTTAAATTATAAAAATTGTCATTATAACCTTAGTAGAAAAAGCGAAATAAATAAATAAATACATAATAAATTAAAAAGAATTTAAATATAGTATAATTCATATTTCTAATTCATCCATATTATCAATGGTGATATTTCCGAGACGACCCTATCTAAAATCTTCTAAAATCATATCAAATGTAGCTTCATAGTTAAAATGTCTATATTTATCTCTCACATGCATAAAAAGATCTTTTCCGTTATTAGCAGGTTAAGAAAGATTATAATAGTGTTAATATTTGACAACTTTTTATCTATTTAAGGCCCATACAAGATAGTCCATCAATGGTTCTTTTCCCTACAATAAATTTAAACTTATTAATTATTATTGCTATACAAATTTATAATTTTTTTTTCAAAAAATACGGGTATAACATCTTTAATGCATCCAATTATGCTCAATTTAAGAGCTGTTTCATCATCAAATATGTTGGGAATCATTACTCCTATTTTAAAGATTTTGATAATTAAAATGTATTGTATACATTATTGTACCTGGAGAATCAACTAAGTATACTTTTTCTTTTTCTTTTAAATCATTATAAATTTTGATTCCATTCAAATTTTTGTGGTACAAGGCAAGGGGGTCGATTTGGCCAATGCCTTTTTAGATTATAATTAGGGGGATATTTGCCTTATTTAATTAATAATAGTAGATTTCCCTACATTAGGCATTCCACATAACATGAGCCATATTCCTACTGTAGAGTATTTTTAAGGAATAAACTGCCTCATTTCTTTGAGAACTTCTTACATATGTGTACCTTTTTAAGCTGAAATTCCTACACAGTTAATCCCTGCTGCATTATAAGCTGATATTAATTTTTGCGTTACTCTCTAATTGCACAAATCAAATTTATTAAAAACTATAAGCTTTTTCTTTTGGTTCTTGACAATTAATTCATCAAATTCTTGATTTCGACTACTTATTGGAACTCTTGAATCTCTCATTTCTATAAACATATCTACATCCTTTGTGTTTTCTTTCATTAATCTTAGAGCTCTATACATATGACCTGGAAACCAATTAACTTTTTGCCCCAGTTATGGAAAAGACTACTACCACATTGTTTTATTTTGATTTATATTTCTATACCTATTTGTATTTGCTTTATTCCTGATAAAACTTGGCTAATTTATTTAATTAAATTTTAATTGGGGCCAATAAATTGTTTCTAGCTATTTAGTTTAGAAACTATATAATAGTATAAAGACTTGACTTATAAAATATAATTATAATTTTAATAATATTAACAAAAAATTATAATATATTATTAAAATAATAAGGGGAAGTAACATTTAATTTCCAGAGATATATTCAACAAAGATGTAATCCAACAAAAAAAAAATAAGTAAAATAAATATTAATGGGGTTTATTAAAATTATAGATGCAATAATAAAGTAGTAAAATTAATAGATACATATATATTATGGTAAATTGTTAAACTAAATATACTTTAAGTTAAATCTTAAGATAATTAGTTATTATAATAATTTCATAAATTAATTACTCAAAATATTATTATTTTTTATATAAATAAATACTATCATTCAAATAATACTTATTATATAATAATATTAAAATTTACAATTGTTATTCATTCATTCTTTATGGGTTTTTTATTTGGACATTTTAATGGTAGAAGAATTTGATTTTTTTCCTTTACTAATTTTACTAAGTAATTATGCTTCTTTTCTTAATCTGTTTTATAACACTTCAGTTTCTACAGATCCAACTGAAGAACATGAAATCTGTGATAATTTTCTTGTTCTTTAAGCAATTTGTGTTATTTTACTTATTTTTTAATAGTTTTTTTGTTTAAAGGTTAAGGTTCTTCTGATTCAGAATCATTGTCTGAATCATCTGAGGAATCTATATTATTTTAGTGATCATTATTAATATTAACATTAATTTTTGAAGCAATATTGTTGTAGGAGTGATCCCACCAATTATTATTCCATTTAAATGCTGCAGGCCCTACTTCCTCAGCTTTGTTTCCTAGTCCCATTCCTTCTTCTCTTCTTTAAACTTATATGCAATCGGTTCTTCCATGTTGATTTTTTCCAAGACCGTTTCCTTTGTTCCAACCCATTTTTTGTAACAATTTAAGTCCTACTTCTGATTCATAAGATTTACTAGATACTCCGTTTCCAGCAAGAAGTCTTTCTTTATATCTTTAAGCCATTATTATTATTTCTTATTAAATTTTTTAAGTAGTTTTTTTTAAATTGTTTTTTTTTTTTTTTTAGGGTAAATTTAATATTTTGAGTTAATTAATTTTTATGGACTCTTTGCATTTCTCGGATTGTAAGGAAATCACGAAAATACTCTTATTAAATTCAACTCAATAGAATTATGATTAACATATATATATGTATATCACTAATAATTAAGCTATTCCTTGAAACTAATTTATGAACTATATACATATATTAAATATATTACATCATCAATAATAAAATAATCGTTAATTAATTAATAATATTAAAAATAATAAATAAATAAAATAAAATCAACTAATTGATAAAGAAACAAATAAAATATACATTCCATATAATTTTCAACAAAATTTTTGAATTGACTCATACAATTCCCTAATCCAATAGTATCCACTAGTTTTTAAAGAAAATTCAGAAAATTTTATGGAACTAAAATATATTTTTTAAAATAAATTTAATATCAAAAACATCAATTTATAGTTTTTTTATGATAAACATAATTTAAAAAAAAATCTAATAATAAAAAATCCCAGTTTAAAAATAAAATAAAATATGACTCTCATATAACATTAAATATATATTTAAGAAAATTTATAATAAAAAAATAATTTGAAAAATAAATAATTATAAAGTAATTTTAAAAAATATTATATTACTTAACTGAATAATACTAATAATAAATAGGTATATATGAATAAACTTAATTAAATAGTTATGCAAAATTAAATATTAAAATATAAATATGATTTGAATACATTTTTTTAAAAATTTAAATTACTTATATATATTATTTTTTATTGAACTATTAACATTCTATATTTATATTTATCAGAATTATTTTTCTTAATTTATATAGTGTATTAGAAATTAAAATAATCATTTTTTTGTAATTAATTAGTTAATATTCTATAATTTCTGAAATTTATAAATAAAATGTAAAGCTAAGAGATTATTGATCTTAGGACATAAAATAATAGCTACTATACTAATTTGATAAGTTCCAATTAATCTTTTACAAAATTGACTATTAGTTAAGGATAACAAATAATAAATTTGTAACCGTATTAGTTTAGAATTTATAAACAACTGAGAAATAATAATTTTAGTAGATTTGTAAGTTTATTCCTAATATTTAGTTAAGGAAGTACAAATTATAATTCAATCATAGATTCTTTAGCTGCCAATTAGGAAGGGAAAATGGCGCATTTATTTCTTTAAAGTCAATATGATCAAAATATATGTTGTATATGCGATAAAGACATGTAAAAAACATGGAAAACTATAGCTTTTAAATATATAAACATTATAGTATAAGATAACAAATTGTATTTTTAGAGCCTTTCATTCCATTTAAGATTTGTCGAAAAGTATGGTTTATGTTGAAATGGTATTTGAACATCTGAAATATGCTAGGGAATTCAATGAATAAATCAATTAAAATTTTGTAGATTTAAACCATAAAAATATCATATAGTGCTAAATTTGCTTGTAGGAGTCAGAAGCAGATAATATAATTTTTATTTAAAATAACAGTCATGAAATATGCATTGAATGCTTCAGGGATTTTATTCAATATTAAATAATGTCTGGAATTGTTGAAAATGATATAGAATGTCCACATTGTTAACTGGCTATTCCTACATATATAATAAAAATGAATGTAGATATTAAAACATACAATAAATTTAAATAATTTAAGGCTTTGGCTTAAATTCGAAATGATCCTGATAAAATATTTTGTCCCCAAAAGCATTGTTAAGGAATAATAATTTAGAATAGTAATAAAAATAGATCAGAAAAAGCTGTAGAGATTTGTTAACAGTGCAATAAATATGTTTGTCTTCTATGTTTTAGGGAAGAGCATCAAGATTTAACATGCTCTTAATTTCTGGAATAAGAATTAAATGGATTTATGGATGCAACTGATATATAAAGATGTTAAAAGTGTAAAT
This sequence comes from Miamiensis avidus, assembly GCA_037039885.1. Classification (NCBI taxonomy): domain Eukaryota; phylum Ciliophora; class Oligohymenophorea; order Philasterida; family Glauconematidae; genus Miamiensis; species Miamiensis avidus. The sequence continues at coordinate 4,421 of JAWVGU010000058.1, forward strand.
CGTTAGTTTAAAAAATTTAGGGTTGTAATCATATAAAATGGTAATAAAAAATAATTTATTAATTATTAATAAGTAGAAAGAAAAGAGTATAATTTATTTTAAATATCTAAACAAAAGTACAATTTGTAAATACCAATGGTGTTGGTTGTGTGGCTCTACTTATACTCTTATTCATTATTTGCCTTTCAATCCTTTTGGGTGTCCTTTTATGATGAAGTATTAAGCTAAAAAACAAAACTTAGCTCTTATATTTTTATTAAGAGTTCTTTATATAATATTAATTCTATTATGCTATCCAATTTTTTTACTTTTATCTGGGCCTTTTTTATTATTTTACATAGTTAACTATTACTTCTATTATACTCCGAGTAATATATATATCAGGATTACTATAAATACTGTTTTAATTTTGCTAGGGTTGATTTTTGATGTTATAATGATACCTTTTTTACTTATAATTACTATTCCTTTTCTTATTTATATGATATTTTATTCTATTTAAGAAAAACTTAGGATTTCTTAAATAGTAAACAAATAATTATAAAAAAGGGAACAAAAAGGATAAAATGATGGAAAATTGGTATCTATTTAGACTATCGGATCTATCATCTGAGTACTTATAATCGAGTATTCTCTCTATATTTAATTAATATTACTAAAACTATAAAAAATATTATCACTTACTTTATATAATATAAGAATAATATATATTTTTAATAATATTTATAATATAAAATTTATTTGATATATATATTATATTTCTCATCAGTTAAAAAATAATAATTATAATAATCAAATTTTATATAAAATATATTTAATAAAAATTTCAAGTATATTAAACTATTATTCTCTTTTAGATTAACAATTTTCAATCTGTTATATTCTAATTAATTCATGTTAACTAAATTCCTTTAGAAAAAATAGAAATAACATTATGATAAGAGGTGGAAGTTGTTAAGGTTACTCATTCAATAAAAATGGAAACACTGAAAAAAAACTACCAAAATAATACATGAAATAACGTCCAGACTATGGAAATATAGATAAATATTCAGGAAAACAGAAAAATTTTGCTGATATGCATTCTAATAATTTCTATGGAAATATGTTCGGGTACACATCTTATGATAAAAAAGCAACTATTTATAATTATGATAAAAGATATGATCCTGGAAACTATACCTATGAATATAAAATATCTGGTAAACGATTTGAATAAACATAGTATTTTCACAAAAGTGATAATGTAGAAGAAGTTTAGTTTTAAAATCAGCATTATCCTTAAAGAAATTTGTATTCTCCATATTAAAAAGGATTATGTAATTATAAAAAAGACTTAAGAGTGCCTAAAAATAATAAATAGTAGTAATATAAACAAAAATAATAATAATAAAATATAGATGATTATAAATAATAAGAGGATTAAGATGACTCATTTTTTATAAATATTAATAAGTACTAAAATAAAAACACTTAATAGAGAGAATATAACATTATTACGAATTTGGAAGTAAAGCCATCTGAAGAAAAATGATATATCATTATTTACTTGATTCATATTTTTTATTTTAAATAATTATACATTGCATTACAATTTATTAGGAAGAGATTTTTCTTTCTTGCATTATAGAATAATATTATATTGCTATTATTGTTTAAAAAGTATTCATCATAAAAATTATATAATTTAAGTTTATATATTGGTAGTAACTCAATGTTTTTTAGAATATAGTTATTAAAAAGCTAAAAATCCAACTATACCAGAAATAGAGGTAATTACTATTTATTATTTTCTGATTTTTTAAAATATTTACTTAAAATCATTCCCATTCCTGCTAACATTGAACCTCCAACTAAAGAAAGAGTGGTATCAATAAACTATTATTTCTATTACTCATGCTATTTTGCTACGATTTACTATTATTTTCTTTGTCTAAACTAAACAATATTTTGTAATTTCTCTGTGTATTCTAAAAACATATTTTAAATCTCAGCCTTTAATTTCTTATGTATATCTTAATCGTCTATTGTTAAATTATATTTATTAATATTATATTTTTCGAAGATAAGTCCAGCCAATTCAAATTAATTCATTTATATATAGCAAGCTATTTTCATTAAATCAGTAAATTGAGTGAACTGATGATCAGAATCGATTATTTATATGGTTTCAATCAGTTCTAAGCAAGATTTATAATTCTGCAAATAATAATTGCTTCCCATTTAAAGTAAATAAGATTCCTATAAAATATTTATACTCTCTGCTTATTCTTATTCATGCTCAGTTTTAAAGTGAAAGGGGTGCATCAAATTTGATAACTATGAGAAAAATATATATTTTAAAAATATTTATTAAAAAAACTACTTTATCAACATTATTGAAATTATTACCGGTTCTAATTTATTTAGAGACTATTGATAATTTTATCTAGTATAATGCATTTTAGATTACTTAATGAGATCTAAACAGGCTTTAATTCTTTCTTAACCAGATTTATATACTTTATTCTCAATATTTTGTAGTACCTTTGTGGAGTATTACTCAGAAGCAACTTTCAATTTATTTAATATAGAAGAAGTAGCAGACTATTTATTATTTTATTCAATTTCAGGAGATTTTTCTATTTAACTTAAATTTGTAATTTTTTTATCAGGTAGACCTTATTCTTTTTCTATAGGCAATTCTTCTTTTGGTTCTTAATTAGTATTTATTATAGTTTTCGGCTATTAAATAACTTGTTAATCCTATTAAGTTTAAGTTTTTATATTTCTTTAATATCCTCTTTTTATCCTATTCCATTATTATTAACATGTTATTCTTTTACACCTTCCTTAGCTTCTTTTTCTTCTCTTTCTTCTTCCATTATGGGTTCAAATTAGGACTCAACAAGATTTTGTTAATCTTCAACGTTGGTAACTGATTATTAAACACTGGTACTACTGTCAATAATTTCCAAAGACTTAAATAGGTCAACATCATTCGGTATCTTAGACCTTTTGATTTAATAACTTTTACTGAATGCATCGATTTCAGATTTTTAATCTGTTTCTGCATCGATTTCAGTTTTTTAATTTATTTCTACATTAATTGGTTTATCATCTAAAGCGATATAGTTATTTTCTTAATTTGTCATTATTTCAGTATGATTAGTATTTTAATTTTTTTTTTTTTTTTTTAATTTTTCTTCATTTTATCTTTAAATTTACTAGTCATTATCTTAATTTTAAGAGTTATTGCTTTCTTTGGGAACATAAATTACTTTTTACTGTGATTATTATTACAATCTTTTATTAGATGTAAATGTTTATTTAATAAAGGAATTAGCTTTCGGAGATTTAACTTTTCTCACTTTTTCATACTATTCAGAAATGCTCTGTGTTCTTACATCATTCGTATTTAGAGTTTAAGAGCGGTTAAATTATTTTTATTTTTTACTATTGGAGTTTCCGTTTCCATTTCCATTTCCGTTTTTATTATTATTACTATTTATATTTTAATTTAAATTTTCGCTAGATTCATTCTATTGTTGATTATTTCCATTATTTGTTATGTTAGCTTTATTATTATTATTTTATATGTCCCCATTGGCAATTTAAGACGGTTGCTATTCATTTTGGGAAATATTAGCAGATTTACCATTTTTTGGAGATGAATATTCATTGATGGTATGACTTGTAGCTTATTCTGAGAAATTTATGTTATGTTTAATTTGATCTCCATTTAATTTATTACCATCCTCTTTTTTCATCCCTTAATGTTTATTTGACTTTTTCTTTTTACCATTCTTGTGAGAATCAGGAGCAGGATTATCTTATTAGTCCTTAGTAAGACTTCTTTGTAACAATTAATTGTTTTTTTCTGAAACTGTTTTGTCTCGTAGGTCCTCCTACGACCCTGCCAAGACATATTAAACTGTATACTATTTTTATAATTTATTCTATATTCTGCTTTTATTATTTCTATTGTCACCGTTTTGCTGTCTGTTATTGTTATTCAGATTTTAGGACAGAGGATTGTCTCGAACAGAATATCTTCTATCCGATCCATTTTATCTATTACCATTATGGTAATTATTGGAATTATAAGACGAAGTAAATCTGTTTATATTTCTATTATCACTTTGTTTATCTGCTTCAAAATCACTTTTATATTATTAGCCAATATCTTCTTCTCTATAATCATTTTTTAAGGAAGAAGTTAGATTTACTGCTTTTTTAGAGCTTGAGCCATCTGGGGACTTTTGCTCTTTTTATATATATTAATGGTTATGATATTTGTTTTTTTTACTTATATATTCTGTCATATTTATTATTTATTGTATTAAGGTAAAGTTTTTAGAATGTAGGATTATTCCTTAATTTCTTTCATTATTAATCTATAGTAAATATAAACATTGATTATTGGAGTGATGATTTTCCTTTACTTTTAATATATTATATTTCTTTGGTTATAAAACATAAACAAATAAAAAGTTAATCTTTAAAAGAAATAAAATAAAAATTTATTATTCATTGTATACAAGCAAATAATTTCCTTAATAACTATTATCTTACTAACAATGATAGTTGATATTTCAATTTATTCTATTTTTTTATAAATTAATATAAAAATTAATTATAATAAAATATATAGTGTTAAAGTAACATATGACATTTTAAAAAAAATATAATTTTATATTGATAAGAAAAATAGTTTTTCACTATTTTTTCATTGTGATTTTTGATTTTTATTAAATAAGTCTTATAATTAATAGTTAATTATATTAATATTAATTTTTAATTACAATAATATTTTGAATTATATAATATTCAAAAATAATAAAATATCAAAACAATCATTAAAAATCTTAAAAAAAACTCTCTTTTTTATACAACTATTTTATTCTAAATCTAATATGCATCAAATGATAAGTTTTTAAATACAGGAAATCTGATTGACTAGAAATTAATTTTCCCCGCAGTTTTTTTTCTTTTTTAGTTGCATACTAGATTATTAAAAATCCAAATATAAATATATTTATAAAAATATTATAAAATAAACTATAATAAAGTAGATATTATAAACAAAATATTTAATTATTATCTCTCAAAACATATAAAACTTATCAATGATTATTTTAAACGATATATATATAAGGAAAATATAAAGCATCTATCTATAGGATAAATAAATAAATATATTATAATACAAAGAGATTATAACTACCTATAATTATAAACAATAATATATAAAAATCAAAAAAAAATTATGAGTATTTATTTTTATATGGTTTCATAGGTCTTTGGATTAAAAAAACCACATAATAAATTTAATTTCAATTTTTAATAACTATATTTAAATATATATATACAAGTCATATTTTACTATATTTTATCAGAATCAACTAACAGTATTTTATTTATTTATTTATTTTAAATAAATATAATTACTTAATTAAAAAAAGAAAAAAATTATCAAAATATGGGGTAAAATCATGAATATGATATAAAAAACGATTTATATGAACCTGTTGTATCGTTAATTTTTGTTTTGGTTGGTTTCTACCTTCTTTAAGTATTTATTTAATTTACATTTCCAAAATTAGATTTTAATTAGCTAATTTTAAATTTTATATTAAACATATTAGTCGTTTTCAATTCATTAAAAATGATAAATAGATATTTTAGCTATTGCTTTTTGGATTTATGTATATCGGGAGTAGTATTCTATTGTTTTGGATACGCTATAATTTATGGAAATTCTAAAAATAGCATTATTGGAAGTTCAGATCAAGATTATTATGCAATTAAAAAATTACAAAAATATTAAAATCAATTATTTTTATATAATTTGTAATTAATATTTCTTTTTTATTCATTATAAAATGAAAAATAAACACTTTTTCTATAATTTTTATTTTAATTAGATTTTTATGTTGGATTTCCATTTCTATTTTGCGACATACAATATTTTAGCAGTTGTCAAAAGTAGGATATGCAGTTTTTATAACTTTTTATATACCATTAGTTTACGGAATTTAACTTCATTGGATTTGGAACAAAGAAGGTTGGGTATATGATAACACAAAATTCGTTGATTTATCTGGAATAACGGTGTTCATACTTGCCCCCTCAACGTTAGTTTATTCGTCTTAATCAATTTTAAGTAAATAAAAACTGTTAGAGAAATTAGTTTATTTATTATATACATATAATTTTATATAGAGTTTAGATAAGAATTGAACTAATCTACTAAATATACTCAAAATTATTTACTACTGTTCTTAAGTATTATATTTATTTGGGTGGGATTTATGCAATTATATGTGATAAATATGATTTTTACGAAAAAATTTTAAGATTCAGTCGACTAAATATAAATATAATGGAATGTTATTATAAAAATATTAGTGTCAACATTAGGAGGATGTATTATTCCAATCCTTACTTCAATCTTTTAAGCTGCAAAAAAAAAAACCAATTTAATGTAAAACAAGCATTTTATAATCTAATAAACGGTATTATAACAGGTTTAGTTGCTTTAGGAGGTAAATATTAATTTTTTTATTTAGTTTTAACCTTTATGATTATAGTTTACATATTTTTCTAAAAAAAGGATGTGTAGATGAAGTAGAAATATGGCAAAGCTTGATAATCGGATTTATTGGAAACTTTCTTTTTATAATTTTTTAAATAATAATGAAATATAAGGATAATAATAACTCTTATAGTAGTTTCAATAGAGCCCTATTTATAAGTTCTATATGGTCAAGCATAGCAACTGGGTTATTTCATAATGAAAAAGGAGTATTTTATGGAAAATATGATATAATATTACCATAATTCTATATGATATTTGTTCTTATAGCCGAATCACTATTAGTAGGAGTGGTTGCATTATTTATTATTAAAAAATGTGTGGTTCTGAACAAAAATTAGAGAAATATATTGACAATGAAAGTGATGAAGAATAAAAATCCGATCTATTTTTCAAGAATAATTAAGAGCCGCAAAATATAAGAAGAAAAAAAACAAATTTTTATGCATTGACGAAATTAATACTAAAAAATGATAATTCTATCTAATATTAATAACCGTACTCCTTTGAAAAGGATGATTTTATAGAGTAAATTTTGGAAATTGCTTAATAACCACACGGGTTGGACTAAATTAAAATCGCCTTATATGATTAATATTGATACCAGATAAAAAGTGTTTTATATTTTTTTATTCTTTAACAATCTAATTTATATTATTAAATAAATGTCTACATAAACCTATTATAAATTATATCTTTCTTTTTTCAATTTTCCTCTTATTTAACAGAAGGAACCGTTCTAGAAGTTAATAACAATTTGCAGAAATTCAATAATTTTTCTGATCCTCTAACTTCTTCCTCTTGAAGAGGAACAACAACAATATGGAAATCATCATATAAATCAAGCATTTGATCATAATATTTCTTTTACATTTTACTTCTGGATTTGCACATTTTACAGTTATCTTCTATTAAAAAATAATAAAACGATAAAAATATAAGAAATCTAGATTAAAATAGCTAGATAGTAATTTACCAGGGAACAAAACTTAATTAATAACTATATTGTGAATATCAATTTGGTATTTGGCTAACTCTTAAACCAATCTTTCGGTCTCATAAAGAGATAGGAATTCGGGGATACAGACAGCAATAAAAGTAGTTCTTTTCTTTTATAAAACAAAAATGTATTAATATTACAAAAAATTTTAATAAAAATAAAAAACTTACAGGATCTTTCATTTAAGCTGACACTTTTTCAACAGACAATTTCATTTTTTCAAATTTTTCAAACATTTTATCGAAGGTGGAGTTTAATTGATCCTCAGAACCAAAGGCTCCTTGTAATCCTCCCAACAAACTTCCAAATTTGGTTTTTAAAGTTAATAATTTTTCGAGACCTTTGTCTAATAAGTCAGGGAAATTTAACAATCTTAAGGTGTGACCAGTGGGAGCGGTGTCAAATACAATAGTGTCATAGTTAAAATTATCTAATGAGCTATTAAAATATTATTATTAGATTTAGTACTAATTCTTTCTCTAAATTATAAAGGGTAAGTTACTTAATAAGTTCAGAAAAACTCATGGCTTCATCAATTCCGGGAACAGAGCTGATAATTTCAGATAAAAAGGTTTTGGTTCCTTGGTCCATTTCTCCGTCAAATCCTTAGAAGTCAGGGAAATTTAATTTGTTAGGATCGATTTTGGGATCAATTTCTAAAGCTGCCAAATTTGGGATTCCGTTAACGGGAGTAGGTTCTTTTCCTGTGAATTTTTAATCAAAACAATCGCTTAAATTGTGAGCAGGATCTGTAGATATGATCAAAACCTGAAAAAGAAAATGTCAAAATTATTATATTTTAAGCAATTTCACTTATTTTATTTTATATCTATTATAATATTAAATATACTTTTCTCTAGTGTTGAGATAATAATGTCGCCAAACTACTTGAGGTGGTGGTTTTCCCGACTCTTAATTTTAAAATTATTTAAATTATATTTATTATTTCAATTAAATTATTATGTTATCATATATATTTTTTAATAGGTGTTATATTATATAAACTGCTTATTAAATTTAAGAATAGTTTGTTTTTACCCTCCTTTTCCTCCAACGAATATCCATTTCAATTCTTTTTAATCAATAATGTTTTAAAGTGTTCCTTCGTATGTAATATCCATTTCGATTCAATGTATTTATTAGTATTTTTTTTACTTTTTGATATTTTTAAATATTTATTTAAGAACCTCTCAATTGACAGAAAAATTAAGAATATTTAAGCAATTAAGTCTAATAATAAAAAAATATATAGAAATTATTAATTTGATTTCACTTTATAACCTTACACGACACTTCACACAAATTACATATATATTACAAATTAATAATATAAATATAAAAATAGTGATTATAATATAAAAATATTATATTAAAACAATATATAGAATTAAAATAAATATAACTAATATAAAAGTATAAAAATATATATTTTAATCAGTTTTTATATCTGTTATTCAGATTATCTCTAACCACTTGGTCATGATTATAATCGAAAAAGTCGTTTAATTTTAATATTTAAGCAGGATTTTTGCTAAAACTGGATCTAAGTCCCTTTGGCTTATTAAATCCATGGTCTGATTTTAAATAACTATTATTATTCAAACTAAAGTTAAGATTTTAAGAATTTTGCGAATTATTTAAGTTTTTGATTGATTAATTATTATTATCTTATTATGAAGAATAAAGTTTATCTGCTCCTTGACTACTAGCTTTTTGAATTATTTTCATTCTCACCTTATTAAAATTTTGTGAAATCGCTCCGAAGTTAAACCTGTTGCTTGTTTAAAAGTTTGAAAAAATGTGTTTATTATTTGTGGGATAATTTTCTCCCTCTGTCAAGCTTTATTTCAAAACATTGGTATATTTATTGTACATAAGAAGCAGTTACTTAGGTTCATCCTGGCTTCTGAATTTGTTATAAATTATGTTAATTAATATACATTAAAATACAATAATTCTATATTAACTTACTTAAACCTTTTTCTCTCTTCTAACTGAGGCAATTGGGAGGAAAATTCATATTCCGTACTTCTCAACGGCTTCATATTTTTTTTTTTCGGCTTTGCTTTAGATAGAAAAACACTGCTTTAATTTTGGAAGTTCTCTGATAATTTTTTCTGCTGTATGACTTCGTCGTAGGTGCTTGGAAAGTTTATCGATGATACCGTCGATTTCGAAGTTCTGACGTATTTTCTAAACAGATTGGGAGAGTACATGATATTTTGTTCTATTTCTATAATTTTGCGTTTCGTTTGTTCTTAAATTTATTTAATAGTTTCTTCAATTCTTTCCTTATCAAGCTTTTCTTGCAACTCCAGCTACTGTTTGAGTTCTTCAGGGTCATACATCTTTTTAAATTTGAAAGATTTGTTGTTCTGCTATTGGGACCGACTACTTCTTTCCGAGTTAATCATTCCACTATTATAATTTTGATCTTCTTCATTTTCCGTGAAAATGTAGTCTTGCTATAGGTACTATTTCTCTTTCGGTGATAGCGAAGGAACTGAAGCCATTTTGATCAATTTTTTTTCCAGTTTAAGTTGCCTTTCAATTTGACTCGCTTTTTCTATATCTCGCAGCCTCTTTTCTATGAAGGATATACTGATTAAATTCGAATACAACATGTTAGAATTAATGACGCTTGAGTTTATTTGTGCGATGAATTAAAACAAAGTCTTTACTGGAATTTGGATTTTGTGGTGGATTTGAAATTCCTTCCAAAAGAAATTTTGCGGCTGGTGTCCGACAAATAAAATTCTGGCCTCCAATGGAACGTGTGAAAAATTTGTAACTTCAGGCCCCTTCGGCAAGTGAATATAGAATTTCGGACCTGTTGCCTAAATGCTCATTCGCTTTACCAGACACTCCTTCCAGTCCATGAACTCTTCTAACGCATCGGGCTTATCTGTGATTTCTTTGTAAATGGGAAGGTAAAATTCATGGATTTTAAGAGAATTTATTGAGAGATGAGGGTGCTTATAAATCACGAAAACTGTTTTCAGTTTCATTAGTTTTTCGTTTTCGTATTCATCAATGAACCTATACTCTAAAAATTCATAAAGTTTTTCCTGGCTGTATTGATACAGAAAGTCTTCGTCGAATTTTTTTTACGGTTTTATTGATTTAATTTTTCGCTTTTTATGTTATTATTGTTGTTGCTTTTTCGGCTTATTAGAATCCAATAGAAAATCTATATTAAAATCTTCTTCGAATTCAGATTAATCAACTCTTGACTTTGACTTGTCCATTGAAGTAAATTGCTAAGACTTATCTTTTTTTTTTTTCTTATTCTTTCTAACTGTTCATTAAAAGCCACGATTTCCTAATGAGATACTCCCAAATCCTGAATTCCAAAAACAGCATTAGATTTCGGCTTCGCATTTTTCACTTCTAGCAAAAAGTCATATACCTCATCATCATAATAATCTATTTGCAATTAATTTGGTATTAAATTTTTCACATTAAGACTTTTGTTTTTGCTTATTTTTGATTTATTAAAGTCGAATTTTTTTACCTGATTCAGTAGAGCTCTCTGTAAGAGGTAAGTCTAACCTTGACATATTTTGTGGAGATTCATACTAAGGAGGTAGGATGTCGGTCCTGTAAATTAGCGGCACATATCCATCTCCCTTTGTCTCTCCCAGCCGCTGATTTTTCTCCTGGTTGTCATACGAATATTTTAGGGCCTGGTTGCTTCTAGATAGATTGGAATTGTGCATAGAAACTTGTTTATATGTTATTTTAGTTAATTTTTATTCAGAAAGTATTACACTTTTTTCAATAATGTAAAAAAAAAAATAATTATAATTATTAATAATATAAGCAAATACAACTATTTTAATTGTATAACAAACAGGCTTATTTTACAACTAATTATAATAAAATAGTATATAGTATATTGGTTAATAAATAAAGAAATAATATTATATATGTTTTTAAGTATAATTAAAGACGGAATATTTTCTTCATTCTTCGCTTTCAGCGGGAAGATGGTCTATAATTAAATCTACTAACACTTCTGCCATACCATTATAAACATCAACTGCTTATGGATTTTTGATAGTTTTCAAAACATCAAACCTAAATCCTTCCTTAACCAATTATTTTATTTAATTTACTTTAATGTGAGATTCTTCAATTTCTATAGTATTTGACTGTTCACATAGTATATATGGTTCTTTTTTATTAAAAATAATGAATAATTAACAAAATAATAATTAAATATATATATGTATTGGTATATTACTTTCTTATATATTGTATGATAATTTGACTGTGCCTAAAAAATTATTTTAATTTAATTCTTCTTCATCACTTTCGCTATCACTTTCTTCTTCTTGTTACTTTTATTTTGATTTTGATTTTGATTTTGGTTTTCTTTACTTGCTTTTGCTTCCTTATATTTTCAGTTTATTTTTAGCATTGTCAGGCGGGTAAACTATCTAGATTTCTAATTTAAAGTTAATTTCAGGTTTGCACAATCTATTACTATATATATATGTATCAATAATTATATCATCTTATTGATTGTAGACTTTTGTGGATTCTGCAGATTCTTATTTCTGTATGGCCATATTTTCTTCAAATAAAGTTACAAATTAATCTACAGTCATAGTAGAATGATCTTTTAGCAATTATTCTATATATACTTCATCTATTTTCTCATCGATAAGCAATTATATTTATTCGATTCTTTATGCCATTTCTTATAATTCCAGCTCATTATTTCCTAAAGAATTCACAAAATCTTTGGGCTCCTAATCTTTCAAACTATTTTAAGATATAAACTGCGATTTTTGTTCTTCTATCATTTGTCTTTTATTTATTTATTTTTGCTAATCATGAGAATCCATTTTATTATCTCCTATCGTTGATTCAAGAATAATGTTAGGAGATATTCGCTTCTTTTTAGTGCTCTTTTTAACTTCCGCCTTTTTGGCTGACATTTTACTTAACAAAAATAGGTATTTTATTTATTTATTTGTAAATTTACTATATTTTCTTTTAATTTTATGATTATCAAGTTATAATTTATCAGTTTATAAATTGCATTTAAATTTAATTAATGCGCAAAATAAATTGTGTATATATAATCAATTTTCTTTAATTCTTGTCATAAATTAAAATTATTTTTTTTAACAATATTTTTGAAAAGCTTATATATCAAAAATATTTTAATTACACTTTAGTTATAAAAAAGTAAATACAATATATATAATAAAATTAATAAGCACAATTATAAAAATTATTTAATTCCAGAATAATCTTATAATGTAATATTCAATCAATTGATATATGTAACACTTGCAGCATAACTAACTGAACTATCTGATTTAGTCATACACTGACTCGATTAAGAGTAATGAAGAAATTGAGTTTTAAGATTGTTGCTAAAAGAGCTATTTTTAAAATATTTAAGAGAATCCCAATCGGTCTACGCCCACAGATTGTATTTTTTGTATTTTATAGATATTAATCAAAGGAATATACATCTTGATTTTCAATAATTTGCATCGCTTTTCGATCCAGTTGTTCAATGGACTGCCATATATGGCCATCACTTTTTTGAAAATATTAATAATTGAACCTCTCTCCCCAGTGACAAAAATCACTAGAAATCACAAAAACAGTGTTTTCATCATCGAAGTATTCGGCCAATATTTTGCCTAGATGTTCTTAAACCTCTGGAGCAGTCTGTCCAACCATGATAGGCACTAAGGTAAAGGGCTAATCCCGTAGTTAATACTGTATCCAGGGCAAATGAAGTTCTAAACTGTGTTCAGCTTCGTCTACTTTGGAATTCAGATCTTAAAAAAACTCCTGAAGATTGTTTTCTCTGCAATATTATGCACTTTTTTATCGCAGGTGACTTATAGTTTTTTAGTCAATAGATATGTTGCCCAGAGGAGTTTCAAACTGGTGAAATTACGTAAGCCCACATCCATACATCGAGTAATGATGGCTAGGTCCCAACAGAAAAACACGTAAATTTTTTCGGGGTTCCAAAAATTGGTATCCCCACGCGCCTGTTGCCCCACAGTAACTTAGTCCAGCATGCGGACCTATTATCGCTTTAACTTTTTGCTTTTATAGTTCATTTAGTCCACTTTTGGTAGCATTTTTTTTCCATAAACCTAACTCTTATTCTAAAACTTCAGCCTAATTTGTGTACCAAGAACCTGCCTTTTTTGCAGTTCTAATAAATGTCTACTATTGCATATTTAAAAAGGATATATATTTTTTATTTTTTAACTTGTAGGTTTCCTTATTTTATTATTTGTGATATTATATATTTTGTTAATTAAATCATATACTATTTTAAGTTAAAGTATCACTATTAAATAATTATCTCTAATATTGAGACAATAAATCACTAAAGATCTATTCTAATTTTTGAGAAAAAGTTTAGTATGACATATAATTTTATAATACATTAATAGTTAAATAAAAAAATTTATATAGTAAACTTTTAGTAATTTAATTTATAAACTTTATTAATAAAACACATACATTTTAAATTAATAAATAAATATCAAATTTCATACAAATTTCTTTCCTCCTTAGAGAGCCAATTAAATAGCTCTATCATCTTTTTACCTTTTTTCCATCAATAAATCTCTGCTATTTTCCGTAGAAGAATGATATTTCGATTAAAACTAATTTTATTTTCTTTCATTTCGATACTATTCTCTCTTGATTTCCATTTATTTCGCTCTCTTAAATGAACTTTAAGAATCTCCACCCATTAAAAAATCGTCATCATAATCATTAAACCCGCTTTCATCTTTCGACCCGTTGATTTTTTAATTAATAACCCTTTTTTTATCAAGTATCGCTTCTTTCCCCACTTTTTTAGGTATTAATTCTTCCATCTCTTCTTTATATTATTTATTGAATTTTTTCCTATTATATTTTAACTCTTCTTGCATTTTCTCTTATTCAATTTCTCTTTCATATTATTAGTCAGGATTGGAAGGCCTCATTTACAAGCTAGATATAGTTCCCCTCAAGCCTTACTTTTCATTTTCTCTCGAAAATAAATCCTTTTCTGTGAAATTCATTTCCTCATTTGTCATGTATTTCAAATTGTTTTCTACGTCTTTATTATTTAAATTCCATGATTGACTATTCAGTAAGCCTTTATACTTTTCTAAGAGTTAAGCGGGCTTGTAAAATATTTCGCTTAGCTTTTATTTGTTGTATTTTTTCACAAATTTTTTGAAATAACTCTTTTGCTTTTTAGTTGACAAATCGTCGAAATATTTCTTTCTTTTTTGATTAACCAAATCGAAAAAGTTGGCTATAAGCGGTAGAAATCGTCTTCTGAAATCTATTTAAATTCTTCTTTATTCATATTCAAAAATTTTATTACTTTTTTTATTTATCACTTTAATTAATTAAATTATATTTATAAGAAATTATTAAGTTGTGAATTAATAATGAATATTGTAGAAAATAAATATTTTTTGTTCCTTCTATCAATAACTATGTTAATTTTTTCATAAATTCTTTATATTTTATTATATTTAAGAAATATTATAATATTTTCTTATAATAATTGAGTTGATATGCACATATTTACTAATCAATAAAAAACAGATAGTACTGGAAAGTTTATAAATGGTATTTTATTATAAATGTTATATTTTCATTTTGAATATCATTTTCATTTATAATAATAAAATATTTTGAATTACAAATAATTTATTATTATAAAAATACTCTCTTATAGGTTGTGAATAAGTAATAAATTAATAATAATAAAGTAAAAAACAAAATA
Organism: Miamiensis avidus; assembly: GCA_037039885.1. Classification (NCBI taxonomy): domain Eukaryota; phylum Ciliophora; class Oligohymenophorea; order Philasterida; family Glauconematidae; genus Miamiensis; species Miamiensis avidus. The sequence continues at coordinate 19,778 of JAWVGU010000058.1, forward strand.
ATAATTAACACTTCGAAACAAAAACAGGCAATCAAACAAAAAAATAAACAACTAACCAAATTGCTTAATATAAAAAAAGGAAAATGGGTTGTCAAAGCTCTATTTCTTCTTTATCTCTATCGTAAATCGATATCCAGATAAGTAAATTAAAGAAGGACAGCTAAGCTTATATTATTTTGAGTTAGATAAATAATTATCAATTCGCTAATTATTCTTAAGTTGTGAATCATGAATATATATTAATCTTAAAGATAAGAACACTCTTTTTTTTAAAACTATACGATTAATGTTAATTGCTTGTAGATATACTTCTCAAACTTTATCCCAAATACTCTCCAGCTTATTTTTTCCAATACCTTTTGAAGGAGTAAGCAAATTATGTGAATAAATATCCTTATAAAAATTTCGATATTCATCAAGAACAAGAAGTTATTGATATTCTTTACAAATGTTTGAAAAATTAGCCAAATACTTATCATGGTCTCGTATATTGCAAATTGGCTGAAAAGATGAGTTTTTTAGATGACATCATGCTAAAATATAATGCAGCTCAGGACTTCTTCTAAAAACAAAACCCTAAGCCAAACAAAAATTACTCATATTTTAGTATTCTGTCTGAGCAAAAAGAGTTTAGCTAGTACTTTTCTACGATAGAATGGATAAATATTCTTTCCAGATTCAAATATAATGAAGAAGCTTTAAAACTTATTAAAAAATACATCAAAAAGCATCCGAATGATCACATGGGATACTTCCAACAGGGGCTATTATTTAAGAGAAACGATGACCATGCAAAAGCCATCGAATGTCATCAAAAATCGATAGAAATTCAACCCGATCACTAGGAATCATATTTTTAGCTTGGTTATTCGTATGGCTGCAAAGGTAACAAAAATATTTTTTAGTGAATTATTTCTATTTTAATATTTATTTTCTTAAAAAAGGACAATTTTAAAAGGCGATAGATATGCAACATGTTGCCATACAGCTGAATGGAACTTATAAAAATGCACTTGTGAATTTGGGTTACTGTTACAGTAGATAGAATAATGTAAAATTAGCTTTGGAAAAATATAGAGAATGCATAGAAATTCACCCCAATTGCAAATAAGCTTATTTGAATATGGGAATTTAACTTTCAGATCTGAATAAACACAAAGAAGCCTACATTTCTTTTTAGAAATGCATTCAAATTGATAAAGAATATGCTAAAGCTTATGTATGTCTTGGAGTTACATCTATAAAGCTAAATTAATTTACTTAGGGGATTAACTACTTCGTGTAGGCTGTAATTTATAACCCCATATATATTGACTAAATCTCTTCTTTAGGCCTTAAATAAATCGTATAAACCTTAGTTGATTTAAGAAAATAGAATTAAAATACTATCCATAGATTAAAACTTCAGATCAAAGTATTGGATCGAAGTTAGCTAAAATAAACATGGTTCAGAAAAGAAATTAATGAAGAAATTGCTGAATTTCTCCTAGGAAAATCTAATTGCTGATGATTTAAAGATTTATTTGCTTACATACTTAATTATTTATTAGAAAATATTATTTATAAAATATTTATATTCAATTTACTTACTATTTATATAAATAAAGTTATTTATAATTATTTTTACAAATTTAAATATATATATAGATTTTATAATTATGAATATCGACTCTTTTAAATACTGTTTTGCAGTTTAAATAAATATTAATAAAATCATACCAACATCTCAAAAAAACCTATTATTCTTTTTAATTAAGTATGAAAAATTTAGATTTAAATTATTTACGGAATAATTCTGATCAATCTAATTGTAATTAATAAAAAAAACGCAATATTAAAACAAATTTTAAAGCCGACACACTTTAACTAAAGAAACATATTTAATGATAATAAATAAATTAATTTAATATCGTTTTTTAGATTGTATAAATCAAGAATCACCTAAATTAAATACATATAAAAATCAAATCACAAATTATTAAACAAACAAGAAGACCAACTTAACACACACAATAGTAATACATAAAATCCCATTATAAAAATTAATCTATTAATTAATTAAATAAAAAAAACAATAAATCTTTTTTTGCAATAAAACAATAAATAAATAATAAATAAAAAAATAAAATTATTAGAAGATGAAACTAATAGTAAAAGTCTTTCCGGACGGCAAACAACTAGTCATCGATGTAGATGAAAAAGACACCATAAAAGAGGTGAAGTAAGCTATTTCTATAGCAGAAGGGTCGAAGGTGGAATCCTACTCCCTTTTCTGGTAAGAAACTGAGTTAAAAGATTAAGAAACCTTGACTTCGCACGGGATTTCAGCAAATTTTACTTTAACTGTAAAGGTAGACAGGCTGTACTACGGAGGGCAATGGAACGGAAGAATTGAAAAGTTTTTAGAGAGAGCACTTAACAAAAAAGGGATTTTTTTCCCGGAGCCTTTGCTGCAAAATTTGATTTTGAATCAAATGTTTAATGGATAGAAACTAAGCAAAAGCAAAGCTTTGATCATAAGTGGACATTTTTCGGCAGGAAAAACAACTATTTTGGGTATTTTAGCTCTGAACTCGCTGTATGAACTTCTAAAGGAAGGCGAACTAGACATAACTTAAATGAAATCTGAAAATTAGAAAACCGTATTGATCCTAACACGAAACACGTAGAAAATGGAGAAAATGTTCAGTGACTTCTGTGAATTCGACCCTAAAATTCAAAGTGCCTTACAATAGCACTGCTTTATTGGAACAGTGGAACAAATGTATAGTGAAAAATAAAAAAATGTGCATTTTTTCGATGCTGTTCGTTTTTTTGGCGCTGATGATATAGAGCAGATGCACCGCGAGTCGGGCGATAAATCAAAATTGCTGTCTATTTTGGGGGATTTGGCGTTTTATTGTTCCGGAGGCGGGGAGGCCAATAATGCCGAATTACTGAAAGGAGCTGATAAAGCTGATTTTTCGATGGGGCAGTTACGGAAAAAGTTGTTAATGAGTGGAATTGAGTCGCTCCGCCTGGTTTTTACAGATAGTGTATTTTCTCAGGAATTCTCCTCACTTTTAGATGTGCTATTCAAACAACAAAATACTCAAAACATAAATATGCAGGAATTGGGACCAGTGGAGTGCTTTTACAGCACGATCAGAGAGAGCGAGGAAAATATAATTAGAGAAGTGAGTGCACTTTGTAAGCAGCTTCAGATTGAAAATTTGCAGCACTCGTTTACGATTCGCGTCAGCTTTAAACCTCAGGAAATTTCCACGAAAATGATGGAAAAACATATCAAGGAGTCCATGGAAAGTGTTTCGATAATTTAGCAAACGCAAAGTCATATCAAGGAACTTCTGATATGTTTTCGCGGTAAATCTGGGAAACCCACGAACGAAAAGCGACCTGTTTTCCACATCAATTTGGTCAACACTTTGGTGTTGTCTCAAAAAGAATGCCACGGAGAAAGGATGCAATTCCTCAAGAATATCACTTGGAACTCTCCGTACGACTACGAAGGAAAGCTACTAAAGCAACTTAATTTAAACTTGTTTTTCCAAATCAAAACGCCAGAAACTGAAAAGAACTTGAAGCCGATCGAAGAAGACTTTCAATTACTGCAAATGTATTTGCTTAATGAGTACCATTGGCTGCAGAACTATAAAGATAGTTTCTTGGGGAAAAAATTGTAAATTTTTCAAAATAAAAATGTCTGCAAAGAAATCGTCTCCTCTTTTCAGAGTTTCCTACTGTATAACTAAGCCATTCTCAAGTAGTTGCAATTTTTCTAACAAGCTTCGAGAAAAGACGCCCTTAGAGCTTTGGCCTCTTCTAAAGATCCAGCTACTTTAGCGGATGCGCTGATAGGAAGGGCTCTCGGGGGAGGGGGTGGAAATGAAGATAGCAAAAGAGAATTTTCTGAAAAAATTGAAGGTAATAATTATTATTATAAATTTATTGTTCGTAATGTAAATTCTAAAATAAATAAACAGCCACTGAAGCATTTGATGCCTAAACCAAATAACTGCTGAGATAGCGACTTGCGGGGTTGAGTAGTTCTACAGAAGGAGAAAAAGTCAAAAATTATTTTTAAATTGTATTTTCTATCCCCTGGTCCACCTATGTTTAAGATAATCTGAAAATCCGTGAAGCTGAGTCCATTCTCAACTCAAAACATTACGGAATGGAAAAGGCGAAAGAAGCTATTTTAAATTTCTTGGCAGTCCAGTAAAAAAAAACAGAAAATATTAGTTCTTTTATTTTCCATTTATTTCGTAACTAATTTTTGCATAATTAGACAACATATCAAACAGCAGAAAGAAAAAGTAAAAGAAGATATGAAAGAAGATGATTCATCGTAATCCACTTCACCACCTAATGTAATGCCACTTATTTACTTTTAAGTATTTTATATTATAGTATATTTATCATTCCCTTTAGGTAATATGTTTGGTTGGAGCTCCAGGAGTGGGAAAGACTTCGCTGGTAGAAGTAGTTGCAGATTGCCTACATCGAGACTGTGTAAAGATAGCTTTGGGAGGGGTTAATAATGTGACATATTTGAGAGGACACAATTACACTTATGTAGGAGCCAAGCCAGGAGCAATCGTTTCAGCTTATCAAAGATCCACGTCAATGAATCCAGTCATTTTATTAGATGAAATTGATAAAGTTTCCGGAGGAACTTAAGGAGAAAGCAGTGGAGGCTAGGTGTCTAGTGCATTATTAGAAATATTGGATCCCTCTCAAAATGACAAATTTATGGTAAATATAAAATAAAAAAACGATGAAATATTTATTTTTAAAATTTATTTTCATTCTCAGGACCACTACTTAGATTTCCCTATCAATATTTCTTAAGCGCTATTTATTTGTACGGCGAATGATCTGGGACAAATTCCAGGGCCTTTGAGGGATAGAATGAAAATAATTCAGGTTCCCTCGTATTCTAAAAAGGAAAAAATTCACATTGCCAATAATTATGTAATTCCCAAAGTGTTAAAGGTGTGTCATTTAGATAAGAGTTATATAGAATTCGAAGATGAAGCTATCGATTATATGATAATGAACTTTTCTCCTCAAGAAAGTGGGATTAGAAAGCTCTAGGAAATGATATAAGAAATTGCGTAGAAGACAGTTAATGAAATCATAAAGGCATAAGAAAATAACACGATACAGGAAAAAAAATAGTCAATGAATAGCTCATAACAACAATTTTTGGATTACCATACAAAGTAAAATAAATTATGTTAATATTTCATATGAAAAATTTTATAAATATAGAAATATTAATTCTAATTTTTATTAATTAAATTTTATAATTTTATTTAGGAATATGACATCAAGAGTTTAGTGAGAAAACATGGAGCAGTCGTTGGACTGGCTACAAGCCCAGCTATGGGAGGAAGTGTCAAAGTCTTTGAATCTTGCATCTATAGGGGTAAGGGGTAACTAATTATCACATCAGATGTTGGGAAAATATTACAGGCTTCTATATAAATTGCTATTGGTATATTTTTTTTTATTTTGAGAAAATTCTAAATACAATAAAAAATTAGAGTTTGAAAACTTAAGAAAAGTGATGATTCTATCACTTTTTTAATAATTTTTATTAAAATTAGTTAAATTATTTGATACTAATGAGTATTAGAAATGTTTTTATAATAATTTTTTATTTCTATTTTCAAGTGATTCTACATTTTTCAATATAAATTGTGATAAATATTATACTTATTAAAATTTAAAGGATGGATAAAAAGTAATGAGGATTATGTATTAGAAAGGTTTAAAAATCTAAGTGAAAAATTTTAGTCAAATATAAACAACTTTATAGAAGACAAATTAACAATAAACTTTAATTTTTCCCCCGCTTCCCCAATCGATGGCCCGTCTGCAGGAATAGCTTTATTTCTCGCCTTGGTAATACATTTTAATAAATCACATTTTTACCCCACTATTATTGCTATTTTGCATTATCAAGAAAATATTTATTCTAATATTTTTTCTGCAATTCACAACTTAATAAAGTCAGTACTAAATTATTCCCTTATAAAAACATTAAAGTTATTATATATTTTTTCATTAGATGTCATGTCTCACTGAAATTATGCTTCCCTCCGATTTAGCACTGACCGGGGAAATAACTCTTCATGGATCAGTGACTGCAGTGGGCGGAATAAAATAAAAAGTGTCGGCTGCAATTGAAAAGGGTTTGCAAAGAGTTATATTATCCTCTCAAAATGAAAAGCAAGTGATGGAAGATTTAACAAATGAATAAAGATCGAAAATAAAGTTTTTCTACGTAGAAACATTAGAAGAAGTTTTAGACTTGGTTTTTCCAAAATAGAATTGATTTTTGATAGAACAAATAGCCTTAGCAAATATTCTTTATAGATTGAATGATAATTACATAAAATCATTATTTAAGTAATATATATATCTTTTGTCACTAAGAAAATGAAATAATTTACGTAATGATATGATGTATTACATAATATAAATATTTATATTGTAAAACAAAGAAAAAATAATTACAGTTTAGAAATATGTGTGTTAATCTATAATTATAAACTGAATTTTCTTATCAACCTTATTATATATTTATATAAATTTTATGATATTTTTTAATTGAAATGGATAAAATTTTAATTTTGTCTAATTAAAAAGTAAAAATAAAGAGAATTCTGTATATAATCATATTAAATATCAGTAATATTATTAATTATATATTTATAAATTTGATATATCTTATCTTTTTATAAAATAAATTATTCAAAAATGGAAGTAAATAATATTTTTATATTATTATAACATTAAGGAAGTAAATTTAAATAATAAAATATTCCCTCTAAAAAAAGAAATGATATTGGAAAACCAGTAAGGAATAAATTACATTTATAAAAATATATATAAAATAATCTACTAGTACCATCATTTGTAAAAAAATTTTTTTAAAAACTCTAAAAAAAATAAATATCTTAGATACTTTTCCTTTGAGTATATTTTATATATTCTTTTGATACTATTAAATTAATTAATTTAGAATAGCTTGAAAATAATATACAAGGTCAGTTAAATTAAAATTTTGATGTAGCTTGACTTTTAATTTAATTTAATTTAATTTTAAATTCAATGAATGCCAACTACTAATGATTATAGTTTCCTAATTTAAAGTTTATAATAGGACAAATTTATAATCTATCCTTTTAATATTCAATATCCAAGGGATCCATTAGAAAAGAACTAAATATTTAATTATAAATTATAAAGTATTTTATTTTTTTAAATAAGATTTTTTTTTGTTATTGTTGGAAATGAAAAATTTGAATTTTTAGATTAAATTTAAAAATCAAAACAGATTTCTTAAAAAATCTTTAGACAATAACGATATTCAAAAAATGCATAATAATTTTGAATTAAAAATATCAATTAGTTTTTAATATAAGTATATGTTAGAATTAATGATAATAATAATTTAAGTATATAATTATATATGAATTAATAATTTAGATAGTAATACAATAAATTAATGGTAGTAAGGTAATTAATCACGCAATCATTCATTTAATAAGGGAATTCATGTATACAGACATACGTAAAGATTCTTAATTAATTGTTAAAGAAACACAATATTAAAAATTGGAATTTATTAGGAATATATCTATAATATCTATAATAACTATTTTAGCAATACTTAGCCTTTAGATTTATAATATTAAATCCTTGACTAACTAACTAACATACGTAATCAATTATCTTTTTATTATTCTGTCTCTTTTAAATCAGAAAAAGAAAAGAGGGGGTCTCTCTTTTATTATTTAGGCAATTAATTATACATTTACTGCACCTTTTGTGGTGTATTAGAATCATTTTATTATTGGTCATACTGTACAGACCATCTAATTCTGTTTTTGCTGTTTATATTTTTGGTTTTAAGTTCCAAAAAATCGAAAATGGTCATTTCCCTCATGTTTTTTTTTTATTGTTTGCCCTGTTCTTACTACTTTTTATTAGAAGACAAATAAGTATAGGAGGGCGGAGTTTATAAAGTCAAAGAATTAACAGTTTGAGCCTTATTTTCCTGGTGTTCACTGTCAATATTTTCTTAAGAAGAGATCCCAGTTTCTCTAGTTAAAGGGGAAACTGTTTCTTTAGATGCTCTGGAAGCAGTTCTCAAATGTTATCTTTAGCGTTTTTCAGTGTGGGGAATCATCCCAAACCGAGCTATACCCAATCTATTGCATTCTTATCGACTTAAAATTTCACAATTTCGGCCAAAAGTAAATACATCCTATTGGTCTCCACTCAACTTGTTTACAGGATTCGAGCTTGATTTCAATTGAAATTCATTTTCTCCATTGAAAGAAGCAATATCATAATAAGATTTAGACTTATTATTCCCAAATTATGCTTTTTTATTTTCCTTTCTTTTAATTGGAGAATTTTACTCATATTCCTCAGCAACCTCAACAATCAAATCTGATAATTTGTTGGGAGTTGAAGGCTTAAGAATACTCTTAGTAGCTGTGCTCGTATTGAGATTCGTTATTTGTTTTTTTATTGTTTTTAAATTTTACTTTTTAGAAGTCACACAACCCATTCGTTATAAAAAATTTTAATTGTTTGTTTTTTTCTATTTTTTTTTTAATTCAATGTTTATATATTTCCTTTTGATAATTATGTATATTATTTATAGTTTTTTTTTTAGTTTTGAAGAAATTAATTTCTTTTTTGAATAAAATTATTATAATTTTAATGTAATCTTTTTTTGCTATATAAGTTTATGGCATGTAAACTTTGATTTAAACCTTTATAAGCGTATGTAAGTTAAAATATACACGAATTAATAGCGTAATAATTATATATAATAAGAATTATAGTTTTTATCTGAAAATTTTGTTTCGTAATTTATGGGACTTAGAATTAATAATCTGATTTTATAGTATATTTTATATAATTGTTTCTAACTAATTAATGCAAATATTATATTATTATTCATAATTATATTCATACAAAGTACCTTTTAAAAATAATAAAAATTTTCTATATCACTTTATTTTGATGAAGAAAATCAGATGCAAAATTGCAATTAATCCAAAAAAGAGTTCTAAAAATTTATTATTCAGATACTTTAGTTTAATTATTATAATAACTAATTAATTTCAATTTGGAATTTAATATTATTTAGATATTTTTTAGCAATTAATATATATTAAAATATAAATATATCGGTATTACTAATACATATCAGAACAATTTACAGGATAAAAATAAAGCCCTGTAGTATATCATTAATATTATTTTCAAATATATTTATTAGTTTTGAATCTTTTCCCCAAATTTGGATATATAGTAACATTGATATTTTAAGGGTGGTGGAGTATAAATTATTATAGTTGCTCAACTCTATTTTTGTTATTATATCTACAAAATTTAACTTGTCTATGCCTTATAAGAACAACCCAAAATCCTTTGTATATAGCTACTATTTAATATTATATTCTATGAACAGAAAAAAACATCACATTTGATTGTAAAAATATTATATATATGAAAAAATTGTTATTTTCTAGAATAAAGTTAAAATATGAATTTTTAAATAAATTAGAACGATAATTAGTAGCTTTTTTGTTATTTCATATTTAATTAAGTCTAATTTATTAATAATAATTATATTAGACATAAGTCTATATAGTTATGTCATTAATAATATTGCATATTAAAATTAATAATATTAAAAATAGACATACAATTCCAATGGAAAAACTTTCGGAAAAAAATTAGAATTAAGACCCAAAATTTTAGCAGCAATAATAAAATTAGGATTAATAAAATGAAATGAAAAATTAAAAAATAAAGCCTACTAATGAGAACGCATTTAAAAAGAAAAAAGAGAATGGATAGAAGTTGAGATAGCCCAATGTTTTCGCGCCGCAAAAAAATCTTAACAAAAATTAGGAAGAAAAAGAAGAATAAAAATAAGATGAACAGGATAAAGATAAGGAAAGCAAAGAGTAAGAAGAAGAAAAGAGTGAAGATTCATAAATATAAAATAAATTTAAAAACAACCACTAACAAAATCAAAATGGGCCCCAATTTTTAAAGAGGTTTACCATTAAAAGTTTAAGACAAAAATTAAAGAAAATAAGGATGAATGATGACTACGATGAACAATTTATTAAGGAAACATTGCTATAGAAAGAAGGTTCGAAAATAATATTATAATATCATTTTTATTACTAAGAAATAATCAAATATTAAATGCTTTTCTAGGATTATTGGCCTTAAAAAATATGTCTACCTTTCCTTCAGATGATGAAGTATAGCTTATAAAACACTTATGCAGTTATTATTTGTCAAAATATAACCAAATTGTCAGTTTAGCCATAACGAATTAACAAATTAAAAATTTGAGATTTAAAAACCCTCTCCTGTCAAATAAATTGAAAATGAATTAGTTCCATCAATATAGTGGGAAAAGTTTCCTAAATATATTATTCCTGTAATTGCATTTTAATTAATAACAATACTATAATTAAAAATATTGTATTTTAAATTTCAAAAAATTTTCTTTACAGGATCTCATTAATTACACTTTATACTATCAAATAAAAAAGAGAGATTGGTTTTAGGTGGCTTAAAAGCTGAAATTTTTAAAAAGAAAAAGAAGACAATTAGAATTTTTCGTTGTTTTACTTTAGGATATAATTGAAAAAAGAAAATAGTCTGGTAGACCTGTAAAGAGAATAGTTGACTTTGCGGGTGGTAGAGGTAAATGCATTTAAATCAAAATTAATAAAATCATAAAAATATCTAATTTTTCATTTTTAGGAGACCTGACACTTCTTATTGGATACTTATTTCCTGATATTAATATCACAGTTATAGATATTAAAAAAGAAACCTTGCTTTTAGCCAAATATAGAGTGGCTCAAATGGGAATGAAAAATGTAAGTACTGTATTAGGGGATATAAGACAATTTAAAGAGGAATTCGATATAGCGATCGGAATTCATGCCTGTGGAGGATTAACAGTAAAATTTTATTAAATAAATAAAAAAATTAAGATTTCATTATTTTGTTTTAGGATATCGTTTTACAATAATGTCAAGAATAGAAAAATATTCCCAGTATATTAATTTGTACCTGCTGTTTTGCGAAAATAAAAGGATTTATGAAAAATATTACGTATCCAAAGAGCTTTGATAATATCTAATAAGATTAGTATTTAGCCATCGCTGATTATGCAGAAACAGATTCCATTGTTAAAATAGTTAATGGGTTTCGAAATGCTACGAAAGAGTTTTAAATAGATTTATCTCAGCATGAAGTATATAAACATCTATCTCTAAACCTAGATTTATGCTAAGAATAAATTGATCTTGATAGTATATAACAACTTCCTGCCTATTGTAGATAATATATAAATCATGATAGATTGGCTTCCTTTAATAATTTTATAGACTAAAAAATGGGAAAAGATTATAATATTAGGCCATACATTTTAGAAATTCCATCAGAATATACTTTAAGAAACCAATTCTTAGTATTGCCATGAAAAATAAAGATAATATTCAAAAAAAAAGAATGTATATTAATAATAAAATTCAGAAAAAATGAATGCAATATTTCAAATAATATCAAAACTGAACAAAATATATTTTTAATATATAATCTTAACAATATTTATATTTAAAATGTTATATTAATCAGTACAATCTATTTATAAAGATATTTTAATAATTCATCTGTTCAATTTATCTCACTTTTGGTATTTAAGTTTCCAATATTTTTATATTTTTTATGAAGCATTTTTTTATTTAATAAAATTTAACTTTTCATTATTTGTGTGCTAAGGTTCCTGTGATTTAAATTTTTTAAATACCTTTTGTATCAATCCTGCAGCTTTTTATTAGATCAAAAATATATCATTTCCTGCTGCTTAATCATTATTTAGATTCCCACTTTACTTATTTAAATGTATCAAATAATGTTTTTATATTACTTAGGCAGCCTGCCCTTATTCATCTGGCGATGGATTTATCATTTATTATTAGTAATTACTATCTGTCATTTATTGTTTTATTTTTTTAAATGAATTTATTTTTTATTTGCTATTTAACTAAACATATAATCCAATAGTAATTATTTAAATTATTTTATGAATACTTTTCTGATTATTTCTATTTTGGATAAAAAGTAATTATAATTTAATTATTTATAAAATAATCATATAAATCGTATAATAATAATAAATATAGTGTAAAGAAATAAAAAGCTATTTTTCAATAAAATTTTTAAATTTAATACAACTTATAATCATATATTTCTAATGGAGGAGGGTTTAGAAAAACTACTATGCTATATATGTGAAAATAATTATTCAGAAAACAAGACCTATCCCTTTTGTAGTAGTGAATGCTAGAATCATAAATGTTTCATATGTGAAAAGGAGAAAGTATATCCAAACTATTTTTATTTGTGTAAACAATGTTACTTGGATAATCAAGAAGAATAGAAATAATATACGAAAATAATTGAAGAAAACCAATGGAGCAGGGCAGAAGTAGATGAAATAGTTAAAAATAAAATTTTTCTAGGAAATGAAAAGGCATCCCAAAAAAAAGAAATACTAAAAAACTTAGGAATAACTCATATATTAGTAGCTGGAGACTGGTTAGAGGAGTGTTTCACTGATGATTTTGAGTATTTAACAATTAAAATACACGATACTTTATCTGATCAAATTACACCGCACATAGAAAGGGCAATAGATTTTATAGACAAAGCTAATAAGGTTTTTGTACATTGTGCCTATGGAAAATCAAGGAGTTCTTCCTTTGTTATAGCATACTTAATGAAAAAAAATAAAATTTCATTTAAAGAAGCACGAAAAATTGTTAAAAAAAGAAGAATTATAGCTGAGCCGAACGACCATTTTAGAAAACAATTGCTAGAGTTTGAAAAAACTTTAAATTTAAAATAAAATTGAATATTATCTTTATATAAATTTATTTCAAAAATTAATTTTTATATTATAATTATTAAATTACAATATATTTTTTTGTGTGTCTAATTAACCTTACCATTATAATTGGAAACTATATTATTAATATTTTTCTAATTAATAAATTATCAATTAGAAATATTTTATATAGTTGATGATACCATATGATTTTATCTTTTTAATAATGATAAAGAATATAAATTAATATGTAATACAAGAATTTAAGACTTAAATATAAGTATCACAAATATATATTATCATAATGTTATTAGTTTATTTTTTTAAAAAGTATAATTTCATATTATAGTCTGCTTGTTATATTGTTTATTAATCTAGTATGAAATATTAAATTTGTTTAAGTTGATGAAATTATGATAAAACGACGAATATTATAAATAAAAGACTAAAAATCGTTCACTGAATCACAAATAATGACACATTAATAATTAATTTATATCATTGTGTTAGCAAATATAGTTTCATTTGAAAATAATTACACTTTCTCAAATCAATTACTTATTTTAGAGCTAAATGCATTATTTTAATTATTGGCGATAGATTACTTATTTAATAAATAAAATAAATAAATATTTTGAAATAAAAAATAAAAATATTAATCTCACAAACAAACTAATAAATAAATAAAAATCCATAGTTCGTCAATGCTTAGAAAAGTTTAAAAATAAGTTTTCACTCAGATATCTGCTCAGATAAAGCATAAATTTTCCTCAAATTTCAATTTCTAGCACTGCTCTTCGATACCTACTTAATTGAAGTAGTCTGACTATTTGGAGAAAAGACACATTGGAAATATATAGGATTATAGCAAACTTCTTGAGAAGGTAAATTGCGAGTCATTTGATAAATTTGTCAAAAAAATAATTCCCGAACACGTTTATGATGAAACTGCTTTAGAATACGAGGGTAAAAAAATTCCTGCCGCTCTTACAGAATCATAAATTCTAGCTCATATGAAGGAATTAGGATAAAAAAATAGTATATTCAAAACGTATTTGGGAGAAGGTTTCTATGACACTTTTACTCCTCCCGTTATTCTTAGAAACGTATTTGAAAACCCAGGATGGTATACTCCTTATACTCCCTATCAGGTATTAATAAAAAATTGATTTTTATATAAAATGTAGAATCAAATATCATTTAGAATTTTATTTAAATATAAAAAAAAATTGTTTTTAGGCAGAAATTTCTCAAGGAAGATTAGAAAATCTTATGAACTTCCAAACTATGATTACAGAATTAACCGGTCTTGACGTATCTAATGCCAGTCTATTGGATGAAGGTATGTATAATGCTAAAATTTGATTAAAAGCCTACATTATTAAATAAATTACACAATTTAATAGCAAGTGCAGCAGGTGAATCCGTTCTTTTATCTCATTCTATTACCAAAGGAAAGAGAAACACCTTCTTTATATCAGAAAATGCCTTCCCCATTTCAATTAAGGTAGTTTAAACAAGAGCTCGTCAATTGGGAATTGATGTAATTGTTGGAAATGAGTATGAATTCGATTTCGAAGGAAAAGGAAAAGAATTATGCGGAGTCTTATTATAAAATCCTAACAACTCCGGACAATTAAATGACTACACTGAGATTTTCGCTAAAGTGAAAAAAGCTAAAGCTGTTCCCATTTTAAGTATTGATTTATTATCACTTTGCTTGGTTAAGACACCCAGAGAAATGGGAGCTGAAGTTGCTATTGGAACTTCATAGAGATTTGGAGTCCCCATGGGATTCGGAGGTCCCCACGCCGGATTTATGGCTTGCATAGATGAGTACAAAAGAAAATTACCCGGAAGAATTATTGGTATATAATAAAATAAACTTTTATAAAATTATTACAAACAATTAATAATTATGGCAAAAATAGGACAAACTAAAGACAAAGATGGAAATAAAGCTTTCAGAATGTCTCTCCAAACTAGAGAATAACATATCAAAAGAGAAAGAGCTACCTCTAATATTTGTACTGCCCAGGCTTTATTGGCCAATATTTCAGCTTTTTACGCCATTTACCACGGACCTAAAGGATTGAAATAAATCGCTAATAGAGTTAACTAGTTATCTTTAATATGTGCCTCTATTCTGAGCAAATCAGGATTCTCTGTTTATAACTATAACGGAGAATCAAATTATAATATTTTCGATACTGTTAGAGTTGACAATGTTGAGAGCGATAGACTTATTGAATAAATGTAAAAATAAGAAATAAACTTGAGAAAAATCAGCCCATCTTCAGTCTAGATCTCTTTTGATGAAACAAAATCAATTGAAGACTTGTATAAGTTGGTGTAGGTATTTTAATAACATCAAAAACAGACTTCCATGTCAGAAGAAGAATTTAAATAATACTTATAATCTAATAATTTCTAACTTCCTGCTTCCCAATTAAGATAATCTGAATTCTTGGCACAAGAAGTTTTCAATTCTTATCACACAGAGACTAATATGAGTAATTTGAATACTAAATTAATTGCAATTTAATTTTAATTCTAAAAATAGTGAGATATTTGAGCTGGTTGGAAAGAAAAGATATTGGATTAAATAAAACTATGATCCCCCTCGGTTCTTGCACAATGAAATTAAATGCAGCTTCCCAATTAGTAATATTGCGTTCTTAAGTGATTTTCACTTATTTATATAGATACTAATTTTATTATTTATTATTTTTATAGATGCCTGTAACTTGGCCTGAGTTTGGAAGACTTCATCCTTTTGTTCCCATTAATCAAGCTCAAGGATACATGGAAATGATTAAAAATACTTAAGAATATTTACAAATTATAACCAAGTTTGATGCTGTTTCTTTATAACCCAACAGTGGAGCTACAGGAGAATATGCTGGATTATTAGCTATTAAAGGTAATTTTAAATAAAAAATAGAGATAATTTTTACTTTTTTTAATAACTAAAAATACCTTAAATCAATTGTTTTAATTAATTTAGGATACTAAGATAGTATTGGATAAACCTAAAGAAATATTTGTTTAATTCCTAATAGTGCTCACGGAACTAACCCATCTTCCGCCATATTAGCTGGTTATAAACTGGTAACAGTTAAGGCAGATGGTGGAGAAGTTGATCTTGAGGACTTGGAAGCAAAAGCTTCTCAATATAAAGACACTTTAGGGGTATTTATGATCACCTATCCCTCCACTTTTGGAATATACGAAGATACTATAACCAAAGCTATTCAAATTATTCACAAACATGGAGGACAAATTTACATGGATGGAGCTAGTAATTTATTTATTTATTTTAAATTTCTAAAAAAACTACGAAAATCTAAAATTATTTATTTATTTTTGATTTATTATAGATATGAATGCTCAATGTGGGTACACTTCTCCTGGATTTTTGGGAGCCGATGTTTGCCATTTGAATTTGCACAAAACCTTTTCAATTCCTCACGGAGGAGGAGGTCCCGGATTAGGACCTATCGGAGTTAAGAAACATTTGATTCCCTTTTTGCCCAGCCATCCCTATGCCCCTTCTAACTATGGAGGAAATTCTGAAGTAGTTATTGCTTAATCGTAAAAATTTATTTTATTAAAAATCAAAACATTAATAACATTTTCGATCAATATTATAAGACCCTTCTCCAGTGCCTCTATTATCCCAATCACTTATTCTTACATCAGATAATTAGGAGAATAAGGAATGAAAAATTCCACTGCCATGGCTATGCTTAATGCCAACTATTTATTACAAAAGTTAAAAGATCATTTCAAAATTGTTTTCTAGAGAGATGGAATGTGTGCTCACGAATTTATAATTGATATAAGACCCTTCAAAGAGTTTGGAATTACCGCTAAAGATGTCGCCAAAAGATTATAAGATTACTCTTTCCATGCTCCCACTGTCAGTTTCCCCATTCCTGAAACCCTCATGATTGAACCTACTGAATCTGAAGATATTGAAGAACTTGATAGGTTAGATAATAAAATAAAACAATCATTATTTAAAATTAAATAAAATAATATATATTAATTAGATTTGCCGAAGCTTTAATCTCTATAAGAAATGAAATCAGCTTGATTGAGCAAGGAGTATATAATAAAACAGACAATCCTTTAATTAATTCTCCTCACACATTAAAAAATATTATGTCAGAGGAATGGAGTCACTGCTATAGTAAATAGGTAGCTGCATTCCCTCTTCCTTGGGTTGAAAAAAGAGGTAAATATTGGACTAGTGTTTCTAGAATTGATGAAGTTTTAGGAGATAGAGTATTTATTGGTAAAATTGAACATGAAAAAAATTTCTGATTGATAGTATAAAATATAAATTAAATTTATTTGACTATATAAAAAATATATTTTTATTTAATATAACAATTTTAATTATTTTACATTTTATATTATATCTAAAGAATAAATTTAATTTATCTTTAGTTTAAAATTTTGATATAGTTATTCAATGGACTGTATTATCAATTAAATATCAATTAAAACAGCTCCTTTAATTTATATGATATTTTATGACTTTGTTAAGGATGCTAATGTAATTATATTAGAAGTAACATATATAAGTGATAGAATAGTTAATAAATTTACTCTTATCAATTCTTCTTTTAATATTAAATTTATTTATTTATTCCTAAAATAAAATAATTATATTTACATAGCCATAATTTATATTAACTTTATATTTACACTATACGTATAATAAAAATGAAATAGTTAATAAGGTAAAAAACTTTGTAAGAAGAGCCGAGTAAAACCGAATGTAAATAATTCGCAACTGGTTTAAAGCTAGAATAATTGACAGAAAAATATAAAGAATTTAATAAAACTGAGATAGAATTAATAAAAAGTAGGTTTGACAAATATGCAGAAAATGGAGTACTAACTAAAAGAACATTTAGAGATATGGTAGGACTACTTGGGTGTGAAGAGGCTCCCTTTCTAGCTGATAGAATATTTTATGTCATAGATTAAAAAGAAAGATAAGTTGTAATATACAATAATTTTGTTAACATTTATCAGATGATCAATAAATTATAAAATAACTTTACTAATTTTTAATAGATTAATTTAGAGGACTTCATAGCATACTTAAATATTATGATCAATGGAAGTGTAATAGATAAAGCAAAATTGAGTTTTAAATTTATCGATTAAGGCAAAAAATAGCACATAAACCATAAAGATATAGAAAATTTAGTAAAAGAAGTATCTAATTTGTGGAAACATTTAAGTGGTTCTCGAGTAGTTCCACATTAATACTATGTCGATAAAATTATTTCAATAATTGATCCAAATCTATCAGGAAAAGTGTAAATAAAAGAGTATCTTGATGCATATTAAAATTAGGGAAACTAATTTGATTGGTTTTAATACTTTAATTCAGGTATTTTGAAAATTTATTTTAAAAAGTAAAATATTTTAATATCATAATAATTTGATAATAGACGAATATAGTGTACATGAAGAAGAAGAGTAAAAAAAGTTGGAATTATAATTGCAGATAGAAATCGAAAAAAAATAGCAAATCAATTATGTTAAAAATGGTATTATTTAAATAGAGGATGAAATATAGGAATTGATAATTAAAATAAAAGAAAGTGAAAATAGATTACAAGAGTATATGTAGTTCTCTCCGATAAAGTAAAACAATAGTTAGACGTGCGTATAAAACACTTTCATTCAAAGCATAAACCTGTCCCCTCTAAAAAAAAGTCCTTCGAGAGAAAATGGATTTAATAATTGTTAAGGAGTTAATGATTATGAAATATAATTATACTAAAAAAAACACAGTGACAGTAATATCAATGCAAATTAAAATATTGATATAAAAAATACAAGCCACAATATTTCATAATTCTTGACCTGTATAGAGGGTGCCAGCCAGTATGAAGGCAATGAAAATTATCAAAATAATATAAATCTTTCCATATATAATAACTAATTAGATGTGTCTTAGTCTGGTCCTATATTTGTAAATTTACAAGGAGAGTAGAATATTGGAGATACAGGATTAAATTTTGGAGCAATAGAGGGAGAGTGCCAATCTGATTTTTTAGTACCCAAAGTTTAAATTCATATATATAAAAATTAATTTTATTTTAACGAAAAAAGGAAGAAGAAGATTTTGAATAAGTAAAAAAAAAATTGACTAATAACAGACTGAGAGAGATGAAACTACAAGAAAAAAAACTTAAGATATAATAGTAAAATAATAAGTTCTTTGAATAATAATAATATTTATAATAAAGTTTATTTATATATTTTTAGGATTTTGATGATATGTACAGTTAAAGATATAACTAAAAGCAAAGTTTACTTACATAATTTAATACTAAAATTAGTTAAATATAAGATTTGATAATAAAAATGGAAGACATAATGAATTCAGAATTACCACATGAATAGAAAGCTTATGTAACATAATATATTAGTAAAAAATTTATTTACTATTTTATATTCAAAATAAAGCTAGAATAAGAAAAGAAAAAAATGGATCGTCGGTTAAACCAGGAAAATAGGAAAATTCATGGAGTTCTCATTACAGAGAAACATATAATAAAAGCAATGATGAAAATTCTGATGATGACGCTCAGTCATAGAAACGAATGTTTATAAGGAAAAATACCATTTAAAAGATGCCTAGTTCTTCAAAATTTAGACACAGTGGTAAGAGGAAAGAAGAAATAAAGGATAATTTACAAATTTATTTTGGACATGAAAATTGGAATATAGTAAATATATTTAAAAGTAAATTGTTTCTTAGTTTTACTATAATTTTAAAATGTAGATCGTTAACTTAATGATTGGTATCCGATACAGTGTCCGAAATCTATTCGATCTAGACTGTGCTCCGAAAAATGATGATTTTAGAAGTAAAAATAAAATAGATTTGGTTTCATAAAATAGTTTCGATAATGATGATGAAGGGTTAAAGAATGCCTTTCAATTTATTGATTATGCCCCAGCAGGCTTTGAACACATAAGAAAGGCAGTGCATTTACAAAGAGAACATTATCTTAGGAGTGTTGGGCCAGAAAAATTGCTTGGAAATTTAATTATGGGTAGGATGAATTCCTTAACAGAATTGGTTAGATGTTCTCAAAGGAAAAAAGGATAAAAAGGAGAATCGTAATTATAAATTATAAAATATCATGAGATTTATGAATATGTTTATTTTAGTAATAATTATAAATTATTAGATTTCAATATTTCACTGAAGATGGGAAATTTATTGCTGTAACTATTGAAAAAGAAGCGTTTAAACAGGCCTGTTAAATGCTATAATCATATTATAATTACATATCGAAAAATAGTAAATCCTATTTATGCAGGTATTCAATATTTATACATGTGAATTTATTAAATTTGTCTTATCATTAAAAATAATTCTTTAGAATATTCGGATTGCATAAAATAAAAGTAAAAACAAAAAAGGAATTGAAAAATATAAGATTTATGGCTGTAGGAAATATTTTTTCAACTCTCTTAGAAATTGATGTTAGATATGAAATTAAAGGTAACACAACATATTTAAAGATAAACTAATAATAATAATTTTAATTTAAATAATCGGTACATCAACTATAATTTTTAAATTAATTAATTTACAAAATTTATTGATATAAAAATTAATCTTCTACTATTTATAAAATTTAGAATTAATTTTATCTCAAAAAAAAAAAAAAATTATTTTAACATAACCGAATAATTTCTATCCCAAATTTTTAGGGTCTACTCACAAAAGAACTGAAAAAAAAAACAATGCAGAATTAAAATCTACAACTCCGTTAAAAGATTTAGATTTTATAAATGATAATGTAAAGTTGAATTTAACTATAGATGATAAATAATAAGTGATATCTTAACTGGCAAAAGATATTAAGTTCTTATAGGAAAACAATTTATTTAACTATAGATTACTAATAGGAATACATAAAACTAGAAAAAGTAAAAATTTAAATTGTTGTTTTTTACATTAAGTGATATTAGAACTAAAAAATAATAATTTTTTTTAGATTTTATTAAAAGGTCAGGATTAGCCTTTTTAAACCCAAATAAAGAAGATTTATATAAGGAAGAAGCTAACATATACGATTAAATACCAAGTATTCAATCAAAGTGCGGAGATTATACATATTTTATAGGAATAATTAATTATCACAAACCATTTAAGTAAAGTTATTTTTACGTTAAATTTTGTTTAATTTATTAATATATCATTTATTTATTTATTATTATAAAATAGAACATCAAATGCATTCACTCATTCCTTCAAAGGAATATTAATTAATTAAAATATATCTACTGTTCCTCCTGATTAATATGGGGATAGACTATTTTCTTTTATTAAACAGCATGTTTTGATGTGAACTTAATTTATTTTAATTTTAAAACTATATAACTGTATATTGTTATCATATATTATAATTATATTAAATAATTTATAATTAATTTAATCATATATATATATATTATATAAACTACTTTTTGATCGGAAAATCAAAAATCTGAATGATTAAGTATTTTATTATAATCAATATAGTAATATTATTATATCAATTTAATGTGTTTTCTTTAATTATCAATTAAATTCATTATAAATTCTAAATTAAAATATATTGATACAATAGACTATTGACATATAAAAAGAAATATATATATTAAAAAAAAAATAATACTTATTTATCAAAAAATAAAAACCTATAAATAAAAATATAAACAGTGTGAACCTAAATGAAAAAAGATAAGCTTTAATAATAGAAAAATTTCGTTGTTCAGCAAAATTTCTGGACAGCATTAAGATATTACATTCATAATTCATTTACAGAAATGAAAAGAAGGCCGTAAATAAAACAATATTTTTCTAATTTATGAATAAATAGATGATATTTCATAAATACTAAAACAATGACATATTTATTGACAATATTAAAACTTTATTTTATATATTTCAAATTATTTTTAAAATGTTAATATTTTCCTTGATAAGATGTTATTATTGTCTTTCTTTCATGTCTGTGGCTATTGTGGTAATGGCAAGTGCTGTATCGCAATCGATTATCGATAGAGCTCCGATTATATTTTTAAAAACTGCAGAAGGACCAGCAGGAGAAATAGATATAGAATTAACACCAAACAATTAGCTAATTATGGGGAGTAACATAATAATCTAATTTGCCACTACTTATTGATATAAATAATTAGCAAAATAATGACATTTTTTTTGTGAATTTAGATAAACAAAGCTCTTTAATTCCATATTTGAACACTACCCGTATAAAAGAAGTGCTACCTTCAAGTACATCTAAGCTAATAATGCCCAGGCAAAATTTTGTAGTATCAGGTTTTGTTGGTTGCAAAGCTACTTCTTCATAATAGGCTTACGAAACATGTAGGGGTGATTTTAAAAAAGGAGAAATTTTTTTATGGATAATAAGTAAGAGTAATCACTTGGGCTCGGAAGAGAGTATCCTTATAAACAATTAGAAAAAGGTAAGCATTAATTATCACATGATATTTTTATTAAACAAAAATATTAAATTTTAATTGTAAATGAAAAGGGGAGGCTGTAATTCATGAGAAATATGCAGACGCATTAAATATTAAAAAGGAGATACTTTATACTTATAAGTCTCTTATATGAATTATATACAACATGTGGTGTAAGAAACTTGCTTTTAGAGTTCTCCTTCTTATTGCCGAAATCCTTCAGATTCTAGTTTTAGAATATTAACTATTGGACTCAAAATTAAAGAAGTAATCGATGGTACTTATGGAAAATTTCCCAACTCTGCTTCTAAATCATTTATTATTGCTGAATACAAGCATATGAATGAGTTATTTTCAGATTTCTTGATACAATCACATCATAACGAAAATGTATAGGAACTGGGAAGAGTTTTACGTACTATTTCTCCTGAATACTATTCTTAATATGTACTAATAAATGTTAAAGATAGAGTCGACATTTATTTAGATTCCAATTATGATAATATATAAAACAACATTTCGAAATTGGCCAGGTACTTTAAATTCTCTTAATTAATAAACAATTTTATAGTTTTTAAAATCATTTTTTATTTTATTAAAAGTAAAATAGCACAGTAATTAGGAGTATACCCGATAAATATGAATCTGCCAGTTCTCTCAGAGCTTTATTCATTAAGATTTGGATCGTTATTTATGGGAGTCATTTTGAATATGATAGTTTTCGTTTTATTCATACTTAGTTTAATGTTACTTTATAATCTATTGTTAGTTTCAGTAGAAACCAAAAACTTTGAATTGGCTGTATTGAGAACTTTGGGTTTAAATAAAGTAAACTATATTTCTGTTAATTATTAATTTAAATTCTAAAATAATGTGTTATAAAAATTATAATTATTTTTAATTTCTAGATCGGTATTATTTCTTTAATTATGATTTAATCCCTTTCATACGTTATACCAGCTCTGGTGGCTGGAATTTTAATGAGTATGCTTGGATTGTATTTTGTAGCAAATGCTCTAGAGGGTGCTTTGGGAGTTAAAATTTCTGTGGCTCCCACATCAAATGCAGTAGGGCTAGCATTATTGGTTGGAACTTTAATTCCTATCTTTGCATCTATTTTCCCTATCAGAAATGCTCTTCAATAAACTCTAAGTATAGCGTTAGATATAAATAGGTAAATATAAATTTTTTGCGATGAAATTTTATTTAAATATAAATTAATAATTAATAATAGGTCAAAATCTACTGCTGTTAAAATTGAAGTCAATGTAGATGGAAAGCAGTTTCCTTGGGGAAGGGTCGGGTTTGCATTGATTGCTTCCATGTTTGGAGTGTCCATATATTATTTACTTCCCCTATCTCTGCTTACTTTTAATTTGGCCTTGTTAATAAACATTTTCTTTTGGATATTGTTAGGATTGCTACTCGGATTCATATTGCTGATGCTTAATATTTAATATTTAATTGAACGAATAGTTGTGTACACAACTCTTTGCTGGACCGGATCAGCAATGAGGAGTTTAATATTAAAAAATTTGGGTAAATTTCTTACATATATTATTTTTTAATCATGAATAAATATTTTTATAAAAAAAAATAATAACCTTATTTTAGCTGCTCATAGATTAAAAAATCGAAGAGTTTCTATTATGTATTCTCTAAGTATAGCCTTTATATTATTCGTATGGACATTTTCAATCATTTAAACTAAATCGTCTGAATTTAGTGCAAAACAAGAGCATGGAACATATTTAGATGTATAAGTCGAGGATGGATTTGCTTTTAGCAAGTAAAAATATATTTATAATAAAATTTGTATTAATACTATTATTTGGTAGAAAATATCTGAATATTGATGCTTTTGAAAGTATTATCGAAAGGGATCTTAAAGATTATATAGATGAATACTCCTGGATTACAATAGATTTAAATGATTATGCCAGGTAGAATATAAACAAAAAAACAATAATACCTCTCATTACTAATTAATATAAAATTATTAATTAAAATAGTTCAAGATCTGGGTATAGAAATATTTACCTTACACATACTGGAAGAATATATTAAGATTTACCAAGAATAGTCGGGGTTTCTCCTAATTTCTTTAAAACAACTTTCACTAAAGAATTCCTCAATATTGATTCTAGAGATAAAAAAAATAGCGAATTAGATATTATTGAGGAGCTATATACTGCCAGGGGAAGTTAATCTATGATTATTACTGAACAAACGAGAAATAAACTCCACGCTAAGATAGGAATAAATGAAAGTTTGTATATTGTTATGAATAATGGAACATACTCTAAGCAACATGAAATGAGGTAATAAAAATATAAAATAATTTACAAATTAATTTAATTATAATTATTATATTTATTTAAGAGTAAGTTCTGTCATTAAAACTGCGCCTGTATTCAAAACCGCCGGTTTTGATGGCCAATCTTTAGTAGTTTCATTACCCACTTATATGAGACTCTGTGGTGATGGAGTTGAAGGATTTTCTGATATTCCTATGAAAAGATTGCTTATTAAAACAAAGAATTAAAAAAAGAAACTGTTGACCATGTATATAATACGATTTCTAACTTTATTTCGTAATAAAAATTAAAATTGTTTAAATAAAGAAAACTTATATAACATTTTGCCGTTTTTAGAAAATATAGTATAGACGCTTCAATATGGGATTATAGGGACTATAAAAAAGATATTGATTAATAATAAAACATTATTAGCTTAGTATTTTCGGTTATCACTGTAGTGGTTATGATTCTCTGTTTCTTTAGTTTAATTTCTTCAATGACTGCAAATATTATAGAATAATCAAAAGAAATAGCAGTACTTAGAGCTGTTGGAATTACCAAAAATAGAATGACTCTTCTATATATATTTGAGGCATATACTCTTGTATTATCAAGTTGTTTTATTGGTAAATACAACTTTATTTCATTTATTTTTTTTAATAAAATAATTATTATTTATTTTAATACTTTCTTATTTCAGGAATGATTGTCGGAATTATTATTGGATTTACAATGGGTAATAAATCTATTTCCTATTACTTATAATTATTTATAATTTTTATACATATAGGATTGCAAAGAGCTCTATTCACACAATTGCCTATTCCTTTTGAATTCCCGACTGCTATAGCTATTAGTATATTTGTAACATCCATTGCTTGTGCTTTCATGAGTACTTTCGCTCCTGCAAGAAAAATAATGAAAAACCAAATATCACAAATCATAAGAATGACTGGTTGATTCTTGTTTTAAACAAAAAAAAAAATCATTATAATAATAAAATCAAATAAATAATAGTTTATATTAGATATTTTTTTAAGATTTAATGATTAAATAAAATATTATATATTGCATTCTTACTAAATATAATATATTTTTAAAGAATACTTACAAAATTTATAATAATTATATATTAATTTTCAAATTTCATAGATTCTATACATTTTACATACATAATATTAATGAGTAAATAATTTTTATAAAGGAAAAACTATATAATTAATTTAATCCAATTATAGTATAGATATTAATTTATTTATCATATATATATATTGACATCTTATCAAAAACTAATAATCAACATTATCTATTAGCTCCTAGTAAATATAACACTTATTTAAATATTACAATGATATCAATGTAAATATCCAAGGCAGCAATAATATAATCCTATTAATAAATAAAAATATAAATAAAAAAATTATAATTTATATTTCTATATTGAAAAATAAATTACATCAATATCATAACTAATGGCTCTATTTCCTTATAACCTTTATATATCAAAAACTAAATAGGCAGAGAATAATAATATGAGAGCGAGAGCAATGATGGTATGTAACAATTTACTTGTAAAGAAAATACCTACAATAACCAAGGCAAGTACTGCAAATCCAGCATACATTAATAAATTAGCTTTTTAAGTTATATCATTTTTAGTTTTAACAGCATAAATAACCAACCCAAATACAAGTAATGTAGTGATTCCAGTAGCCATCAAAACAACTCCAGGTGCTGTGAAAGCACATATATAAGAAACCATGTAAGATTCAGCTGCAGTAAATATACCAAGTAACCAATAATTTCTTGGTACTTTTCTTGCCTATTCTCTAAAACAGTATAAAGTAATCATACAAGCCAAACTAATAATCCAGCATAATATCAAGAGCCAGTAATTGTTGAATTAAAATTTCCTTTTGTTAATAAAAGAATTTAATATAACATAATAAAAAAAGTAATTGGAATAAAAAACATAGTTTAATTAATTATACCTGTAAGACTCACTAAATACTGCTCCTAAACATAGAAAAGCAGTCAAAGCAAATTAACATGCTATAATTGCTATATAGAAAAGAAAAAAAATAAAAAATTACTATATAATAAATTAAAATTCTTTATTTCTTTATTTTATACATAGAAAATCTTTAATTTTTTACTTAAAACTTTTCTAACGAATTTTCTTCTGATATCTTTATCTTCAAATATCGTACCTGAAAGATCAGTGTTGACAAGTTTAGCGTAAAATCCTTTTTTCTAGTTTCCTTAATTATCATGGGTTTTATTTTTCTTATTCTTTTTACCTCCATTTTCATAATCATTTCTTTAATATTCATTCATTTAAAAATTGTTTTGATTAGTATTTTATTGATAAGCGGCTTAATTGGGATGTTAATTATACCCTCCCTATTAATATCCACCTTGATTGTACCCTTAATTTTATCCATATTAATTATATCCTTATTATTATTAGTTGTATCCTTGTTCATTGTATCCACCTTAATTATATTATCCTCCCTATTACTGATAACCTTATTAGTATTACTAACCTTACTAATAATTTCCTTATTGCTAATATTGACCTTGTTAATATTGGGGTCCTTATTGATTATACATTTTTAATAGTATTTTTTTGGTATTTTAAATAAATTATTTATACTAACTTTTGTTTATTACTTTTTATTATTTATT
Organism: Miamiensis avidus; assembly: GCA_037039885.1. Lineage (NCBI taxonomy): Eukaryota > Ciliophora > Oligohymenophorea > Philasterida > Glauconematidae > Miamiensis > Miamiensis avidus. The sequence goes on from JAWVGU010000058.1 coordinate 47,240, forward strand.
TATCAATTTTCAGAAATATATTTATTACTTTTCTCACTCCCGTTTATGCCTAATTTAATGCTAAAGTATTATTACTTTAGAAAATAAAAACTAAATATTTTAAATCAAAATAATTAAATTATGATAAATTCTTGTACTTTTTATTGTTTAATGCATCCTTTTTTTACATAATAGTCTGTAATCATTATTTTTACCAAAATAATATAATTATATAGAATAATCTATTTTATAGTATAATAATATAAAAAGAATTTATATTACGTTAATACAAAAACTGTCAAAAGAATAAAAAATAAAAAATTTAATTATTTAGATATACAACAATTATAGTTTAAACTAAAGTAGTAGTAAATCATAAATTTAAAAAGATTCTAAATTTACACTAATTTATAATGTTTCATAGTTTACTCATTTTTTAAAATGTTGAAGAAATATATGGTTTCATATTTTCAATGAAAGGATCAAATTTTCCCATTCTGTAAAATTTATATCCAAATCCAGAAGCAATCAAAAATGTCATAACTTTTCCAAATCTAGCTTATGAAAATGTAAAATAGTCAAAAAAGGTACCCAAAATTCTCTTTCTAGTATTCGAATAGGGAGGATATCTATATAATAAAGTTAAATATACGGATTATGCAAATAAAGAAATAAAATACCTGGCATTATATGGGAAAATATTTAATGCATGCTTGATAAACACAGGTTTCAAATGTGAACAACTATTAAATCCATGGATACCGTGGTAAGATCCCAATCCACTATTTTGTACCCCACCAAAAGGTAAATCAGAATTAGAAACGTGAAAAATTGCATCATTTTAAGAAAAAGCACCACTACTAGTTTCATTGAGCAATTTATCTTTATTTTTATATCCAAAGTAGTATAAAGCCAATGGTTTAGGTCTTTTTTTAAAAATTGTTTAAAATTCTATAATATATTAATGGATTAATTTTAAATTTTACCTTTTATTAATAAAATCTATAGCTTCTTCTATAGTATTATATGTAACTATAGGAAGAATAGGCCCAAATATTTCTTCAGTCATCATTTAAGAATCTAATCGAGGATTAGAAACAATGGTTGGCTCTATATATTTTTATGAAATATCTGCTTGTCCTCCCCATTCAATCTTTCCTCCATGATTTTCTTAAATCATATCTTGAATTCTCTTTGTATGAAATTAATTAACTATTCTACAATAAGCTTCACTTTATTTAGCATCACTTCCATAAAATTCTTTTACTTTTTCCTACAGAAAATTTTTTATTTTTAATTGGTAAAAATTCGATAAATTATATCATATCATTTTACTTTTAATCTTGCTGTAAATTCAATCATCTTACTGCTATGGCACAAAACATAATCACAAGCAACACAGGTCTATCCGGCATTTAAAAATCTTCCTTATGCTATTCTTAGAGCCGCATTTTCAATATTAGCATCTTAGTCCACCTAAATATTTGTATTATTACATTTTTTAATTAAATTGAATATAGTCATTTATTACTAATGTTGGAGATTTTCCTCCTAACTCTAAAATGCAGGGAACTAAGTTTTCAGCTGCTGCTTTAGCTACGAGTTTTCCCTTTTAAGGACTTCCAGTAAAAATTATCAAGTCAAAAGGATAAGTTGTTATAGCTTATGCCACCTATAATATTTTGATATAGAAACATGTTTAGATATTTTATTTTTATTAATAAAAATAAAAAGATATTTTTATAAGATTAATACATTGATATATATAAATATATATTTTACCTAAGCTCCCCCTTCAATGACTTAATAACATTCTGGGTCTAAGTATTTTTAAAATAATTTCTTCAAAACATTGCTAGAGTGTGGTGCTATTTCACTCGGTTTCAATATTACACAATTTCCAGCTATAATTAAAAAAATTGTATTTATCTCTGATGATAATAATAATAGTGATGATAAGTATACCAGATATAGCTTGAGCAACAGGGGGTAGAGCGGTATACACAGGATAATTCCAGGCAGATAATACCTTTATTTATAAAAAACGGCACGTTTTTATTATAAAAATAAATAGTTTCAATGAATAAAATTAAATCATATTACTAAGGCAACCCCAAAAGGTTCAGGTTATATATAGGAACTTCCAGGCCCAATTAGCATAGAAGTATCAACTTTTCTGATTTTCGCCCACTGCTAAAATTGTTAAAGTGTATGTTTTATATCCAGAACACTGCATTTAATGCTGAAAATTTCACTATGAAATTCTGAGGCTCCAAGATCTAGTTTAAGAGCATGATGAAATTCCTAAGTCATTTCATTAACTCCTTTTATCAAATTTTCAAGCTGAGTCTTTCTGTATTTCAAATCTTTTGTTTTATGAGTCCCAAACCCTCTTTATAGAGTACTTAGCACTTAGGGAATCACTGTAGGGTCGTCAGTTATCATGGTTTCTTTATGTTTATAGAGTGTTTATTAATTTTCTATTAATTAGTTTTTTACTTAATATTAAAATCTATTTTCCCTGATACACTATTTAATTAAATAATTGTTTGCTATTATGACGAATTATCATGTATCTGTTTTTTTTTGTTCAAAAATTATTTATGATGTAATTAAGTACTAATATGAACTAGATTACATATAAAATAGGTTTTTATTAATATTCCTTTTATTTATTTTTAGAATTATTCTTCCAATTATTTCCTTTAAATTAGAAAATAGAATTTATAGGTATAGAGCATATCCTAAAATATTTATATTATTTATTGTATTAATCATTATTTTTAATGAGTTATGATCTTCATTTTCATATAAAATAAATAAAAAAACTAATTCATATTTATAACAGTATTTCTACATTTTTATAAATATTTATTTATTGAAAACAATATAAATAATAAATGAAATTTCAGTAAAACAAATCTAAATTTTCATTATAAATTATAATATAATTTTATAACAAGTAAATTATTACAATTTTTTTTTTAATTTTCACCCTTTTCCATTTTATAAATTTTTGTTTTTTTTTAATTTATATAACAAATAAATATTTTCGAATTGGAAATAATAGAACAGCGAAGTCTCATTATTTCACATTCTTGAACAAAAAATTACATATAAAAAATTGTATTAATTAACCCAAAAAAAAAAAAAAAAAGTAAATGAAATCATTAGATAGTAATCTATATTTGTCTGCCTCTCCTACAGACCTTAAAAATAAATATTCGTAGATTCAAACTTAAAGTCGAATGGGTAGTATAAGTATAGAAAAATCTCAAATCCTTCAAAATAATGCAGTATAACTTAATTCATAAGCATAGTTAATTACAATAAATAGCATTGAAAGTGAAAGAGAACTAACTAAGTCTAGAGAAAATGTCTATGAATTAAAAAAACCTAAACTAAAACTAAAAGTAAAAAAAAAAAAAAAACCAATATTCTTAATTTATAAGATTATAATATTTATTTTTTATAGATATAACATATAAAAGCGATAGACTAACTGTTTTCTCAAGTTATATTAGTAAAAAAATTCTACACTTAGTTGTAAAATAAAGTAAAGGAAAAAATAAGATTTTCAAGACTTACCAAAGAAAATTTTCTGTCAATTAATGATAAGGCTCATATTTTCGATACAAATATATCAGAATATGAGTATGAGCACTTTACGCTGAATTAGTATATTGGACAGAAAACTCTTGTTCATTTGATAGGGAAAGTAGTTGTTTTCATTCCCACAATATTGCCTCATAACAAATATAAGATTGTATTTGATTTTTATTAAGCAATCATTATATTTTCTCGTATTTTTGTCCACTCGATAAAGATGGGATTCTGTATCCTAGATTTGCACGAATGCCTGGATATAATTTCAGATACTGTTGGAGTTTTTATTTTGATTAATTTTTTCATTGAAGCAATTGTTACTTTAAATACAGCTCTTTATATTGAGGGAAAATTGATAACAGATAAGAAATACATTGTTACAGCCTACTTCAAAAAAGACTTTGTGTGCAATATATTGGCTCAGATTCCGATAATTTATAATTTCTTTATAAATAAGTAGTCTCATACGAATAGTTTAATCGTAGGCCACGTTTTAGAATATCTAGTCTTTTTCTAATTTATGAGTCTAATTAGAATATTCAGAAGACTTCAAAATATTATTACTAGTAGTGAATCTATGGTATTAGTATACCCACTCGTCAAATTATGCTTTAATATTTTAACTGTATGCCACATCGTAGCTTTACTTTGGTACAGTTTAGGTAGATTAAATATGTTAATTTTTAAATGCAACTATAAATTACTTATGTATAAAATTAGGCATGATTGAACTATAGTTTGGTGATGAACAGTCTTGGCTCAAAGTGTAAGAATATGATCTAAACACATGGAATTAGAAATATATAATTTCGTTATATTGGGCTGTTAACACGATGGTAACTATCTTGCTTTTTATACCGAAAACGTAATATGAAATTATATTTTCAATCATGGCTATATTTGTAACATGCGGACTCTTTGGTAAAAATTAAAGATTTTAATTTAAATTTTAAATTCAATAATTTAAATAAATAGGGTATGCCTTAAATACTATTGGAATGATTTTATAAGAAATTTATAAGTAAACTGATCATATTAAATATGAAAAAAGAATCATAAATAAGTTTATGAATCAAAAAAGGTGATATAATTATTACTAAAAATAAAAATTTTTTATCTTATTTAATTTTCATATTTAAAAAGATAAGTGTAAAATTAAGAGAGTAGATTCAAAATTACATTGAGTATATTTAACAATAAGAGTTGGTAGTGAAGCGTAACATAGAAGAAGAATAGTAAGTGATGGATAGATTATCAAACGATTTAAAGGAGTAAGTGATATACGAAATCAACAAAGATATAATATTGAAGTTCACCGCCATATCTAAATTATTTAGCAGAGAGATTTTTAACCAAGTTATATAAATTATTTAAGAAAGCTTTGAATCCACAGGATCCTATATTTATAAATACGGTGATACAACAGATCATAATCTTTATGTTTTAAAAAATGGAGAAGTTAAAATATTCCAAACAAGAGATGATAATCCTAATAAAAAAGTCGAGATAGCTACAATATAGCCAGGATAACAAGTAATTAAAGACATTTATAATTATTAATTATTATTACGCAATACAAATTTTTTGAAACTCTAGTTCGGCTAATTTGAATTTTTCACTGGATAGGCAAGAGAATTTCACGCACAATGTAGCAAACCATGCACCATATATAGGGTCAATAGAGAAGATTTTCTAAATATAATAAGAGAATCTACAAAGGAAAAGGAAACTTTTCACATGTTGAAAGATAAACTATTGATACAAAGTTTGCAAAAATAAAACATTGTTAAATGCTACCACTGCAAGTCGAAATTTCACTTAAAAAATAACTGTGACTTCGTCCATAAGGTAATTGACAAAGATAAGTTGCTGTATGATTACAACAAATTAGACCTGCAAATAAGAAAAAAAATTTTGACAGAAGAAAATAAAAATTTGACATATGGTGCGACGTAAAATCCCTGGAATTGGGGATCAAGGAGTTATTAGAAACTGACTTGGGCTAAGACGCAATTTTTGAACTTAGAGAATTTTTAATGTAATTTTCAGAAATTTATAAATTTCCCGCACATGTCTCTAAGCATGCAGATATTCAGGAGTCAGAATAGGAATGTAATTAACAAAATTAATACAATATTTAAGAAGGATGCAATTTTACCCTTAATATTATTATTAAATAAATAGAATATACAGATGATATAATTGACGATTTTATAATGGGTGATAGTAAGATCTTCATGATTAATAGAAGATAGTCTGTTCAAAAACATACACCGTTGCTATCATTCACCAATATAAATAAATAGTGCCTCAATTAGCACTAATTTGAAAGTCCTCTTCACAGTGCAGCCACTTCATCTGATCATCCGAGAAGCAATAATGACATGAGTAAGAAATCTACGTTTTCATAGGTGTAGGGTCAGCAGATATTTTCGCATTTTGCTAAGCAAGTACTGGAAATTCAAAAACACGAAAATTCTCCCTCCTAAAATTAGAAAATGCAACAGTAAAAGCAGTAAAGAGAATCCAATTCTAAACTATCGCCAATAAAAGAAGAGAGGAAAAAAAAGGAAAACTTCAATAAAAACGACCACAATAATAATAATATCACCACAAGCGAGCTTTACAAGTTTGGAACATCAGACGGTGAAAATGAAGAAGAAGAGTAGGAAAGAGAAGGAAAACAACAAAAAAAATAACACCACCTCCTCGCAAAGGACGATAGCAATAGTGAATCTGACTCTTCAGACTCGGAAACAAGTATTGTGTAGCTACCTTCCAAGCGAAGTATAACAAATCTGGACAAATAGAGAAAGCTAAGCTTGCTAAATCGAATCAAAAGAAAGCCGAAAATAGACAATGACGAGTCACTTGATATCTTCTAAAAAAAAAGAGATTCTATTCTTCTGGAAAGATAAACATTGGACTATTTATTGAATTATGACCCGATGAATGCACACTTCAATCAGGGGAAAAAAATTTGGCTTCCGTACCCTAACTGCCTAAAGTTCCGAGCAAGTTCTAACTGAATTTGTTTGAGCCAAGGAAAAAAAAGCCCCAGTTCAATGTGGCTTTGCAAACTTAGTTCGATAAGTTCAATTGGTAAGAAAATTAAGTTCAAAAATTCAATTTCAACCATGCTCCTAGTCCTAGTCCTGTGTACCACAATTTGCTGACAAACATCACACATGCAAGTATAAATACTAATGAAAGGCGCAATTCTTTTTCTAACGCACTGTAAAATTATTTCTGCACTTCCTTGCAGCAGCAGTAGCAGTAGCAATAATAGCAGTAATAATAATATCAGTACCCGCTGTAGATGGATACAATATCGTCGCCCCAAGGGAAAAGCTTTGATACCTAAAGAAGAAAAATTTCCGATTTTAATAACCCTCTAGCGCAAGACTATACATTTATTGAGGAGATTTAAGTAAAAAAAATATAATTTGAAAATCAACTAGATCATTAACATATTTTTTAAATGAAAGGGGGGAGTATCTAAGCACTTTCAAGTTGTAGAGTGGGATTTGCTTTCATTTGACAGAATGAATATATATAAATATTACTTCCCTGAACATAATTACAACAATGTTATAAATTTGATGCAAAAGTAGTTATTTGGAAAGAGAAATTCTAAAACGGGTATACGAAAATAGTTGGCCAGAATGAATGGGAAATCTAAAATTAATAATAATGTAATCAACAGAAAAGAAATTAGAAGGCAAAGTAGAATTTTGGCTGGAATCTCTTCAGGCTCTTTACAATCTAAAGAATCTAATTCCGGTGGCATTGAGATAGAAATTTAATCTTAAAATGAATAACACTAAAATAAAATTCCAGTTATAACTATAAATAATGGTTTAGATAAATCTGTACATAAGTGAAGAAGAAAAAAATATTATAACTTTAACTATAATTATTATTTATTTATTTATTTATTTATTATATATATATATTGTATGTACCAATCAATGATTTTAATATAATTATATTAATAGTTATTTAGTCAGTTTGATTTTCTAAAGAATGAAAATACAGATTCATTAAAACTGGGAATCAATTAATTTAAAAAACTACCTTCAACATGGTTAGCTGTCATAAATGAAACAAGGGCTATGAAAACTAGAACGACTAATAGTTATCCCATAAATGAACAGCTAAATACATTTTAAAATATCCATCCCGATATACTAGGAGCGCCCTATTTAACAATACCATTTTTTCATCTTCTTCCTCTTATTTCGCTCTTTCAAACTCTTTTTTAGCTTTTAATACATCTTCTAGTGCCCATTTAAATATTTCAAAGTTAAAATTTTTGGAATTATCAAAAATTTCTTTCGCTTTTTGCTTTTTGATTCTGTCAAGTCTTTTAATTAATTTTTCATCTTCCAAATTGAATTTAAAATTTTTATTCACTTCTTTAGCAGCCCAGGAATTGAAATCCATTTCGAAAAAAAAACCATTTCTTAAACAGTTTCAAGGAGTCTATTAAAATAAAAAAAATAATATACTTAATGAAACTACTTTTATTTTATTCAAAATTAAAACCTTTATAGCTAATATTTGGCTGCATCGACTTAGTCCTTCTTCTTTTATTCTGTGTAAAACTCTATTGCTTTATAGTATTTTTTAACCATTTCATGGACCACCATCATTTCTAATTTTTCTTCGAATTCATTTTTTTCAGAATCAGGATGGTCTCTCGATATAGGATTTTTACCGTCTTGAATCATTTCATCATATATTTCTTGATATCTAAGCTCTCTAGAGAAGACAAATCTGACTTTTTCAGTTTCCCATTCTTTTCTGTCATAAATTCTTTTGTTCGCATGTACTGCTTATTCTCTATAAGCTTCTTCATGATTCTATTTGATTGATAAATCGGTAAATAAATTACTATATTTTTATTAATTAATAATAAAATTATTGCGTATATTAATAAAAAAAATGCCTACATGTAAATTCATAATTTTTAAAATTCCTGGTTGGCTATCAATAAATATTTTTTCAAATTTCTTCATCTCTATCGCATTTTCTATATCTTTTTTGGCTGACTCTAGCTCTTCCAAAGTTGACCATTTATTATATGAAATAGTTTAACTTCTTCTATACAACAATTGAGTTGATTTATCATATATTTTCATAGCATCTTAAATGGCCTGTAAAAAAATATTAATTTTATTGATATTAAATACCCTTAATTCTATAAAATAACATTTACTTCTTTTGCCAATTTAAAATGATTTAATTTCATATAACAAACTCCGATAAGCATCAGTATTGTATGCACCATGGAATTTCTCATATCAATATCTTATGCATCAGTTAAATCCTAACCATCATTAAATACGACTGATTCATCATCATAAGTTTTCATCTATGTGAAATTTGAAATTAAATTATAATAGATAACTGTTAAATATATAATTAATTACCAAATTTTTGTATTTTTCTCTGAATTATTTTCTCTACTATTTCATTTATTTTATATATTTTTAAACATCTTCCTCCTCTTTTTAAGTCAAATTAGCTTTCATTGCATCTTTTAAAACAGGATCATTCTTTGTAATTATAATAAAATGTAAACATATTAAACTATTTTTAACTTAAAATTAGAAATATACTTCCTATTGTTTGCTATCTTCGTTATCTTTTTTTTCTTCTTCATCTTTATTATTTTGCTCTTCATCTGATTGCTATTCCTCATCTTCCTTGGGTGGTTTATAAGAAAGCCATCTAAAACAATGTAAAGCCCTTTCATAATAAACAAGTGCTAGATCATAATTCTCTTTGTAATATTCTTTATTTCCTTTTTCTCTGAAACGATCATAGCAGAAATATCTATACATAATTATAGTTAATTAAAAAATTAGTTTACTACTATTAAAATAAAATGCATTTATATACCTTTTACTAACTTCCATCTCCTTAACCTTATTCATATTTTCATCATCATCTATCATTAAACTGTGCTTTAAATAAATTGGATATGATTCAAACACTTTTCTCTCCTTTTTGACTTTATAGGGACATAATTAATAATAAATACTTGAAATATGTAGATAAACATATGTTATTTATTTATTGTTTAAATAAATACCCTTTGGTTTCTCCATCATTGCTAGATCTAAAAGAGGACAGAATTAAAAAAAATACTCGTATGGGGAGACAAATGCAATGTCAAAAGACTCATTCATTGCTCCAAGCATTGGATTTTTTTTTTATCTGATGGCATAAAAGGACATCCTCCTTTCGGCTTTTTTTATTTTTTCGGACTTTTTTCTATATCAACTTTATTCTGCACTGCCATTTACTCTTACTATTATTAATTTATTCTAAACTACATTATAGGACATTTATCTATATCATCATTGGAATATTTTTCATGTCCTTTTGGTTTTTATACTGAATTTGGATCGACTTTACTCATTTTTTTAAATGAATTTTTGATTTGTTTTTTGTTTTTTTACTAATTTTTAAATTAAATATACTATTAAATTTGAGTGCTTTTTTCAATTTATTAAAATATTATTATATTAAATTTTAATGAAAGAAGTATTTTCTTAGATTATTATAATAATTAGCAAAAAAATTCTTTATAATGATATTATATATTTTTTTTACTTTGTTACGATTTATAAAATCACACATAACCTTTAGGATTATTTATTTAAGTTATCAGAATTGTATTAATTGTAAATAATTAAATTCTGAAAATATTGATATGAAAAATTAACTCATCTATTTTTTATTTTTAATTTCTTGAACCAGCGAAATATAATTAAGTAAATAAATTAAAAAATATATACTGTATATTAATATTATCTTTATAATTTTAACTGATTTAATACAAAATTAATATGGAAGAAGATGATATTGGTTTGTATGAATAAAAATCTATGATGTCTGACCCTTCACGAGGAGATGATCATAGTAGTTCAAATGGAACAGTTAATAGTTCTAGTAGACTATAAAATGTACAACAATTCCAAATTTATATCCAAAAAAGACAACTAAATACTTTATTTTTAAATTCTTAAAAACTTAAAAAATAGGAGCAATAGTCAAAAACACTGAAAAAGAAGAAGAAAAATGCGCCTAATAAGGTGTGCTGTTTGAAAATAAGAAAGAATTGGACGATAAAAAAATAAATGATTGTATCATTAGTAGTAAAATATATAAAATTATTAGTTATTCTAAATTCTAATTATATTTATAAATAAATATTAACAATAAATGAAAAATCAAATAACAAATATTGATAAAAATTTAAAATATGATAGATATTGAGCTTTGTAGTGTTTTTTTTAGTTATAGGAATTGTTGTTGGAAATTTAGAACTTACTAAATTTTTAATTAAAAAGTCATCAGAAGAGGCAATATAGTAGCAAATAAAAGAAAATCTGCATAATTCAGCGAGAGAGTTAAATATCTTAAAATTATTAATTATAAGATTAATCTTATAATGTTCTTTTAATATAGATATTCTTCAGCTATCTTAGAAATTTTTACCGGGTATTATTCGACTTTAGAAATATTGACTAGAATAGTATTGTCAGCAATGAAAGAAGATGACACTTTATTTGATTTTTAATATGTCAAAGAATTTCCTATAATTGGTCAAGGACCGATAGATAATGATTACTATAATATTTTCCTACATAAGGTAATTTCTTAAAGATAAATAAAAAAAAAATATGGATAAACTATAAATTTATCGATTTTTTTAACAGGAAATTCCTGATAGTCTTGAGAAAAGCCATGAGAAATTTAGTGAAGATTACCCTAATAAAACATTTACATATGATAAATGGCAATATGGGGCATTTGGAAAGGATGAATAAGGGAAAATTCTCCAAACTTGTAAAACTCCAAAATGCAACAAAATATTGGAAGCGTATTAATACAATTTTTTTTTTTAACGAAATAATTACTAAGTCTATTTAAATTAATCTAAAGATGCGATATTTTAAACTACTTCCTTGGAGATTTTTTTTTGATAAAAAGGTGACCCATGTGGAAACTATTCATTTTTCTTGGGAAGGAAGTGAAGATTTGTTCTTGCACTATCCTGGAGGTCTTTTTCCCTAGGATAGTTATAGTTAATTCAAGCCACAAGAGAGAGAATGGTATAAAAAGACTAAATAAATATGGGAAAATAATAAATAATTGGAATAGCCAATGGTATATTAAAAAATGCATCAAATAAAAAATATTTATTTTAAAATTTTAATTAAACTCATTATTTTAGGTAATAACTGGACCCTACATTGATTATGGGAACGGTAAAAAAACCCTAACAATAACGAAGCCTATAGTTACCAAAAATGGCGAATTCATAGGAGTTGCTGCAATAGATATGTAGGTGTCTGATTTGCAAAGTATTATAGAAAGAGTCAAGTAATTTATTAAACGAAAATTATTTTTGAAATTTAAAGTATTTAAAATTCTTTTATTAGGTTTTATGAAACTGGGTTTTTAATATTAGTTTCAGAAGAAAATGAGATGGTTTTAAACGACCCATATAAAATTACATCTAAGTATGCAATATATGACACTCATATAACCGGTTTAGATTAGTAAAGTTGGAATGATATCAAAGATAAATCTAAAAAGAAGATACAATTCTATATGCGAATAAAAAAAGTGATGAAGTAAATACTTTTATTCAAAAATTAATATAATAATGACTAACTTATTTACTTTCATATTTAAAACAGAATATCTTAATAATAAGAAAATTCATTAAAACTGAAGTCCCCGGATAGGATTTTATTCTAGCCGTATAAGTGCCGAAAAAGGAGGCTTATTTATTTTTAACTGAATTAGGGGACATGATGGATTCAACTTTTCAGAATATCTAGTACTTACTTTTATAATTCCTAACTTTAAATCATTTTATATAACATTTTTATTATCAAAGGATTGTTACAATAATTACAATTTGCTTGACATGTCTAATAGCGATCGTTTCCGGCACCGTTTACTCCAACAGAATCGTAACACCCTTAACTAAATTAACTGAATATGCCAGATCGATAAATTCTAATGCGACTAAAAATTCATTCACAGATAAAATATCTATTAATTTGGATTAAATTAAAGCCTCGGATAAAATTGGAGATTTAATTGAAGCATTTAAAATTTAGTCAAAGGACTGTCTGGATTGAAAAAGGGGGCACGGACTGAAATTTCGGCAGGAAATGAAAAAATTACTTTTCCTAAAAATTACTACCAAAATACGAGAATGAAGTGGAGACCTTTAATCGACAAATTGAAAGATTAAGATTCCACAGCAAGTGAAGCAGTAATTAATGCCAACCTTAATGTTTCTAAATAAAAAATTAATGAAAATGATTTTTCAGAATTGGAAAAAGAAATATTTTCTTCTTAATAATAACTAAATGAATAAATGATAAATTAGCTTAATAAAGAATAGAGCTGTAATTTATGATATTTGTTTATAATATAATGATTGTCATTGAACTATATAATATAATTAATATAAAATACTATTATTTTCACAAAAAAAAGAAAAATTAAAATTTAAAAGTATTTTAAAATTATTTTTGTAATTTATTTATCAAAAACTATTAAATATTTATATATAATTGTATACACTCTATTTTCCAATTATATTTTCATTTTTAATTTTTAAAAAATATTCTATTTATAGTACTACTCAATCTGAAACAAGAAATCACCCATATGAATTCTCCTAATCTATACTATTGTTTTTCAGCATCGTAGGTGCCAAAAATTCCGCTAATGGGCGAAAAATAATCATACTTCATATCAATAGTAATAGGGTCAAACACGTATAAAAATATAACATAAATTAATACTGGTGTCAATATTCTTACATTTCTCAACACTCCACCTTTATCCTAAATATCTAACTTTTATTTAATAATTTTCCTTTAATTATCTAATTTTTCTTATCTATGGGAAATAAAATAGTATTGGTGTTAGTATTTAATTAATTGTAAAATATTTTACTATGTTAATTTAGGTTATTGCGGCTTCAAGTGTTAATTTTATGCAATCCATTATTTAGTATCCAATAACTATTATTGCATTTTAGTAATTTTTCTCATTAATTTGGAGTGCTAGGCAAAAGTAGAAGGGTTGTTTAGTTTTTCTGATTCATACTCATCCTACTGTATTTGCTTTTAGAGTTCTTATGCTTAATCACACTTTAATTCATACTCGGATTTCTCTTTTTATTCTTAATTAGGTTATTAGTCTTATTCTGAATGCTATTGCTATTAAGTATTTTATTCGGTGGGTTTTTTCGTATATTTATCGTCTATATTTATTCCCTTCATAGTAAAAAATATTTCTAAAAATACAATTATCGCAAACTGAATCAATGCTATCATTTTTCCCTTATAGATTAATTTTTATTTTAATGAATACTATTTAAAAAATAAATTAATTGATAAATGATATTAATACTTATTTACATATATATATTTAATATTTAATTGTGGTGAATAATAAAAATATGAATAAAATAATTCATAATATTTAATTATATAAGTATTTTAATGATAATATAAAAATTTATAATTATTATAAAGTTAGTATATTACTTTAAATTATAAAATTTCATTCTGTTTATTGTATTTAATTCTAAATATTTTTATCTTATGACAGATACACCTAGGGATCAGGAACAGAGGTAATGCTTAGATCAGAATTTAAAACATTTTTTAAGTCTTATATTGTACTAAGCATAAAATCTACATTATTTTTCTAATTAGAAACTGAATGAATAGTAGAGTGACTACTATTATGACTATAAGAATATGATATATTGGGCAATTTAATATTAAGTTTATTTTTATTTTTATAGACTTTAGCTGTATTGTACTATTACTAAAAAGAAAAATTCTTATTTTTAGACTTAGCTTGTCGTGAAGTAACAGCCCCTCTTAGTGTTTATTAGCTTTTTGAAAAATCTGAATTTACTGCTGTATAGTGAATACCACCATTTAATCTGTCTGTATCTATCACATAATCCTGTTATTGCTAATGTAATCTTTAGAATTAAATATTATCATTGGGCTAATGTTTAAGTTTGAAGTTGTTATCGGACTTAGATCTTCCATTTTATTTTCCACTTGCTCTATCGGTATGCATATTACCATCATTTCCCTTTGTTTCCTTCATATATTCATTTTATAGAGACGGAAGCTAAATGCCATCTTTTTTCTTTTATTTACTTTCTTCTTCGTTCTCATCTTCAGATAGAAAGGCTTATATATTTAAATCCTTGTTATTCTTTTTATCATTATTCAACTACTTATTTATGGAAGAGAATTTATTAGATTTAAAATTAGGATACTTGGAAGATCCTTATGGACTCAAATTTGGAGTTTTGAGTTATGTTTATACATTTTTGCATTTTCTATTTTCAATTTTATTCTTTTAATTTTTTTATTTTATTTATTCAGCTGACTATAACTAAAACAATAAATTCATATCTTCTTTTTTAGAATCTTTTAGTTTTATTTATTCTTATTTAGTTTGTCTAATCACTTTACTATCTAAAACTATTTGTGTGAGTCTAGTTAGCAGAATAAATTTATTAATTTTTTATACAAATTATATTAAATTAATGAAAAAATATTGTTTAATTATTACTTTAAATAACACGCATCACAAACTTAAGTAGTCAAATTTAGCCAGCTCTAATTTTATTTTAATTCTTTATATTTTTGTTCTGTAACTATTCCCCAGACTTTTAAAATCAATCCTGGAATATTTATGTATTTCTTATTATAGTAGTCTTCTTCATCTTCATCAAGGTTGTAGAAAAGATTATCTTTTTCTTTTTCCTTTTTTCTCATTTTTTCTTTCATTAATAATGGGTTTTTTTCCTCTTCTTCTTATTCTTTAATTTTTTCTTTAAAAATAAAAATATTTTATAAATACTATTTATTTTTTATTAAATTTAAATAATATACATACTTAAATCAATTTAGATTCTTCATCATATATTTGATGTTCAAATGATTATATAATATGAGTAAATTCAATGGGATACAGCGTTGAGGGATCTTCACAATTGGCACATACTGAATCATTTACATATTTTAGGGAATCTAAGAAGTTGTTTTGCGAAATATTAACTTTTTTTAAAATATTCTAAGTTGTAGTGTCAACCATTTTTTTCTAACTTAGCTTTAGTAGAGGGGATTACACCCTTTCTTCTGTCGTTAATTGGTGAAGAATTGGCTCATTTATGTCATTTCCTACATACTTTAATAATAAAACAGCTTATTTAGTACAATTTTTCACAGCCAAATAAATAATTTATTTACCTTTTCTCTAATTTTTATTCCCGTGCAAAATAAAAGCCAGAGCCTATTTTTATCGTCAAGTTTAAAATACAAAACCATTCTAGATATTTATATGTTTCCCCCACTTACATCTTAAATATGTTTTACAATATTAATGCACAGTTATTCAATATCACTGCTTAGTATAGGGGAGCTTATAGAATCACTGATAGATAAATATTCACTTCCCTCAAATGTTACAATCTAGAGAATTTGGTAACGAAAGGGTTAATTTAAATTTGTATTTATTCATGTTAATATAAATCTATTATATCACTTACTTTATCTAAAATATTAACTCTGTTACTATTCATATAATAAATATTAGTCTTTCTACTTAGCAAACAAAACTGTGGAGACCACGATACTTTTATAAGAGAATTTTGATTTCCTTTGGGCTCTAAAAATTTTTACAGAATTCCAAATGTTTTTTCCCTCTAATAAATGAAATCTTTGAATCCAGTTTTGTCAAAATATTCAAACTCAATTTTTTCTCTCATTGTATTATTTTATTCTTAAAATTCCGAAGAGGTAAGAGAATATGCAACCATGCCTCCTGTAGTTTTATTTTGCTAAAATATCTAAATTAAGATAATTTATTAAAATCAAATTTCATTGAAGCAATAGTTAAACTTTGAAGGTGATTATTATTTATTATAATAATAGAAAAAAATTACCTCTTCAAAATTTTCTACAAATACTCTTTCCTTTGTTTTTCTTAATATTTATCCATCTCTTGTTGTAAAATACCAAAAAAATGGTTTTGCCCATCGATAAATAATAGTGTCAGGAATAAATACTCCCGGACACGATTAATTATTCATTTCTGGATTTTTTTTCCAAAGATGGAAAAATAGCCATTCTGTGCAGCTACTTAATTTCATAGTTCCTTGTATTTGTATGAAAAAATTTTTTCCAAATAATTAATTATTATAATCTATTGATTAATATTTACTTAATTAATATAATAATAGTTTTATTATTAATAATTATTCAACCAATAAAATTGAAAGCAAGTATTTAATTATAACTATTAAACAAACTAATAATTTTTTTAAAGATTATACTTTTTATCTCTGATTAATACGAATAGAAAATGCATTTTTAAAATTTTTTCTTATTCTTTTTTTATTTCTTGATAATAAAATATTTAAATAAAAGAAATTGAAATAAATATACTCTATATAAATATCATGACTACTTTATATATAATGAATCTTTAATACTTTATTTATATCGAAAATATGAAAATACCTCGAATTAAGGTGTGCTTTTATAAATTTAAATAATAATTTTATTTCTTATAATTACTAGTCATTTTAATCATAATTTTTTTAAATTACTACAGAGTAAGTTAGTTCTAGGAAGTAAATCTCTCAATCTTAAGGCAATCTTTAAAATAATAAATTTTATATAATTTTATAATAAGATATATTTTTTAGATTATGTTTTTACTTTTTCATTGAAATTTAATGGCTTTCTTTATATTTCGATAAGTCCTTGGTCAGAATGGATTTTGGCTTCAATATTAGCATTTCTGAGTAAGTTGACAATCCAGATTTCGGCTTTATCTATATCGCATCCCAAAAATTCAGAAACGTGTCTAAATAATTTAAGAATGATTTTATTTTTCAGAATAAAAATAAATATAATCAAGGGGGTAAATATTTACTTTAATGAAACTGAATTATATAATCTGCAATAATTTTCAAAGAATAATTGTTAAGAGCTTTCAATAATCTATTTAGATTTTTTTGAATACAAAATATCTCTTACGGCATCTTAACTTAACTCCTTCATAGCATTCTTACTACTTTCAAAATCGAAATCAGATTAAATTTGTGTTATAAATTCTGTCCAACAGTCATTGTATTGAATAGTTTTAATTTATTTAGCAAATTTTTTAACATCAACTTCTTGTCCCAATTATTATTATTAGGAAATCAAAACCAAAATTATGACATATCTATAAAATTATTCAATTTATATAAATAAAAACAATTTTAAAATAATAAAAATATAATACATTAATTATTATAGATAAATACCTAATGAAGTAGGGGCAAATCATTTATATAGTTCCAAAATATTTTCATTTGTGGAAAATTCAAGGAAGCTTTCCAAGTCAATTTTGTCTTTAACGAATAAGAACAAAGAGGTATGGAGCATATAAGCTCTGTAATTTACCAATTGGTGGTAATTCTTTCCAGAATATTTCTTGATTTATTAATAAAAGTTATTTATTTATTTATATTTTATTTATTTTATGAAAGGATTTAGTACATTATCATCTTCTTCAATTCTAGATCTCATAACTTTAAAAGTATCTTTAGCTTAATCGAATTTCTTTAACAAAATTTCGCAATTCTATTATTTTTAATTATAATTAATATATATTGTATATTTTATATATCTAAAATTATATTAATTAATTATTATGTACAATTTTTCCGAGTAATAAATTGAAAGATATTCTTTCATGATCATCGAAATATGAAATCAATTAAGATAATATTTTTAAACTTTCTGCGTAATTTCCACTATCGTATTCATATTTACTTTTTTCAATAAGCAATTCGAAAAATTCGGGTTTCTAAAATAATAATTTATTTTATATTAATAAATCTTGATTCATTAATACGGAATTTAATTTATTTTACAAATCCCATAGCTTACAAATTTTATCTAGAATAAAATTTAGGTTATTTTTCTTTGCTTTATTCAATTTCTCTATTTTTCAAAAAATTAGTAAATCCATCATATTATTTAACTTTCTCATCCCATTATTATTTTTGTTAGATTCTTTATTATTAACCTTCAGCAATAACTAATAATTTTAAATTTATATTTTTTAGTCAGAATTGAATATACTCTTTTGGATATATAGTAGATCATATACTTTGAAGAATGAAAAGAAATAATAAATTGTTACCTTTGTCCAATTATTCTATTTTCAAATGTTCTTAAACTTACTAAATTCTATCGAATAATTAAGTTTAAAGTAAAGCTGCTAATTTTTCTTTTCTGATGAAGGTTAAATCAAACACAGGTGTTTATTAATTTTCATACTCTTCTAAAAGATTTATATAGATATGGGAATCTACATATTTACCAATATTTTTTAATACTGTTGTATTCATGGCTCTTTATTTTTTTTAAAAAATATATATTCTTTTTATTTAATTATAACTATTACTATAAATAAGGATTTTATTAAAATTATTAATTTAATACAAAATTTAGCTTGTAAACTTCTTTTGTTTTAAGTTTACTTTTGTTATTAATATTAAAAATAAAGCAATTAATTTGATTTAGCTACAAGGGTAGACTTTAAGATTAATACTTATATATTTTTAAAGCTGCTGTAGACTATTATTATTATAAACATCATTTTTATCAACTTATCATAAAAAAATAAAATAAACAATTAGAAACTAAAAATTAAAAAAAAAACTTATTTTAATTTTTAAAATTTCAAAAATTAATATTCTAAAATTTTTATAACACTTTAGTAAATATATTTCTTCTCTTTTTTATATAATTTAATGTTTTTTAAACAAATAAATATAATAAGTATCATTTAAATTTAATATTTAATGATAATTTCTACAAAAAACATTAGTTTATTATTATTAAATTATACATATGAATGTCTAATAATTAAATATACTAAATTCAATTTTTCTTTTTTTTGGGGGGTTTATTGGTAAAAACTTTAACTCCTCCATCTTGGGGGCACTTGTGGAAGCTGAAGTATTTGTTTAGGTTGCTTAATTATTGGATTTCGATTATGTAGAGGTAGTAGCTGTTTTAGGTAAGGGTTTTCCTGTCAAGCCCATGGCCATTTTTTCTGCCATTTATTTTTTACTATCATTATCATCAACAATACTAACTTTTATAACTTATTGAACGTATTTTTGATTTTACTTTTCCAAAATACTTCCTGGTAAATATTCAGGGATTTTAAACACATGGGTTCTCATGAAAGTTGATCTTACCAAGACAGCAACCATTAAATGAGTGGCTGCAGTAATAGCCCAATACACATTAAGACCAGAAGGGAAAAAGGCCACGATGGGAAGAGAAGCGAAGGGTAGATATTTCATATATCTCATATATTTAGTGAAAACACTTCCTCCAACAGTAGAGTTAAGGTTAGGGTTCATAGAAATATTCTTATAAGAAAGTGTTGCTGATATTAAGGGGAGAATAAAGTAAGGGTCAGCTTCTGATAAATCTTAGAACCAAAGAAGTCCTTCACTCTTTAATTAAGGGAATTTATCAGGCATTGATGTAACATATCTTAATGATAAGAACCAGGTAATCAAAATCGGGATTTAAGTTAAAGAAAGAGCGGTAACCCAGTTGTTAATTCCGTATCTTTTTCTTAATTCACTATAAATAATAAAATTAATATTAATATACATTCCATTTGTTTACAAATAATCTTTATAATTACGCAAATCTCTTTTATTCTTCTCTTAATCCTTGGTAATCTCCTCTTTTTTGGAAATTTTATGTCTTGGTTTGGAATAATTTCATTTCAGGTTCTATTAATTTCATTTTGGCCGCATTTAGTTGAGTAAAAGTCATTAAAGGCATAAACACTAATTTGATTCCCAAACTACATAATGCTATACTTAATCCTAAACCTAATCCATACCCTTCAGGATCAGCGATATAAAAGAGGATATCTCTGGTCATAACATCTAACTATTCATATAAGTATCCAGGACTGACATATGAAAATTTAGTTAATATATCTGGCTATTAAAAATCATTTAAAGGACCCAAACTCTAAGCTACATTACCCAAATCCATTTCAGGGATATAAGTATTATTGAAATATGAAGGATTGTCTATTTTCAAATGAATACCTGAATCTATTGCTGCTTCTTTTGCAGCACTTAAATTTTGCTCTAAATTTGCATTTTCCATTACAGGAGTTTAGCTTTAAACATTATCTATTTTAATATCCTATACATTGGTAGTAGTATTAGTAATATTAATATTTTAATCAGCTTAAATATTAGCTTCTGTAGGAACCTAATCTGCAGATTAAGGTTTCTTTTTACTCCAAAAGAATGAGTTATATGGCTAATACTATAAAGACTATTTGAGATAGGGAGACTATTTTACAATTTTGAAAAGACTTCTTGTTTTAAACATGTTTTTAACTATATATTATATTTTATCAAATTTATTAAATAATAATTAATCTTAAAAACTAATTTAATTTAATTTGTGGTATTTAATATTTTACTATATACGTCTTTATTTATTTATTACACATCAATACATACAAATAGAACTTACTTTACTTATTAATAATATTTAATTAATTAAGTGCAATTGTTTAATGATATGCCTTACACATTATTTTTTCAAATTTATGTCATAAAATAATTTTATTTATATAAAATCGACATATCAAAATATAGTAAATAAAATTTTAAAATAAATTTATTTCATTTTTATTGCTTGATCCATGCTTCATGCTAAAACGCTTACTTATTGTTATTCACATCAATTAAAATATTATTTTTTTTTTAAAATTTTTTACCTTATTTATAGGCTACAGATCTTAAGTTGTTTTTTAATCATTTTATTATTATTTTATATCTATATTTAAATTTTTCTGAGTTTTGAATTCAGGTATGAGAGGTGTAATATTCATATTTTCCTTATTATTTACGCTTTTTTTTATAATACCCTTTCTATATTTATTTGTATAGTTTGTGGTTTTATATTATATATTACTATTATGATTTGTTATATTTGTCTAATAGTTTACAAGTTAATTATGATTTTATAGATTCAATGTTGATTCGCCAAATTTAGGAGATTTATAATTTGAATTATATAATGATTAAGGTTCTTGCAAAGAAGAAATTATATATTAAAAGTGGCAAAAGTCTAAAATAAAGTCATCTCTTTCTATAAAAACTTTACTTACTTCTTATTTATTTTTATTTAAAAACATAATATATTAATTTAAACTTGGTTTGTTTTCTTCTTCAATTTCCTATATTTTATTTTTATACTAACTTTTAACTTAGATAAATATGAATAATTAGAAATTATAATAATACATCTTCTTGATCAAACATTTTATTTTTAGTAGAAGTAGTCATATTATCCACCATTTATTGTTATAAAATTAATTTATTGTCTTAAAAACTTTCGTTTTCTTATTATATTTCTTAAATTTCGCTTTTATCATTTTCATTATCGCAATTCCCAAAAGTATGCAAGATGACATTTTGAGTATTTTTTTTGTCTGCTTAATATTAATTATTTTAATTATCTCTATAAATTTAAGTTTTATTATTAGTGATCTAGTAAAATTTGTATGAATTTAGTATTGATAATTTACTGTATATTTTCAGTCATTGTATTATGATTATCTTTTTCGTTTACAGATATCTCAGGAAATGTTGGAGAGCATTAGTGAATCATAATTTAAGGCTTTACATCTCTAAAATATGATTCCTGTGTTGTATGTTAAGAACAATTAGTTGTTTTCTTTGATTTCTTGCCTTTATAATTAACTTCAATTTTCGATTATCCTTTTGTAACGCAAGAGCCCATATAATTTTGTTTTTATTAAATTTTTATTATTACTATAGTAGAGAAATTAATAATATTATTTCTATAAATAATGTTTTTAACAGCTAACTTATAATATTAATCGTAGGAATAATGAAATTATTTATATTAATAAGTATTCAATAAAAAAGGTACAATATATAAAAAAGGAGTTTGATATATATCTTCATAATTAATCATTTAGATATAAAATAAATTTTAATATTTTATTATATGAAATAATAACATTTATATTTATATAATATTTTAATTTATATACTAATTTTTAAAAATAATATATATATATTATATTATAAATATGTCTACTAAATATGAATTGATATTATTGATAGAAATTCTTATTATTCTATAAAAATTATTAATAAAAAACATTTTTACTATATTAAAATCTAATATTTTATAATAATTTTTTTTTTTTTTTTTTTGACCATATTAAAGTACATATACATATACAAAATATATTTAAAAATTTAATATAGTTAATAAAATTATATTCTAAATATATCAATTTTATTTTTAATATATTTTTATATGGGGTTGGGGGTTGGGGTTGGGGTTGGGGTTGGGGTTGGGGTGGGGTTGGGGTTGGGGTTGGGGTTGGGGTTGGGGTTGGGGTTGGGGTTGGG